>OU015747.1:72665300-72726081 GCA_907169655.1 Acomys percivali
GTGTGTGTGTGTGTGTGTGTGTGTGTGTGTGTGTGTGTGTGTGTGTGTTATAATAAAGCTATCTGAGGAACCAGAGAGCAATCCAGAAAGCAGCATTGTTTCATGGTTCTTTCCTTCAGGTTCTTGCCTTGATTTCCTCAAGTGACTTCTCCTAATAATGGAACCTAAAATTGAAGCATATGTCAAATAAATCCATCATGCCATAAGTTTATTTGGTTTTGCTGTTTACCAGAGCAACAGCAAGCAGTGTATAACATAGAGCATTTATAAGTAGATACGTTTTTTAATTCAAATGAGACACTTATTAAGGTGTTAAGACTACCTATTCAGGTTTTAGGGGTGAATCAGTGGATAAAAAATTTGGTGCACAAGTACGAGAACATGAGTTCACGGTGCTAGCACCAATGTGAATATATATGTATTCCAGAACTGATGAAGGTGGAGAAAGAAGAATCTATGGAATGTACTCCTTGGCAGTTAACCTCCAGTTTTATTAAGAGCACTGTGTATACTTGTATTTTTTAAACTTACTTTATTTTGGATTTCTTAATTCCTTTAGCTCACTTCCAACCCACCAAACCTAGATAACAGAGAAGGAGGGTTAATAGAAACAGGAGATATAGACTTTTTAAGATTCAGTTCTTTTGGGAAATTACATTCTTAATTCTTGATATTCCAGCAAACCAGCTAAACACAAAAAATCAGCAGTAAACAAAACTTTTTAAACAGTAGCAGTTACCAGGAAAGAGCACCAGAAAACATGGAAAGAACCAGCACTAACATTTTAAGTTAAAAAAAAAAAAAAAAACCTTGAATTTCTGTCAATGTACAATGTGTTCCATATGAAAGCAAGGTTTGCAAAAAAAGAAAAAACACTAAATTTCTATCAATATACAATAATCAATACCAATACAAATTATTTGAGAGTAGTAAATTCTACATTCCATGCTATCATCCTGTATTTTTTATCATTCCCTTTTCTCTTCTTTTTCCATATATTATGGAAGAAAGATAAAAGAAAAAGAAGAATAGAGAGGAGAAAGAGAGAACCCTGAATTTAAACTTTGACAACTTATAAACAAGCCCCCTCAATGGCAAACATTTATAATCAATGAAATAACCCCAAACAGACACTGCCTATGTTGAGAATGAGAACGTTGTGTTCTTAAAATTACTTCTTCCTGTCTTGGGGAAAGAACATCTTTTTGGTGGCCTAAGAAAATTTGGATATTGGCCAAGTCCTGGGAAAATTAGGTGACTTTCTGTCTACTCTCTGTGGGATTGATCATTTGAACTATCCCCTATGATGTTATCTGTGTAGTACTCTGCTGGATAGGGTTGAAATCCAACTAGCATTTTGTGCTCAATCTAAGAAGTTAAACTCCATTTTTTTCAGTGAGGTTCCCAGTTCACCTGACCTGATAATCCTATATCACATGGCCCTCAAGGAAAATTACAGGCATAGCCGTTTCCTGATAAGGACTTGTTCAATAAACACAGGGAATTCCTGGAAGTACACCACCCTATGTTGAGGAAGTCCTAGGCTCTAGAAAATGAAATCTAATTGCTCTGTTTTTCTCTTTGTGATAGGATCCCATGTTACTGCATGTAAATGTGGTACTGTATGTAGATTAAGTATCCTGGCACCATTAGTCCCTAGCTAAACAAACACATTCATGCTCAAAGCCACTCTTCACTGCCCATGGTTTATAAATAAAGTTTAGCTGGAATTCTTCGGTGATCTCTTGGTTGCCATCTTTCTACCAAGACCTTCTGAGACTACATTTATACTGGAGAAGAATTATCACTGAATACATACTGCTTGAATGCTGATTAAATTGGCAAGACAACCCTTGGCAGCTGCTCCACCAACACTGGCTCTGTGCTGACCCCTGCTTCTCAATGGACCTGCCTGCTAGTGGGTTTCAGACATCTACCTGCTTCCTCTGTTGTGATTAACACAGCAGGTAAAGCAAGGAGCTGTAAGAACTGGTCCATCTATTCTCACTGAGAAGCAAGCAGTACTTTGACTGACACACTGGTGGTAGAACCCAGGCTCCCCAGCATTTTCCTGAATGACAGCTGGTGCCCAAAATGGGGCCATAGAACCTCTGGTTAGAGAAAAAAGGGATGCTTTTCCTGGCCTAAAAAGATCTCTGCACTCTGAAGGAGTGGCTCTATCTATATTTCTACTTTGTTTTTCATCTGTGCCTTTGAAAGGGACTAGAAACAGTTTTCATAGGATATGAAGCCTCTTGGTCAGGGTGCTTCAAGATATTGTTATAAAATTCCCTTATCCTATATCTGTACCAGGACAGCCAAAGCTTTGGAAAGGCAATGAAATTTCAGCCTTTCAGAAACAAACAAACTAAATTAAACAAAAAATGGTGACACACTGACCAGATAAAAATCATTAGGATGGATATATAGTTTCTTAAATCTGCAGGCAGGCTTATGTTAATGCAGTATACCAACCCATCCTGAAAAAATGCTTAGGTTGGATAAGGGTGAAGGCTAACTGTTCTACATGCAAATTATTAAGGAATCAGTAACTGAGGGAGTCTCTGAGGCTGAACACCTGGCATTTTGTTTTCACTTTTAACAATTTTTATCTAAAAATAGTTTTAAAGGTAATAACATATGCATCTGTATATGTACATGTCTATCTATATGCATTCATATATATACATGTACAAATATATATGTATATATATGTATATATACATATATATATACACATATATATTTGCAGGGCATACAAATCAGCTAAAGATAATTTTCTATTATATGTTTGAGTACATGAAAGTATCTTTTAATTTTATAAATCGGCCTGAATTGTAATATATACTTGATGGAAAAATGGCATGTCATAAGGACTATGTGGGCAAGAAGAGTAACTTTCTATGTGAAGACATCCATGTCTCAGGTAATAGGAGTTCTTCCGTTGTCGGACCTAATCTTTATAAATTTTGTTTGTTGGTAACCATATTTGTCACTCTCTGCAGATATATAAACATAACCATATTCTCAACTAAAAACTATTACAGGTTTCCAGTTAATTTCAACTCATCCTTTTAATATATTGGTTTATCGAGTTCCTCAGTTTTTTTTTCTATAACACAATGTCTCTCAGCTGATGTTCTTCCTTTTCCACAAACATTTAGAGTTAAAAAAGCATTAGGTAGTATATCCCTAGAGGTCTTTATTCTTCCTTTTTTGCTTAATAACCATTTATTTTAAGGTATAATTGGTTCTTTCCACAACTGATTTTCTAGTAAGATTTTGTGGTATACCAGTTATGTGCCTTTAAATATAATATGCAAAGAATTGTTTCATCTTGCAGGATATGTATGTGAAAACATTATCAATCTTAATTTGTTCATTTATCCTGATACCTACCATTATTTTTAATAGATATCTAATAATACAATCACCCTTTCTAGAGTTTAAGGCAATTTCCCATTCAAACCTTGAATACATATAAATAATATGGTGTAAATACATTTGTTTTCAGAATTCTGAAAAATGAAATACATCCGTTTACCATATTTCAATTGTTCTGGTACCCTATGTTTACCTCCAGCAAGTAATATAATGGACATTGCCTATACAGAGAACACATAAAATTTTAAAATTATTATTATTATTTTGGCCTGCTGCTTGATACTTTTTTTCTTTAAAACTTTACTCATTACTTCATGTGTTTTATGAAAATTTGGGGCTTCTTACACACTTCCTGTTAGTAATTTGTCAATTTCCTTATTTCCTTGTCCCAATGGACCTGAAACCAATATGAGACTAAACATTAGTCTAGATAGTTTCTTTTGAGACTAAACATTAGTCTAGATAGTTTTTTTTTCTGATAGCCTATTGAAATCACATAAATAACAAAGTTAATCCGAGTTTTCAGGAATAAGATAGCGGTTTCTATATGCAAAATCACTTTCTATATATTAAGCCAATAATTATGTTAATAGGTTTAAGAACATTCAATAATACCATAAGAATTGCATACACTTATGATTTCTAAACTGAAGCATATTGAATTTTGATCACCTTGATTATTTTGTCTGACTTATAAGCTGTCATTCTCATCTTATTTGAATCAGTATAGAGTGTATGTACCTCTAGAATTGCTGTTTCTTTTACAATATGTGGAAAAATCCAATTCATTCTTTTTATAGCCTGTATGTGTTTGTTTTTCAGATATTTGTTATTAACTACTGTCAAGTAGTTACTACAAACTCTTTGCCATACTTCACTGATTACTCACAATGATATAATCTTAACAGTATTAAGATGCACTACAATTTTGGCTCGTGCATTCCTGACAACTGACCTAGTTTTATTCTATCATTTAAAATTAACTCAGAAATCATTTTATGTATATCTTCAATATTTTAAATTTGTTTAATTGTAAGAAAGTACACTACACAATACTATATTTCCTATGCATAATGATCCCTGTAGGAAAATGAGTTGGGGCAAAAAAAAAAAAAAAAAACCCAAAGTAGTATTGTTTAGAATCATTTTGATCCATATATACATCTTGTAGTATTTGTTCTATCAGGGTTAATTCTTTTTCTTCTTCAGCTGTTAGACATCTTTGACTGTTTAAATATGAATCTTTAGTCATGCTTAAACAGATTACTTAGCTCATAAGAAGCTAATCCAATTGTAGTCAGAAATCAGGCTATATCCCCCATTCATTTTAGAAAATCATTAAGTGTTTGCAAATGGTCTCCACGGATATATACATTTTGTAGTCAATTTTGTGTTGACCTATTTTTAATTATATAGATAATTAAATCTTTTAATATGTTTTTCTACAGCATTCTATAAATTCCAGCATGGCAGAATTCTTTGTGCTTCATTAGGCATTGTCTATAAAATATCTGCTTCATTATTATCCAACAAAATAACATCTACATAATGGTAAATGATAAGATAAGGAAATTGCTTACAAATTATTTCTAATGCTTATCACACAAAATATTGACATAAAGTTGGACTATTTAAGGGTCTTTGTGGAAAAACCTTCTAAAGGTATCTCTTTATTGGACTATTATTATTCAGAGTAGGTAATGAAAAAACAGACCTTTCCCTATCCTGACCATGAAAGCTTATTGTAAAAAACCAAACCAAAACAAGACAAAACCCAATCCTTTAAATAAATTAGTATTATAGACCATGACCTAGGTAACAAAGAAAGTAAATGAATTTCAGGCTGTAAAGGATCCATTGATTGAATTACTCTAGTCACTCCTCTTAAATCCTTTATCCTACATTTTTCTGATTTCTTTTTTCAACAAATACAGGGGAATTCCATTGTGTGGTAGGCTTTTCATTTTGGTGAAGATCCAGCTGTTAATGTACCAGTTTTTCAACTACATGCCAATTTTCTTTCATTATGGCTCACTGTTATTACCACCTAGGTGTGTTTGATGACCATTTTACAGGGTATGGCTTTCAGTATTTCAGGAAAAGCCCCTCTTATAAATTTGGATACTCACTTTCTGTGGTGTACTATGGTTGGACTATGAGCACAGCTTGTTATTGTCCTTAATGACACACATCAGTACCTTCCCAAGGAGCAACTAATATTTCACACCTAGTATCAATTGCTATCTCTTGGATTTCAGAAATATTAATTTGAGTACCCCATTATTGTAAAAGATTCATTCCCTATAAATTTATGATTATATTTGACACATAGGTTCTCCACTTCCCTGTTTGTCTTTCTGGTCCCAGACATTTAATCCATCTTACAATTTTTCTAACTTGATGTAATTAAAAACTTACTATGTGTTGTGTATAAACCTTGTGAAGTGGACAATCTGGATTCTACGATGTTTTGGAAATGATACTAACATCAGAACCTGTATCTTCCAAACCTTCTATTACAACACCATTCATTTGCAATATTAATTCTGACCTGTCCCTTTTAACATATGCAATGATTTTAATTTCTGACTTGATATCACTTTCTATAATATGTGGATGCACAAAAAATCCTCGGGAAGTTAATCCACTTCCTCCTAAGATTATTCCTAATGGTCTTGAAAGAAAAAGACCATAAATACCAGTGTTTGTTTTGTAACATTCAACTTTTGGGATAATGTAAGAGCTTTATTTGTGGCCAGATACAAGGCTGCACTGATTTCAGTAGTTTTGGTTTTCCTGCCTGCTCATTACCTCTTGACTGACCAAAGGAAAATACCTTATTTTTTGTTGTTGTTGTTGTGAGACCTCAACCTGACAGAGTTCTCTGTTACTTTCCTGATGGTAAAATGTTGCCTTGTATGTCCCTTTTGGACTTGCAATTTCTTGTTAAATGTTTTTCTTTTCCACAGTCATTGCAAGCCGCTGGAAACCTTGCCATTCTAAGAACATTGAATTTTACAGAGTTAATGCAACTGCTATTTTGAACTCTGAAGATTTTAACCTTAAAATTTCTTCGTTAGTGTCCAAATTCATTGCAATTTAAGCACCACATATTTTGATATCTGAAATACCTAGATATGGCATTTCCTATGATATTGGCAGAATGCTTCTGAGAGGCAGAACCATTTTTGTCTCTTACCCATTCATCGATTATTCGATTAGTGTTCTAATTACTCCCTTAGATTTAGTATTTGCATTTTCAAATGCCAAGGAATCTATTAAGACCTTTTTGATATCAGGATATGATATGCATTTAATTATAGCTGAGGCCCATCTATGTAAGAAATCTGTGAGGGCTTCTCCAGGGCCATGTATCATCTTAGTAAATGAGGTAGATCTTTCACCAGGCTCACCAAACATATCATAGGCTCTACAAACTGCAATTCATTATTGTTCTAAAGCCACATCATCAGATTAAATTTGTTCTTATAGCATAGCATAATGCCCTTCAACAAGCAATTTATCTTTAATAACAATTACACACATTACAGTAATTTGTCATTTTATTTTCATGGCTTCATCCCTCCACCACAATAACCACTGCAATTGCTCTCCAGTTTCTAGCACAGCTGACACCAATCCTTTACAATATTGGGGAACAATTCTATTTTGGGATACCTACTTATTTAATATTTGTTTAACAAATGGGGAATGCATTTCATATGATACAGCAGACTCTTTAGATTGCTTTAAATCTAACATTTCTATTAGATGCCATATTTTACCTCATCGTAATAAACACCATCATTAGCAGGCACGTGTTTCACAATTGTTTAATTTTTGATACAGGGATTCTGTGTATAGCCATGCCTGTTCTGGACTCACTTTGTAGACAAGGGTGGCCCCAAACTCAATTATCCACCTGCGTCTGACTCCCTGAGTTCTAGGGTTAAAGGTATATACCACCACACTGGACTCCAGAAAATATTTTCAACAAAATAATATAAAAAATTCTTAATCTAATGAAGGAGTTTTCCATAAAGATACAGGGCACATACAAAGCACAAAATAGATTGGGCCAAAATAGAAAGTCCCCTCATATAATAATCAAGATACTAAACATAAAGCAATAAAATAATAATAAGAGGTGGAAAGGAAACAGAACAAGTAATATAAAAAGGCTTACCTAGAAAATAACACCTGAATTTTCAACAGAGGCTCCAAAAACCTGAAGGGCTTGGAGAAATGTGATTTACACTCCAAGATACCACAGATGTCAGCCCTTTCTACTATACTCAGCAAAATTTTAAATCATAATAGATGCAGAATATAAGATATTTTATAGTAAAGTCAAATTTAAACAACATATAGCTATAAGCCCAGTCCTACAGAGGGTAGAGAGGAAAAATCTAAATCAAGGAGGCTAAAGGAAGACATGAAAACACAAACCAAGTGTCCAATAACTAATAAAAATCTGCCATGATCAAGTAAGCTTCATCACAGATAAGGAGAGTTGGTTCAATATACTAAATTCAGTAATTATATTTTATTATATAAATAAATTCAATAAGAAAAACACATTATCAACTCATTAGATACCAAAATAAACCTTTACAAAATCCAACACACTTTCATGATAAAAATACTGGAGAGATTAGGAATACAAGGGACATACAGAAATAAAACTAGGCAATTTATAGCAAGCCTATACTGTAAACCAAATTAAATGGAGAGAAAGATAAACTAATTATACTAAAATCATGACCAAAATCATTCTCCATCCTTCCCATATCTATCTAATATAGTACTTGCAGTTTTATCTAGAGCAATAAGAAAACAGAAGAGATAAAGCAGATACAAGTTGTAAAGGAAGAAGTGAAAATAATGTTTTTTGCAGATGATATGGTAGTATACATGTGTGATCCTAACAATTCTACTAGGTAACTCTTATGGCTGATAAAAATCTTCAGCAACATGGCTGGATACAAAATTAACAAAAACCCAACAAAACAAACTAGTTGCCTTCCTATGTACAAATGACAAATGGACTGAGGAAAAAGTCAGCAGAACAACATCCTTTAAAACAGCCACAAATAATATCAAATGACATGGTATAATTTTAACCAAGTAAGAGAAAGACTTGTAGAAAAAAAATTCATGTCTTTGAAGAAAGAGGTTGAAGAAGATACCAGAAGAAGAAAAGAACTTTCATGCTTATTAATCTGGAGGTTTAACAGAATAAAAATGGACATCCTACTGAAAGCAATCTACAGAGTCAGTCTAATTCTATTTAAAGTTCAACCCAATTCTTTACCGATCTTAAAATGAGAATTCTCAACTCCGTACATACGCCTATTTTTACTTACCAAGCAAATGTTGCCACATGTAGCAGGTGAGATCATAACCAGGATATGGTTATATAGGCCACATAAAGACTGAGGCTATGAAATTTTTATTGAGAGCAATCAGAATTTATATACCCTTGTCAGAATCAGAATATTGTAACTATTAACAGGATCAACTCAATGGTATTTGCTGGATATGATGATGTTTGCAAGCTATTCATGGTATACAAGATTAATTTCTATGACTAATTGTCCTGTCAGACTTCCATGGAAGATACAGAGTCTGAACTAGCCCTCCTATATAGACAAGCAAATCATCTAGGCTTGGTAATGGGTTACATTAAGTTGAAATTTTGCCCAACTACATCTCCATGGAGATCTCTAAACAATACAAGATGATGCTAGGACAGAAGGCTACTCCTTTAAAACTGACAGCATGGCCAACACTCAGGGAAATTCCACAGATGTCATTGAACAGACTTGTTGGTCCAGGCTTGGAGGCTTCACCCTAAATCTAGTCTCTGTGGTGAAAATAGGAACTCTGCAGGGTATGGAAACAGAAGCCTGGGATCAAACCCAGCCACAAAACTGTATACCTATAACCTGTCCTGTCTACAAAATATGTTGGGGTAATCGTGCTACAAAACTTGTTGGAGTAGCTAACGAATGTTTAGTTTAGCTCAAGGTTCAACCCACAAGAGGGAGTTCATTTCACTCTTTACACTGCCTGCATGGACAGGAGCCAGAGATGTAGAGTATGGCCAAACATGACTAGCAATAGATAGATAGATAGATGATAGATAGATAGATAGATAGATAGATAGATAGATAGATACATACATACATACATACATACATACATACATTCATACATACATACATACATACATACATACATAGTGAAAGATAAATAGACAGATAGATAGAAGTTACAGATGATAGGATGAAATGTTTCCTAGTGATATTTGTCTGGACGCATATATCTGTGCTTAGACTAGTCAACATCAGAGATGCTTCCTCTGGCAGCAGAAGGAAACAAATAGAGAACAACTGCCAGATATTATACAGATATTGAGAGTCTAACTTTGAGGTATTCATCATCTCCTTCCACTCAATTATCAGGAAACCCAGAGGAAGACAGAGAGAAAGAACTATAGGAGTCAAAAGTGATAGAGAACACCAGGAGAACATGGACCACTGAATCAACTATGCAGGGCTCACATGGCCTGACAGAATGAAGTGTCAAGCACAAAGCCAAAAGGAGTCCCTATCAAGCCTTCTGTGTATACATTATGGCTATCATCTTGGTGTTTTCTGAGACTCTTTATATTGGAAACTGACTCTTTTGCTTGCTTCTGAAATGCTTTTTCTTCTATTGTGTTGTCTAGCACAGAATCGTCATAAGGACAATCACCTTATCTTTTTCTTAATGCTCTCCTGTTTTTCATCTACCTCATACCCATTCTTTTATTAAGAGGAAATTGAAGTGAGTGATTCTAGGAAGCTGTAGGTGGTAGAAGGATCTAGGAGGATTGGAGTAAGAGGAAACTCTAGGTGTTATGTATTATATTAGAGAAGGATCTATTTTTATAAAACCAAAAAAAAAAATCCAAGCAAGCAAACAAACAAAAGCAACATGTAGAAATATGAAATACATACAGCACAATCATCATAGAGTTTCAATACAAGTAGCTTCGGTCTCAGCTTCAGGAAAAGCAGTCATCTAGGGACAGCACCATGATGTCTAACACTTCAGAGACGACCCCTGCAGGGCAGAGTGTATCTTTCTCTCAAGATATGTCAATCTCAGATATCCTACATTAGCAAATGAGAAAGAAGGGAGCATTACAACCCAGCTTTAAACATTTGAGCTCTTACTTAAAGGGGATGTATGGCCCACATTACCATTCCTCTTCTCTCTCCATAGTGAGAATCATTGAATGCTCCATGTCCAAATGTGCCAATGTTTTCCCTCTTAGCGGTTGACATGTAATGAGGCAGGAAATACTTGGCTCTATGTAAATTGTGTGAAACTGGGATATGGAATAGTTTTGATTATAAAGTGTTATTTTTGTTTCTGTTTCATTTGATCTTTTTCAATAGTGCATAAACACTTGTCACATATTGAAGTAAAAATAACATATAATCTACACGCTGTGCATGTGTGAGCATGTGCACATATGCATAGGCCATTTTGTATGTGAATGCATGTATGTTTGTGTATGTTTTCCTGTACATATTTGTGGAGGCTGTATGTATGGAAAAATGTGTCTGACTTTACAAATGCATGTTTGTGAATGTGAAGGCCAAATGACAATCTCTAGTTTTTGACTTGGGACTGATTACTTTGGCTTTTGAGACAAGTTGTCTTACTCCGTTGAATCCCAAACAATAGATTTTCTGGGAGTAATTCCTCTTTGTATCTGACAGCCTTGAGGTTTCAAAGCATCTGTTTTTGTTTTTGTTTTTAAACCAATCTGGGGGATAAAATTCAGTTCCTCACACTAACAGAGTAAGCACTTTGAGAACTGACTTCCCCAGTTTTCTCCTACGATTTCTTCCAGAGTGACTTGTGTCTATGAAGAGCACAGAAGAAGACAGTGATGGTTTAGAACAAGGTCAAGCCTGTTTGAGGTATTAGGAAACAAATGCAGCTCTAAAGGGATATCAGAGCCCAAAACTCTGGTCATTCTGTGGGTGGAACAAGAATAAAGATTCAGATGGGAGACATTCTATAGCATTCGTAGTATGCTGCCCTTGCTTTAAGGAGATAATATACTCCAAGACACAGTGATGTTTGTTGTTCTCTGATGTTTTCATTATGGCTCCTTGTAGAATTACAAGAGAGAGAAAACTAAACAAAGCTAAGCTTCACTGCCTCTGCATCTTTGTCCTGGTCCAGTTATCTTCTCCATTCAAACATAGTATCAGTAGTTAAATATAAATACATTAATAAATAGCATATCATTATCTACAAAGTCTTTACACAAATGATGAGGTAGGAGTCAATGAAAAAGAAATTATGAATGTAATAACAATGTAAATTGAGATAATGAGAATTTGAGACAATGCATATTTATAATGGCAACATAACCCTGAATTGATTCTAACCATCTCTAAGGAGGCATGTGGAGGAGCAGTGATGAGGTGTGAGTATATCAAGATGATCTCCAAGGCACTTAGATGAACTCAGATAAAATATTAGTAAATTATTGAATTTTAAACAGATATTAAATTGATGAGAAACCATCAACATTATCTTTTAGCCTATGTAGATAACTGCTTTAAAGGTGTGTGCTTATATCACTCTAGCCAGGTATCATTTTTCTTCCATGACATCAACCAAGCTTTTGTCTTAAGAGATTCTGCCAGTATTTTGAGGATCTTTCCAAAATCTGTTTTCTTTGAGCTAGTATCATAATCAGTTGTGCTAGAAGTCTCTAGAGGCCCATTTAATCTAAAGAGTCTGTTTGAAGATTGATGGCTCTGAGCCCCAGGGAGAGGAAGCAGTTAATGTCAGGTGACAGAGACAGCAAAAACACAATTTGAGTCCCAATAGGATATCCTCCCCTCTGTCCCAGTTTCCTCGTAAGGGAAGGCTTTCTTGGGACATGCCCCTTGGGCTAGTATGCAGATATGTGAGTATATACCATTTGAGTCTTTCTGCTTCTGGGTTAACTCAATCATTATGATCATTTCTAGCTCAATCCATTTATCCACAAATTTTGTAGAAGGATCCAGTGGGTCCTAGAAACCTACAAGTAGAACATTATGATAGACAGATTTGGGCCAAGGGGTCCCGCTCAAACTAAGGCACCAGCCAAGGACAGTACGGGTGGTAAAATTTAAACCCCTACCCAGATCTAGCCAATGGACAGGACAGTCTCCACACTTGAGTGGAGAGTGTGATATGACTTTCTCATGTACTCTGGTGCCTCACATTTGACTATGTCCCCTGGAGGGGGAGACCTAGTGGCACTCAGAGGAAGGACATTGGGGAGGGGAATAAGGGGAAAATGGGAGGGAGAGGAGAATGGGAGGATACAAAGGATGGGATAACCATAGAGATGTAACAAGAATAAATTAATAAAATAAATTAATAAATTAAAAAACAAAAAACAAAAAGCAAAAAACACAATTTGAGCACAGATCTGCATTTTAGGGTTTATAATGACCCAAGTTGAAAAGTATCATGTAATGGAAGGGAAAATAATTTTACTTCTTTATTACAGCTAGCAAAATTATCGTTTCAACACAAAAGTAGAGTAAAATAATTCAGAAGTATAATTACAAACTGGCTGTTGGGGCAAAAGAGACTACATTTGTATCTTCCTGTGGCATGAATATCCTCACTATGAATAACTTCAATATAGAGGGTAATATCAGTGATAATCTGTGGGATATGATTCCACCATGAAATCAGTTGTCATGAAAGTGTGCGAACCTGAGTTCAGATCCACATAGCTCATTGCAAGGTAGACATGGTGGCAGAAAACTGAAATCTCAGCACCTTGTCAAGTGATGAGAGACAGAAGTAGAGGAATTAACAGAAAACTGTAAATCAGCTACTCTGGTGAATGCAATGGTGAAAAAAAAAGAGACTTTAAATTTAGAAATGCAGAAAGTGAAGACTAATTTCCAAAATTAGCTGCAGAAATCCATGTTCCATCTTGTATGCATCCACACTCCACATCATAAAATATTCATGGACACTTGTACATGTAGAGACAGAGACACACAAACACAAACAAACATACACAGATGTAAAGATAGAATAAGTGGAATCATGTGATATAATTTTCTGAAACAATCAGCATCGTCAGGTGTCAACATCATGGTCAGAACACGGAATTCATCTCCTAATAGCAAACTATACACCGCTTACCTTCTTTTATCCTAACAAGCTCAAATAAAGCACTTCTTTTCCATAAACTACACACAGAAGTAATTACAGAACGAAGTTTTAACAACCACAAAAATTTGGGCTATGGTCCTGCAATATGGATTATTTACATTGGAATACCTAATAAATATGGCCTTAGATTACCAAAGTATTTTATGTTGATGACACCTGTGGTAGTTAGATGGTAACTTACAAACAAATTGGCTCTCTACCTGAACCCCATGGCTCTGAATTATGGAAGGTAGAAAGCTCAATTGAGATAAAGTTTTCTTCACCTATTGGATCCTTTTAATTCTTCTTGATGATCCATGAATAGCAGAAGTCTTCCCATAGTGAGGCCCCTTTATCCTTCCACCTACCCAACCCCCATATCTCATCTCATGTCCACTGCACGGCATTGTTATAAATGAAAATTTCCATCCATTATTTGAAAAATGTTCCTCAGAAATTCTTTTTCTTTCTTTGTTGAAGTATTGTGTGGCTTGAGTATCATAAAAATTGTGGTCTCATAAAAAAATTTCCAATGTTCCTTCTGTTTCTAATTTGTAGAGCAATTAGTTTTTTTAAATGTTTGGTAGAATTCTATGCTAAATCTATTCAACCCTTGGCTTTTTGGTTTTGGAGACTTTATGTGACTGCTTATATGTCCTAAGAGTTTATAGACATATTTAACTTGTTTATCTGATTGTTTATTGAGTTAATTTGGTAAGTGATATTTGTTGATAAAATTGTTAATTTTGTATAGATTTTCCAATTTTCTGAAACACAGGCTTATGAAGTGTTACCTAATGATTCTTTTCTTGGTTTTGATCAGTGTTTGTTGTTATGCCCCCTTTTTTTCTGATCTTTTTAATTTGGATATTCTTTTTGTGTCTTTCAGTTAGTTTTCATAATAGTTGGTTAATCTTGTTGAATTTCTCAAAGAACCAAAACCTTTCTCATTGATTGTTCATATTTTTCTCTTTGTTTTTTTATTTTATTGAATTCAATACTCAATTTGAAATTTATTGCCATCTACTCCTCTTACGTGTCTTTTACGCTTTTTGTTCTAGAAATTTTAAGTGTGAAGTAATTTGCTAGTGTGAGTTCTCTCCATTTCCTTTAAGTAGGCACTTAATGCTATGAAATTTTCTGTTAACACTGCCTTAATTGCGTTCCAGATGTTTGTGCATATTATACATTTATTTTCATGGAATTCTATCATTTTTTTACTTGGGCATTGACCCAGTGGTCATTCAGCAAGGAGTTGTTCAATTTCCATGAGTTTATTAGCTTTCTGCTATTTCTGTTGTTGATGATATCTATCTTTAATCCATTGTGATTTGATAGAATATAGAAAGTTATTTCAATTTTCTTGTATCTCTGGAGACTTACTTTGAGACCAAGTATGCAGACAATCTTCAGGCATATTTCATGAGATGTTAAGAATAACATATATCCCTTTGTGTCTGATTGAAATGTTGATAGATATGTTATAGGTCTATTTGGTTTATAACTTCTTTTAGCTCCATTACTTCTCCATTTAGTTTTTGTCTAGATGACCTGTCCTTTGCTTAAAGTGAGGTATTGAAGTCTCCTCCTATTAATGTGCTGGGCCCAATGCTTGATTTAAGCTTTAGTGGTATTTCATTTATAAATATTGACCTTGCATTTGTTGATTAAGTAGGGTTTATAATATATTGGTAACATATTAAGAAAGATACATCATCTTGCTTTGGGGTCCATTTGCTAGGAAAATAAATTTCCAGCCTTTTACTTTGAGGTCATGTCTACATTTGATGTTGAGGTTTTTATATCATATACAAAAGATGGATGCTATCTTCATATACATTCTATTAGGCTGTGTCTTTTTATTGAGTCAATTAATAGTGACAGGTATTGTTGGCCAGTATTCTCATGGTTCTCTCTCTGTCTCTCTGTCTCTGTCTCTGTCTCTGTCTCTCTCTCTCTCTCTCTGGTGTGTGTGTGTGTGTGTGTGTGTGTGTGTGTGTGTGTGTGTGTGATTCTCTTCTTTGGGTTTTGCTGGTATGAGATGATTTGTTGCCTCTGTTTTATAGGGATAGTTAGCCTACTTCTCTCAACATATTCATTTTAGTATATTTGAGGGGGCTCAATGTGTGGATTGATATTGTATAAATTTGGCCTTGTGGTGAAATGTCTTGTTTTCTCCATCCATACTCATTCAAATTTTGCTAATCATGGTATTATGAGATGTTACAAATAGACTTTCAGAGTCTGCAAGACATCTTCCTATGCCCTTCTCCCTTTTATAGTCTCCACTGGGAATATGTATATAATTCTTCTATACTGGCATTAGTTGTTACTTGGATTTTTTCTTTTGTAGTTGTTAATATTCTTTCTACATTTGGTATGCTTAGTGTTAAATTGTGGGGCATGGAGACATTCTTTTCTTGCCCAATCTATTTCTGTATTTTGTAAGCTTTTTCAATATCTATAAGCATCTCTTTCTTTAGGTTAGACAGTTTTTCTTCTATGATAGTGTTTAAAATAGTTTTGTTTTTGGGGCTAGCATTTTTTTCATATTTTTATTAGTATTAAATTTCATCTTTTCATATTTTGCCATATTTTCCTGGATGTCTTATGTAAGGAAATTTTATATTTAACATTTTATTTCATCTTTGCATCTTTTTCTTCTATGAAATCTTGAAGGCCTGAGAGTCTCTCTTCCATCTTTTGAACTCTGCTGTTGATACTTACATCTGTAGTTCTTGTTTGATACATACATACACCATTTCCAGAATTTCCTAAGTTTGTATTTTCTTTATTCCTTCTATTCAGCTTTTCAACAGTTTCTTTCTTCTGTTTTGTTTCCTTCTTATTAGCTTTCTTGGCATTCTTAAGGGATTTACTAATTTCCTGTAATATTTGTTTGTCTTTTCCTAGATTTCTATAAGTTTTTTTTTAATTCTATGATGTCTATTATCTTCATAAAGTTCATTTTAAAGTCACTTTCTTGTTCTTCAGTTGTATTGAAATATTCAGGTTATGTTGTCATAGCATAGCTGGGTTCTGGTGGTACTACATTGCCTTGGCTCTTTGTATTCCTACACTGCATTTTAGGTTTCTGGTTTTTTGATGATTATAGATCCAGATGCTCATTTCTTTGTTTGTTAGATTGGTGTTCTTTTCTTAGAGGTCTACTTCGTCTTTGATCTTCTGGTCTTTGTAGCCTTGATTTGTGGATGCTAGTATGGTCTCTGATCCAATAGAAAAT
The DNA here is from genome assembly GCA_907169655.1 of Acomys percivali. Classification (NCBI taxonomy): domain Eukaryota; kingdom Metazoa; phylum Chordata; class Mammalia; order Rodentia; family Muridae; genus Acomys; species Acomys percivali. The sequence goes on from OU015747.1 coordinate 72,682,168, forward strand.
TCTCCATCCATCTTTGTGGCTGGGACTCTCACAATAACCTTCACATTTATGGCAGAAAGTTTGTCTGTTTTTCTGATCACTATGGCCTGCACCTATTACTCTGACTGGTGTAGCTTGCACCCGAGCAGTAAAAGTTTTCAGGGTTTGGGACATGATTATGGCAGTGGATGTGTAGTAGCATCAGGGAAGCAATGGAATGTGTCTTTAAGAACTGAATCTATGGAGTGGAGCAGTTCAGTTGGCAGGCAGATCACTCACCTTTTTTTCTTTCTTGTGTGGTCTGCACTTGAGCAAGGAAAGTCTTTTATTTAAACTATTGTGTTCTACACTTCTACAATTATAATTTTTAAAAAATACATAATAAATTATTTGGGAAGATTCAGGAAAAGGTACATTATCAGCTGTTGATAACTTTAGATGTAGCTTGGTCTAAATTATGAAAATATCAAAAAGTTCTGTTGTCTTAAACCCATCTAAGAACCATGAGGAAAAATGCCAGTTACATTCCTTAAGGATCAAGATCCTGAAACTTCTTTCTGGCATGGATTATAATTCTATGAAGAACAGGGATAATGTTATTAGGCTAAACTCATACTTTCTGGAGTTCAATTGATGAGAACACTCATATTACGTTGAAAATATTTTCCTACTAAGCACACTCCTGATTTTTGGTAGACCCAAGTTCAGGCAGGGAATTAACTTTCCCATGAATCTTTGTCTCAAAGAGTAATGAAGAACAGATGACAGATTTTATTTCCCTGGAGAATAGAAAGAGGAGAACCCTAAATTAGTACCTAAGGGAGAACTGCCTAAACAGTCAATAAAAACACAGTTGAGGCTCAAATCTTATTCCTTGTTTTTGTTTTTTGTTTGTTTGTTTGTTTGTTTTGTTTTGTTTTGTTTTGTTTTAAGTAAATGCTTTCTTTGTTTGGGCTACCCTAGAGGTAGATGGTAAAACCAGAATGTATGTGGGCTAAGAGGGTTGCAATCTACTTTGGAGAAGTTCTTGAACAAACAAAATGAAGGAAGAACTTATCACAGGGTCTGCAGAAAAACTGATGTTTCATATCTTGCTGTTTAATGACAGGTGAGAGCAAAAAGGGTCTGGATTGTTTCAAGCTGTTTATCAGATTGTTTTCAGAGATAGCACTCATTTGGTGAGACTCAAAGCTCTTTCTGTAACACCAAGGACTTTTGTAGTATGGTCAGAATTCAGACAGAAGTCAAGCATCGTAGTACTCTGGTAATAATAGTACAAAGATCAGATATAGGATGATTTCTGAAGCTCTGTGACAGAGATACTGGCCTCATCACTATATCCTAAGACAATAAGAAACTCTGAAACAAACAAACAAACTTGTAGGGAATTCCAGAAGATTAGTATCTTAAACTTATACTCTGACCTCTACATACATGGCAAATACATCTATTCACATTTATCCACATCTACACACACACACACACAAAAACACATCTAGTTTACAGCTTCTGAGGTTTAGTCCATTATTGTCATGACAGTGTGTAGGCAGACATGGTTTTGGGGAAAATTCTGACAGCTCTACATCTTGCTCTATAGAGAGCAAAAGCAGATTATCTGACACAGTGGCCATAGCTTGAGCCTAGGAAACCTTAAAAACCATAGACCTAGTGACACCCTTCTTCCAACAAAGCCATATCTACTTCAAAAGACCATATCTCCTAATAGTGTTACTATCAATTGGTCAAATATTCAAACATTGACTTTGGAGGCCATTCTTTTCCAAACCACTATACAATATCTGAGATTTCAGTGTCTCTTGTTTTATATATATATATATATATATATATATATATATATATATATATATATATATATATATCCATAGTATGGGAGCCTTTTAGAACATTGGACTGTCCTTTGTCACCAGAAGAGTGATTTTGTTATGAAAAATTGTCAGCTTCCAGAAATTACTGTGTCAGAATGTATATACTTATCATGTTGTCCCTATTAATTCCATGTTCAAGGCTTTGTAGATCATATATATTGAGTACTTAAGTAACTGTAATACTACCTAAAATTGTTCAAAAATATCTAATTTTCACAATATAAACCAAACTTTCACATCTTTCAATTTAAAACACAGATAAAATAGTATTATCAACTACAAAAATATGTTAGCTATGACTTACTAAATGCTAGGGATGTTTCTTGATTATGACAGATAAAACCTGGAATAAGTAGTGTTTTGCTGTGGAGCTTCTCTTTTAACACATCACCATCCACTGGACCATTTGACAATAAACTGAGTGCAAATTTTCAAATGTCTGTGGAGGTTTTCTTCCTCTTTTCCTCTTCTGTTGTTTTTTTATTGGGGGGGTCCTAAATGATGTCTCAGAGTCTTTATTATGTTGTCCCACTCATTAAAGAAATTACATCTGCTGTCACTATAGTCGATTTTTAGGACACCCTAGTGCCCCAGGAGCTATCAAATGAATGTTTTCATGTTTTCATGTGCTGTATTAAAATCTTATAGAATGAGTGATCTACAAAGAACAAATATTTATTACTCTCACTTTTGTAGGTTGGAAATCTCCACTCCTAACTTCTAGACCTAAATCATTTTCCCACTGCTTACTACATGAGGACATAGTAAGAAGGTATTACATGTGAAGCATGTGTCCTCATATAGTAAGCAGTGATGGTTCCATGCAACATCACTCATATAGAAACTTATTATATTTGTGATAGAGAGCCAACAAAACACTTCTCACATCTTCACAACTGAGATTAAACCCCACAAAATGAAATTGAAGGTTCATTGAAGAAATACAGTGTACAGCAAAGATCAAAATTCCTTTTGTAATACAAAGTTTGAAAGTGAGCAAACTAACAGTATGCAGAGACAGATAATATATGCTCCCACACAAATTACAACTTTCTTTTAATATTTTTCTGGAAGAATTTTATAATTATATATTCATCAGAAAGACTGCCAGAGTAGAGTCACAGCCAATATTACTGTTCCAGGAGAAATCAAACACCAGCCAATATTACTGTTCCAGGAGAAATCAAACACAACACCTATGTAGCTATCATTGAAACCACTACATGCTATGTTTACAATGGGCCCCAATCATTTTACAGAAACCACTTTATTTTGGGGCCATACAATCTAGGTGAGTGTGTGAACAATGAACAAAAGCATTGCTCTATCCTTTAATGCATTAAATCTTTACCTGCAGTATAATCTCCCTGATGCTTTTATGGCACATCAGTGTTTCTGATTTGCTAACTTTACTGAGAAGAAAAGCTGTGTACATGGCCATTTCAGGCACTTCTACTGTCAATAATGCCTGTCTTTTGTTGCCTGGATATCATGATGTAGCTCTCAATTATTTTTCTAGCACGATACTTTCAATTCTTGCCACCATGTTCCCTGTAGTGATGATGATGTACTAAGCCTCTTTCTTATTAAAACTATTCTACATTTTCTTGCCCTAATCCTCTTGATGCCCATCCCTATCAATATTCACCTAAATTTTTACCAGTATTGCAAGATTTGGATTTTCATTACTTCTCTGTTTTTATTCAGTGTAATTTACTTCCAGACACGGAGAAATCTGTGCTATTTACAAGACAAACACCTGGTTCTGATAGAAGGTCCTGGCAAAGAAGGCAGAAGGACACTGTGAAGTACCAGCATTGTCTTGCAAGGCAGTTGATCAAATGTGCTCCTCACATGGCCTCACTGAGGATATATTTGTGGACAAAGTGACACAAAACTTGTTGTTGAACAAGCCATAGCAAAACTGGAGGAACCAGGATACAGCTAGGCAAAAACTAAAAAAGAAAACAGTAAAGAAAATGAGCCTCTGACATACTGATAGTAATATGACAAGAAAGAGGGAGCAAGTGTGGAAAAATGCCTGTGGGGGAAAAATAAAGAAAATTGGATCACATTAGTCAATCCTCAGCAGCCTGTTATGAAGAATTTCCTTAGTCTGTCACAAATGTTATAGCAAATTATCACAGGGTGCAGGGAATATAAAGACCAAAAGTGTATTTCTCACTGTTATGAAGATGAAAAAGTCCAAGATCAATGCACATTCTGTGTTAGAAGTACAACTTCAGGCATACAGATAACAGTTTCTCAGTGCAATTTCATGATGAGTGCAAAGTTTTATTCAGAACTCCTTTGTGAGATAATTCCCATTAATGTGTTTGAGATTCATGAAGTTCAAAGATGTTGTGTCTTATCACTCTCCCATGTGGGTGTCAAACTAGCATGTCCAGTGCAGTAGGACATAAATTTTCTGTTGATTGCAACATATTTCATTGTTTATTTTAACTTTTTATAGTAATTTTACATGGTTTGCTTCAGGAAGTATTCAATCAAGGGAAGAACTTTAGGAATCCTTTCAAAGGACTCATATTTTTATTCTGAGACTCATTGTACCACTCATACTGTGACATGATAGTAGCTCATGTCAGAATTTCATCCTTTCACTTCCTTCTGCAGGGATGACCATGTTTAATTTCCAGATTTTTCTGTACCTTTTTTGTTGTCTTCCTCATATAAAGTCCAATGTATAGCATTTATTTATTTTACCTTCACAAACCAAATTGGACTCACATGTTTAATGCTAGAACCTATGTGCTCTAGCACGGTATCTACTCTTCAACCTGTTTCCATTGACAGAACTTAGGAGATGCTGAGCTCAGAGGATATATGTAGCACTTATTTATTTATTTTTATATTTTATTACATTAATAATGAATAAATACCCAAAAATCTACTAAAAGATCATTCATTGTAGTTATAAGTGTATGATGTAGTTTAAATTATCATTTCCTGCTTCAAAGGTATGTTAATACTTTCCCCCCAATTGTCCCTGGGTTATGGCAATAAAGCAACATAAAGGCAATTAATGGGCAGAAGAGAAAACAGAATTGACCTTCTGCCAGCCAGTGGAGGAGGAGTTTAGGAGAGAAAGCAGGGGATTGGCCACTGGTAGAAGTCTAAGAAAATTCATGAGGAAGTAACTGGATCCAAGGAAAGCTATAAAGTACAAGTATCACTGGGAGTTAGGCAAAATAGCATAGAGGGTTACGAAGAGATTTAAACTACTCAGAGTGTGTTAAAAAAAGCCTTGTATTATAAGAGTCTCAATTCCTTGTGTGATAGCCACATTGGACACCAATTGTTGGCATATTTTCAAAATGTATTTTAAATATCTTTCTCCTTTTTCCACACCAATCCCTTCCAACAACCCAACACCATGTAGGAAAGAAGTTTACTTTAGTGAAGAGAGTGGGTATAGTTTTCCTTAGCTACTTCCTGCTGTTTAGGGTTGTTGGGTTTCTTGGAGCAAATCCAATCCTCTTTTCAGCATGTCTTCAACTTCTTTTCATCAATCTCCATCTTCATAGTCTCTGCCTCAGCTTCTGTATGCAGGGCCCAGCCCTATTTGATCTCTGCCCTGACTACCCTTAATGATTGACTGCTGTGGAACATTTCCCCTCAGGTTGTTTTTTGTCAAAGTGATTTATCATAGAAGCAGAAACACTAAGTAAGATAGTCCCTATCCCTCCATCCATGTCTGCCTATTGAGAGGCCTTTTTCTTAAGATTTGCTGCAAAAAATCCATACCCACTTGGAGATTCTTATTGATATAGCTGAATTTGTCAAGTTATGGCATTTCATACCCTTCTCCTTTGAAGTTTTTACATTCTTTCTATCTTTCCTTTTGTAATGTTTCTGAGCCTTTGGAGCAATAAGACAAATATTTAACTGAAGGCTAAGAGTAAGCATTCACTCATCCTTTTCTTGCACTCAGCACCTTGTACAGGCATCAGAGTCTGAGAGTACCAGTTGCTTATGGCTATAAACAAATATTTGCAATGTATTTTATGGTTTATCAATTTAGATAATTAAGAGATCTCTCATAGTGCCCTCAATATTCCCATTATACCTTCATATTTTCTATTCTCCTCCTCCCTGAGGCCTCTTCCATATCAATAGTCTCTGCAGTTTTCTGCCTTTTATTGCTATTTCCTGTTCAACATTAAAGATTAGAAGTTATGATCCACATATGAGGTAGAACATATGTTATTTGCTTTTGTTGTTATTTCATTCTTTTTCTGTGCTATTTCCTTGCATATTTTCCAATTTCATCTATTTACCTACAATTTAAAAAAATTTATTTCTCCTTACTGCTGAAAGAATTTGCATTGTATATATATATATATATATATATATATATATATATATATATGCCACACCCACTCCGCTAGAGTCCGTGTGACATGCAACCTTATCGGCTCGGAGGATGCTCTGACATCGATCAGGTGATGGGGAACCAGATTCGCAAGGGTCCCTGGCAGAAGCCCAGGTATTTGTTGAGATGAGCATCCCGAGTCCTGAGTGTACAGAGCCTGGCTATTGGCCTACTTCTGCTTTTCCTCCTTCCTTGCTCTATAATCATGCACGCATTCTTATTAAGACCACCTCCAGGGCAAGGCCGTCCTTACCCTCTGAACATCTCAGTAACTGAGAAACCTGATGTGAGTCCATCGGGAAATGAACCAATGGTGGCAGTGGATGAAGTAGTTCTGCAGAAAGTTGAACGACTTATATTAAACATTACCAGAAACATGACTGTAAATGAAACTACACCTTGGGGGTGAAGATATTTGTGCAGTTGATACAGAAAGAAAATTCGTCTGTGCAGGAGGAACTTGACAAATGGCAACAGCGGGAGTATAGGATAAAGAATTCTAGAAAGAGAAGGCATATCCAGGAATGTGAGGATAGCGAGGAGAATGAAGGAGTCCCAGGAGTTTCCAGTAAAACAGAAAAAGGGACAACTTAGGACTCCATTGAAGGAAATGGTGGCAGAGACCCAAATACAGAGGACCAATAGTTCTAAGAACCACTCCATAAACTCCATTGGCATATACAGGAGTGTATGATGAGGATGTAACACGATGGGTTACTAAGGATGGTAAAAAGATAAGATATTAGGACCTGAGTCCCTGAGAAAGAATCTTGAGGGCCAGACCTCCATGGTGCACTTTAACTGCAGCAGAGAAAAATGACACAATTATACAACTCATCAAGGTGGTAGTAAAGTATGGCACCCCGTGGAATTGTTTTGGTTTACAATGTATGGGAATATCAGAAATATTAAAATGTGTAAAGGAATATAACAACTTTATCTAAGTATGGGCTATAGACGTGCAGACTTGTACTTCTCTCATAGATAAAAGCTGTTAATAATAACATGCCTGAGAAAGGAGCCAGCTTCGCCTAGCTGACTGCGAATTCTAAGAAAAGCTCATACCACCTTCTGAGGTGATTAACCACAGTCTGTCTGTGGCCCTTGTGCATAGCCAGAGGACTTTGTGGTACTTTTAGTTTCTGATTATTGCTGTACTTTACACTTTGTAACCTGATCTGTATCTCTCAAACTGTGGTTTGTAGCTAGCAGAAGTTCCTGTCATGACTGTATAAACCACTGTGCTCAAGTAAAGATCTTTGCAGCAGCATTTGACCTCCCTTGTGTTCGTGTCTTTCTGTCGCGCCGAATCCGTCCCCACCTGATATCCTAGGATCCTTGCTCTCCACGGCTAGAAGCCCCCTCGGTGGTCCGTATATATCATCTGTCTATTATACCTTATTGAGTGATAGATATCTTGACTGACTCCATTCATTAGATGTTGTAAAAGGAATAAAAGTTGATATGGATAAACATATAGTGAAAAATAGAATCCTTTGTGTGTATTCCCAAGAGTTATTTATCTTGGTCTTAGTTCACCTATAGTTTTCTGATAAATTTTCTTGATAACTATAATGTCTGAAATTCTTTTCAACACAAATATTCCTATTGGAAAAATCCTATTTTCATCTCGAAAGGGCTACAAGATGGCAGCAAGCAGCCTGGGTTTAGAAGCTCCAGTAAACAATTAAAGGAATTGCATGGAATTCTGAACCAGGAACACAAGATCCACATGGCACTACAGCAAGAGTACTCGACAGTTGGAAAGGACCAAATACAGAAAAGCTGCATGCCCTTGCACACGGGAGGAGAGCGAATTCTCTTGAACCTGAGTAGCAGCGGTGGTGGCAGCAGCAGTGTCGGTGGTGGCTTAGGTTTGCCGCTGAGAACCCTCCAGCAGAGGCAATTGGCATGGTAACCAGTGGGAAATACTGCAGGAAAGGGGGACTCAGTGCAAGATTTGGGCCCCATGACCCAAGCTCAACTTGGCACATGGCTCATGCCAACAGACCCAAACTGGACTCAGAGCGCTGTTCATCCACTGGGACCCTAGCAGAGCTTGGTGTGTGGTTTGGGCCCAGTGTTCTTAGTTGAGCTTGGTGAGCAGTTCAGCCCCTGAGACTTTAGCTGAGGCCAGAGTGCAGTTTGGGTCCAGAGTCCCTGGACGAGCTCAGTGAATGGTTTGGGACCAGAGAACGTAGCAGGCCTGAGGACCCAGTTTGGGCACAGAGACTCTAGCTGAGCTTGTCGTGCAGACCCGGTCCTGACACTTTGCCTGGACTCAACTCATGGATTTGGCCCAGAGTCCCTAGCTGAATTTGTTGCACAGTTTGAGTCCACAGTCCCTGACAGAGTTTGGTGCACAGTCCCAGCCCTGAGACTCTGCTGAATTCAGTGGGTAGTTTGGGCCCAGAGACACAGGCTGAGCTCAGCGCTCAGTTTGGGCCCAGAGTCCCAGGTTGAACTTGGTGAGCGGGGCAGGCTCTGAGATTCTGGTTGAGCTCGGTGCACGGTTTGGGCCCAGACTCCCTAGCTGAGTTTGGTGGGCAGTTTGGACCCAGAAACTCTATCAGAAATCAGCAAGCTAAGTGTACGGTTTGGGCTCTGTGACAATAATCTGGATACTGAGAGCAGTCCCAAACTCTATCAGGAACCACAGAACAATGGAGCACAAAAGCTCCAGGACTAAGGCAATCTCAGGGGACAGGAAGTAGTGTGGCCCGTACACCCCCTGTGCCTGGCTTGCTTCATTCCCTGGAGAGCTCCAGTGCTACAAGAGGACAAAGAAGGCTGGAGACATTTTGGCCTCACCAAATGCACATTTAGAGAACCAGGATGATTAAAGGACCCACAGTAAAGGGAAGCTGGAGATCACTGGCTGTGAGAGACCCAAATTACAGGGCTAGCCTCGTGCAATCCAGACCACTGATGCATCAAAGCTTCAAGCCTAGGAAAATCATGAGAAAATCTATGGGTGAATCTATACCCAGACTCCCTCCATCCAACTCCGGAAGCTACCTGCTCAAAATAGAAATGGTAAGATGCCTAAAGGACAACATAAAATCATATGCAAAAAAAAATATAAAAATATATAGCTTCTCCAGATCCCAGTGACCCCAAAGAAAGCAACCCAGGAAACTAAAACACAATGGGAATACAACAAAATGACTTCAAATCCTTAGTAATGATGATGATAATGGAGGAAACAAAAAAAATTCATATCAAATGCGGGAAGATGCAACCAAAAAAGTGGAAGATATAAAAGAGGCCTGTAGAGAGGCACTGGAAAAATTTCAGTATAATACAAACAACCAAATAAAGGAACTCAATAAAATGGTTCAAGCTCTGAAGGTCTATGAAGAGGCAATGGAAGAAATTCAGGAATATACAAACAATCAGATGCAATAAATCCATAAAACAGGTCAAGATCTGAAGATAAATATGGATTCAATTATAAACACACAGACAGAAGAAATACGAGAACGTGGTAGCTCAAAAAAGAAGGTAAGCAACACAGAGGCAAGCCTTTCTATCAGAATCCAAGAGATGGAGGAATGAATCTCAGGCCTAGAATATACATCTATAGATCTAGAAGCAACTATTAAAGAAAATGCTAAATCTGGAAAAATCCTGACACAAAACATCCATGAAATCAAGGACACCATGAAACGAAGAAATCTGAGGATAATAAGCATTGAGGAAAGAGAAGATGCCAGACTCCAAGGCCCAGAAAATATTCTCAAAAAAATCAGAGAAGAAACTTCCTAATCTGAAGAAAGAGAGGCCTATAAACATACAAGAGGCCTACAGAAAACCAAATAGAATAGAACAGAAAAGAAAAAACTTCCTGTCACATAATAATCAAAACGAAAAATATACAAAACAAAGAAAAAATATTAAAAGCTGCAAGGGAAAAGAGCCAAATAACATTTAATGGTAAACCTATCAGAATTACACCTGAAGTCTCAGCAGAGACCATAAAAGCCAGAACGGACTGGACAGAGATTCGGCAAACCCTAAGAGACCACAGATGAAAGGCCAGACTACTTTACCCAGCAAAAAAATCAATAACCATTGGTGGAGAAAAGAAAATATTCTATAACGAAAACAAATTCAAATTCAAACAGCACCTATCCACAAATTCAGCTTTACAGAAAGTACTAGAAGGAAAGCTCCACCCCAAGCAGACAAACTACAACCAAAACTACTCAGGAAATCGATAATGACACCACTGCTAAAATATAACTGCAGAAGTGCTCCACTGGAACCAACATTAAAATTAAGATTCTTTTTTTTTTTCCTTTTTCTTTTTTTTTTAAATTTATTTATTCTTGTCACATCACAATGGTTATCCCATCCCTTGTATCCTCCCATTCTTCCCTCACTCACTCCCACTTTCTCCTTATTCCTCTCCCCTATGACTGTTCCTGAGGGGGATTACCTCCCCCTGTATAAGCTCATAGGGTATAAAGTCTCTTCTTGGTAACCTGTTATCCTTCCTATGAGTGCCACCAGGTCTCCCCCTCCAGGGGACATGGTCAAATGTGAGGCACCAGAATACTTGAGAAAGTCATATCCCACTCTCCACTCAAGTGTGGAAAATGTTCTGTCCATTGGCTAGATCTGGGAAGGAGTTTAAAATTTACTGCCTGTATTGTCCTTGGCTAGTGCCTTAGTTTGAGCAGGATCCCTGGGACCAAATTTGCCTAACATAATGTTCTACTTGTAAGATTCTAGGACCCTCTGGATCCTCCTACTTTGCTATTCTCCCATGCTTCTCTCATCTAGAGTCCCAAGAGGATGTCCTCTCCTCTGTCCCAGTTTCCTGGTAAGGGAAGGCTTTCACATGGCCATTGGGCTAGTATGCAGATATAAGTGAGTATATACCATTTGAGTCTTTCTGCTTCTGGGTTAATTCACTCATTATGATCATTTCTAGCTCAACCATTTATCCACAAATTTTGGGAATTCCTTGTTTTTAAGAGCTGAGTAGTATTCCATAGTATATATATACCACAGTTTCTTTATCCATTCTTCTACAGATGGAAACTTAGGCTGTTTCCATGTTCTGGCTATTATGAATAAGGCTGCTATGAACGTGGTTGAGCAAATTATCTTGTGAGCTGGAGCATCTTCTGTGTATATTCTAAGAGTGGAATACCTAAGTCTCGAGGAAGCCCAATTCCCAGTTTTCTGAGATAGCACCAGATAGATTTGCAAAGTGGTTGGACTAGTTTGCATTCCCACCAGCAATTAAGGAGTGTTCCTCTCTCTCCACCTCCATGCCAGCATGTGATGTCAGTTGAGTTATTGACTGTTGCCACTCTGATGGGTGTCTCAGTGTTGTTTTGATTTGGATTTCCCTGATGACTAAGGAGGTTGAGCATTTCTTTAAGTATGTCTCAGCCATTTGATAATGCTCTGTTGGGAATTCTCTGTTTAGTTCCAAGCCCCATTTCTCCATTGGGTTATTTGGTTTGGTGGTGTTTAATTTCTTGAGTTCTTTATATATTTTGGATATTAGACCTTTGTCAGATGTAGGGTTGGTGAAGATCTTTTCCCAGTCTGTAGGCTGTCGCTTTGTTCTCTTGACAGTGTCTCTAGCTTACAGAACTTTCTCAGCCTCATGAGGTTCCATTTATTAATTGTTGACATTAAGGCTTGGGCTGTTGGTGTTCTGTTAAGGAAGATGTCTCCTGTGCCAATATGCTCTTCCCCAATTTTTCTTCTAGGTGACATAGTGTCTCTGGTTTTATGTTGAGGTCTTTAATGACTTGAATTTGAGATTTGTGCAAGGTGACAAATATGGGTCCAGTTGCATTTTTTTACACATAGACCTCAGTTAGACCAGCACCATTTGTTGAAGATGCTATCCTTTTTCCTTTAAATGGATTTGGCTTCTTTGTCAAAAATCAAGTGACCATAATGTGTGTGGATGCATATCTGGGTCTTCAATTCGATTCCACTGATCAACTAGCCTGTTGCTGTGCCAGTACCATGCTGTTTTAATTACTATTGCTTTATACTACGGTTTCAGATCTGGCATGGAGATTCCGCCAGAGCACCTTTTATTGTACAAAATTGTTTTAGCTATTCTGTTTTTTTCTTTTGTTTTTCCATATGAAGTTCAGAATTGAACTTTCAATGTCTTTAAAAAATTGTGTACGTATTTTGATAGGGATTGCATTGATTCTGTAGATTACTTTTGGTTGGATGGCCATTTTTACTATGTCAATTCTCCTGACCCATCAGCAAGGAAGATCATTCTATCTTCTCATGTCATCTTCAATCTCTTTCTTCAGAATTTTGAAATTTCTTTCAAACTAGTCCTTCACTTGCTTAGTTAGGGTAACTCCTAAATATTTTATATTGCTTGTGACTAATGTGAAGGGTGTGGCTTTCCTAATTTCTTCCTCTGCAAGCTTGTCATTTGTGTATAGGAAGGCTACAGACTTTTTTGAGTTAATTTTTATCCAGCCAATTTGCTGAAGGTGTATATCAGCTGTAGGATTTCTCTGGTAGAATTTTGAGGGCCACTTAAGTACATGATCATATCATCTGCAAATAGAGATAATTTGACTTCCTCCTTTACCATTTGGATACCCTTGATCACACACATATGGACACTTGATTTTTGACAAAGTAGCAGCACCTATTCAATGGAAAAAGAATAGCATCTTCAACAAATGGTGCTTGTCTAACTGGATGGCTACATGGAAAAAAAGGCAATTGATTCCATATTTGTCATCATGTACAAAACTCAAATCCAAGTGGATCAAAGACCTCAACATAAAACCAGAGACACTAAGTCAGTTAGAAGAAAAAGTGGGAAAGATCCTGGTACATATTAGCACAGGAGACAACTTCCTGAACAGAACACCAACAGCCCATGCATTAAGGTCAACAATTAATGAATGAGACCTCATGAGGCTGAGAAGCTTCTGTAAGACAGGAGACAGTGTCAATAGAACGAAGTGACAGCCTACAGACTGGTAAAATCCCTTCACCAACCTTACATCTGACAAAGGTCTATATCCAAAATATATAAAGAACTCAAGAAATTAAACACCACCAATCTAACTAACACAATTGAGAAATTGAGCTAAGAACTAAACAGGAATTTCCAACAGAGGAATATCAAATGGCAGAGAAACACTTAAAGAAATGCTCAACCTCCTTATTCATCAGGAAATGCAAATCAAAACAGCTCTGAGATTCCATCTAACACCTATCAGAATGGCAAAGATAAAAAATTCAAGTGACACCACATACTGGTGAGGATGTGGAGAAAGAGGAAATCTCCTTCATTGCTGGTGGGAATGATAACTAGTACAGTCACTTTAGAAATCTATCTGGAGCTGTATCAGAAAATTGGGAATAGTGCTTCCTCAAGACCCAGCTATTCACTCCTTGGAATACACCCAGAAGATGCTCCAGCACACAACAAGAAGATTTGCTTAACCATATTCATAGAAACCTAATTCATAATAGCCAGAATATTGAAACAACCTAAGTGACCTTCAGTAGAAGAATGGATATAGAAACTGTGGTACATTTACACTAGGGAATACTACTCAGCTATTAAAAACAAGGAATTCCCAAAATTTGTGGACAAATGGATTGAACTAGAAATTATCTTAATGAGTGAGTTAATCCAGAAGCAGAAAGTGTTAAATGGTATATACTCACTTATATCTGGACACTAGCCTGAGGGTCATGTCTCATGAACGGCTTCACTTATCAGGAAAGTGGGACAGAGGGGAGGACATCCTTTTGGGACTCTGGGTGAGAGATGTATGGGAGAATGAGGATATAGAAGGATCCAGGGTGTCCGAGAAACCTACAAGGAGAACATTATGAAGGGCAGACCTTGGCCCAATTGTCCTGCTCAAACTAAGGCACCCATCAAGGACAATACATGCAGTAAACTTCAAACACCTACCAGATCTACCCAATGGACAGGACATTCTTAGAAGTTGAGTGGAGAGTGGGGTTTGACTTTCACATGAACTCTGGTGCCCCATGTTTTATCACATACCCTGGATGGGGAGGCCTAGTGGCACTCAGAAGAAGGATAGAAGGCTACCAAGTAGAGACTTGATACCCTATAAGCATGTATAGGCGGAAGAGTTCCCTCTCAGTCACAGTCATAGGGGAAGGGAGTAAGGGGAAAATGGGAGGAGGAAGAATGGTGGAAACAAGGGATGGGATAACAATTGAGATGTAATATGAATAAATTAATAAAATAAATTTTTAAAAATCCTATTCTGCAAATGTTTTATTATTTGATTTTGTTAACAATATTTTCTATCGCCTTGACCTAGGTTTCTTCTGATTCCCTTCTTTGTAATATGTGTATCTTTTGAAATTTTGCCGTGGTGTCCCAGATTTCCTGAATGTGTTTTTCCAGATTTATTTTAGATGTAACATTATTTTTGATTGAATTTTCCACTCCTTCTCTCTTGTCTTAAAACCCTTAATTTTCTCTCTAACCTTTTCTTTAATGTTGTTGATAGTTACCTCTGAGATTTTTGTTTTATTTCCTCAAGTTTTCATTTTTTGTTTTATTTCTGTTTATGCTTTCTTTAATTATTTTCTTTTTACCTTTATGTTTTTAACTGTTTTTGTTTTTTATTCAACAATTTCTCTGTGTTTTCATTAGGGATTTATTCATATCCATTTTGAGGTCCTTTGACATCCAAATTATCATTTGAAGTTCTTGTCTTGGACTTCAGTTTTATTACATTTCTCAGACCATATTGTAGCTGGATTACCGAGTTCTTGTAGAGGCACAGTTACGTTGGCTGTTCCTCTTTGTTTCATGTCTAAGCATTCAGAGTTAATATGATATGATGATTGAGATTTTTTAGGTTTTGTTATCTTGTCTTATATTTCTTGAGTCAGTGTTTTTTATTTGGTTGTTGTTGTTGTTGCTCGTATCCTATCAGGATCTTAGGTAAATATGTTGGCTGAGGGGTTCCTGACTGAGAGTGTTTCTATAGGTCAGTAGGTTGCAGAAGGAAATAAAGATGTTCTAGGACAAAAAGCTAAGAGGGTCTTTGGGAGTTAGTGGGAGTTTGTTCACACCAAGAGGTATGGTTTCCAAGACATGGAAGTTCTGTGGAAAGATGTGCTCCTGATTGTAGGCTAAAATAAAACAAAGAATATATCTAAAAAGACAGAGATGAAGCAGCTAGGAAGACCTTAGTTCTATACCAAGGGATAGAGATTCCAAGGAATATAATTGTGGTAACTAGAGGTGTACCTGCAAGCACTGTTAGAGGACTGAAAATGAGAATGGATATATCACTTTGGAAGACAGGAAAGATAGTAAAAACATCTAAGTGAGTCTCTGCACAGTGTTGCTACAGGGGTCTCTAGGAAGGAGGGCTTGGTAATACCTATAGATAACAAAAGGTTTTAGAAATGTGCTAGAAGTGAAGACAGGGCTAGTACAAAAGAAAGAATTAAGAAGGGTCTACCTCAAGAGGCAGAGTCCTTAGGAATAAACAGCAAGTGCTCCTAAGTCCTGAGCCATCTCCCAACCCAAGGAATGACAAATCTTAGCAGGCTATTCTCATGAGGAAGGCTGAATACAAATTCAGATTTATTTATTTATTTATTTATTTATTTATTTATTTATTTAGTAGTTAGTTAGTTTTTGGAGACAAGGTTTCTCTATGTAATAGTCCTGGCTGTCTTGGAATTTTCTTTGTAAATCAGGCTAGCCTTGAACACACATAGACTCACCTGTATTCTACTGCCCTGTGCTCCTTACTCATTGACAGGTAAGATTTTAAAAAAAAAACACTTAATAGATGGAGTGGCCTGTATAACACAACATACTACCACTCTGCAGTTACATTCCCTGGTACCTTAGTTACTTTCCTGTTGCTGTGAGAGAGAATATTCTAATGAAAGCAACTTGAAGAAATACATGGGTTTTTGTTTCTTTGTTTCTTTGTTTGTTTTGTTTTGTTTTGGCATTTTTTTCTCTTACAATTACAGATTACACTCCTCGAGCTCAGGGAAGTCCAAATGACAAGATTTTGTAGCAACTGGTCACATCAAATGCATAGTCAAGAGCACAGAGCAATGACTTGATTCACACCTGAGTCTGCTCAATTTAGATTCTCTTTTTGTCATTTCAGGGACAAGCCTATGATAAGATGTTACACAAATTCAATGAAAAGTGGCAATATACAAAATAAACATGTAAAACTCAATAGCTTTTCTATATAGCAAAAGCTAACACTATAAGAGACTGTGAGCGCTCTACCATTCACAATAGTCTCAGAGAAAATAAAATACCCAGAATAAGTTTAACCCAAATAGTGAAGGTCCTCTATAATGAAAATTTAAAAATTATCAAAAAAGAGATTAAAGAAGTCACTAGCTGGAAAGACTGCCCAGGCATATGGGTTTGAAGGATTATTACTGTGAAAATGACCATTCTACTAAGAACATTTACCAAGGTAATACACTCCCAATCAAAGTTCCTACAATGTTCTCACAGAAACAGAAAAACTGTCCTAAAATTTATATGGGAAAACTAAATATCCTGAAAACCAAAGAAATATGAATGAAGAAAAGAAACAATGTTCAGGGCATTACCACAAAGATTTCAATATATAGTAGAGAGCCATAGTAATTAAAACAGTATTGTACTAGCACTAAACCAAACATGTATATAAATTTTAAAAAAATTGAAGACTCGTATATAAGAACATGAATCTACAGCTATTTGATACCTTACAATGTTGCCCAAAAGCATACACTGGATAAAAAACAACTTCTTCAACAAATATATCTGGGAAAACTGTATGTTCTCATGTAGAAGAAAGAATATCTATCATTCTGAACAATCATAAAGTCAAAATGTATCAAAGAGATCAGTGTGACACCAGAGATGCTGAAACTGCAGGAAGGAATCAGGCAGTACAAGATAATGGTATCAGAAGAGACTTCTTTAATTGGTTTCAGTTTACTCAGGAATTCAAACTAACAGCTGACAAGGAGAAGCCCATAAATCTGAAAAGTTTTTGTATAGTTAAAAAAACAATCACTCAAATGAAGGGGAATTCGATATAGTGCATTCGATTTAGTATTAATATGCAGACTACATAAAGAACTGAAGGAATAAACTTAAAAGTCTGGAAAAATGACAAAAACAACAATTAAAATGAGATATTGAACTCAACAGAAAGTCCCTAGCTAAAGATAAATAGCTAAGAACATTTTTGTTTTGTTTAGTTTTTTTGAACCTTGTCTATTCTGGATTCAATTTATATACCCACCTGTCCTCTAACTTACAGAGGTCAGCCTGTCTCTGCCTCCCCAAGTGCTGGGATTACATGAGTGTACCATCGCATCCACTGCTATGAATAGTTTTTATGAGTTCAATATCCTTAGAAATTAGGGGAGGAAAAGGAAATTTGAGATGTTGCCTTATGCTGGCCTAATTGGCTAAGATAAAAGAAGTCTGTGTTGTCTAAGTTGACTTAAGTCCCATTCAACAGGAAGAATATCATGCCTGGAACTGGAAACCAGGCCAAGTATGTAAATGTAGAGAGGTTATTTATCTGAGAAAACCTTATTACTGTTACTGTCTTAAGCCAGTATCATTCTTAACTACATTATAATACCCATTTTTATCCATATAGATAGATATAGCTTTTATCCCTCAACAAAGAAGCCTCCTTTACAACAGAGATAGTTAGAAACATCATCAAGTGGCCAAATACAGAAAACAACAAATCATGGGGCGTCCAACCATAATGATGTATCTTTAACACAATCACCACTAATCTTCCTAAGCAGTTCTACTAATGAAAGAACATTAATTTTCTACTGAATATAGCTTAGCTTCTTGACATTGTGGTTTGAATACCCCAATCAGAAAAGGTCCGTGGACTAGTTTCTTACATGCAAAAGAATAGTTTGGCTGGAAGATAAACAGATGACAAAAGGAAAGAAAATAAGTTGGTAGTGGTTTCTCTGGATATGAAACCAAGAAGCAAGCAACTTCATACATTGAGACATACATAAGAAAACAGAACTATCCAAATAGAATCTTACTGAAATTCTGTTAGTAATGGATCCTTAGGAGAGGGTTCAACAAATCTTGTTTTTCCTAGCTAAGAAATTATATATTTTTATGAATTTCATCTTTTAGTTAATGATTTTATGTTCTATATACTACTTAGCATATAAATTCAATGGGGTTTTGAAATTCCTTCAGGTATGAAAAGTCTTCCAGAAATGTAAGATAATTATTAATCGAGGTAATTAATATTTAATTTAAAATGAATAATTAATCATGTCCTATTCCACATTTATGATGTTTCTAGAGCTCATCCTTCATGTCCAGGCAAAATAATTTCACATTTCTTATCTTTCCCTTGTAATATCAAAACCTATGCCATTTTTGTAAATAGAAATTTTCTCAATAACCACTGCTAAAAACATGTCCTATATGCAGTCAGTTTTGCTCTGAGCAAAAGAATACATATTGGGAAATGTCATAAAGTAAAGGAGTGTCTTCTTCTTTTGCTCAGAACAGTTAACTCTTCCTGATAATGAGAGATATCAAAAAGCAAGTTACGGGCAACAGTACTTTCATTGTGTGTTTTATATGTGTAAAGGTGTACATTTTCTTTTGTGTGTGTGTGTGTGTGTGTGTGTGTGTGTGTGTGTGTGTGTGCAGTGTTGTTTCTTTGGATTCATCCATCTTGTTGTTTGAGATGGGGATTCTCCTAGAGCCTGAAACTCAGTTAGTTCCCTAGATGGTTGACCAACAATACTCCAGAGAAGTACTTGTCTTTCCCTCACTACTTATAGAGTTGGCAATACACACCACCATTCCTGTTTTTTATATTGATACTGAAGACATAAAGCAGGTTATGTGCTTATGCATCAATATTTTAAATACAGACATCCCCAGTCTCAACAACAGGACAGGAACAAAGACAAGTTAAAAGCCATATGACAGTATATGATATAGCACCATGTAACCATGGAATAACATTACTTTTATTATCAAATTTTGTCTACCATAAAAAATACCAAGAAGGTACGTATGCCCATGAGACCCAGGTGATTAGACAGGCTACCATTGCTCTCAGTCACAAGAAAAATTCTTACACTGTACCTGAACAAGACCTTGCTTCTTAGCATCATAAAGTCCAAGATTTATGTGCATGCTATTTAGAATTCAGAGTTTCTGGAAGGATAGAGTGTTATTCCTCAGGGATGTGGGCACCACTGCTGGTTTTTTTATTTCAGTAAAAAATTCACCACATAATCATTCAAGTGAATTTTAATCCCTAATTAAATACAGTAGAACATAAAACTGTAAAGAAAAGAAAAGATGTACTGGGTTCACCTACCAAATGTATAAAATATTTTTAGGACATGAAAGTAGAAGGTATATTTTGTTGAGAAGAAGATGTAACTCAGAGTGAATGGTAGGTAATGGGAGAGAATTGTTGGAATGAATATGATCTAAGTCTGTTATATGCATGTATATGAATTAGTTAAAGAATAAAGTAAAAGACTATTTCAACAGAGACTATTGTAACAAAAAATAAAGTTCCGACATTAAAGGCTCAGCTAAGAAAACTGCAGTCTAATCCATCATCAGAGAAATGCATTTGATTTATAACTTATAATTGACTTTAGTCATTTATGCAGCATGCTTAATTATATGTGAGCATGTTTATGCTATATAGTGACATACTATAATATAGGCCAATTTCAGGTCATCACTCTTTTTACCTTCTGTTCCTCCTTCAGATTGTCACTTCACTAAAATTTCCAAAGTTCTATGCCTAGCTTTGCTCTTCTGAGATAGAATGGGTAGAGTTTGTTCTAAGAGTTCCATTATCACCAGAGCCTCAGCCCTGGGATTTGTGCAGTGTGGATCCTTGAGCCACATCTAAATGTGACTAAAGTACAGTCTTATGTCACTTTGAGCAACTTGTACAGTTTTATTTTTAGTTTAAAAAATTGGTGTGGTGTATGTGTGTACTGTATATATTTGTGTACAAGGATATATGCAGATGCACATCCAGAAGACAGAGAAGAACTTCTGGGGTTTTCCTTTTGCAACTTGTGCCTGATTTCCTTGAGAGAAAGAGAGTCACTTACTGAACTCAGAACTGCTATTATTTTTCCATAGTTGTAAGGACTAAAATAATGTGTTTACCTTGATAACTATAAAATATGGTATGGAATAATTTAATTATAACTTTAGACTCACCTGGATAGGATATGTAATATTTTTTTCAAGGTTGCCAAATACAAATGAGATAAATATTTTGAATGAGAAACACTATACCATTAAAGTAATAGGAATAAATAAACACTGATGATTGATAACTCACAATATTAATTTTCTTTATTATCCCATAAAATGAAACAGACTAATAGATTGAGTTAGAAAACAGGGCCCGTATTTCTGCTGTCTAAAAATCATCACACATAGAGATAACCTCTGCGTAAAAAGTATAGAATAAGTTTTCCAAGAAAATGGACCTAAGAAATAAGCAATTGTAGCCATGTTAATAAAATAAAGAATCTCCTTATTAAAATTAATCAGAAGATTTCAGGAAGGGCACTACAAACTCAGCAAAGGTCAAAATCCACCAAGTGGATATTGCACCCTAAACATCATTGTTCCAAACATAAGAACACTCAGTTTCACAGAAGAAAGACCGTGGCAGTTAAATTGTATATTAACACTCACAAAGTGATAGTGAGTGATATCATTCCTCTACTCTAATTAAACAAAAGGTTATCAAAACTGAAATTAAGTAGAGAAATACTGAAGTTATATCAGGTTGTAAACTAAATAGACCTGATAGATATTTGCAGAACAATTCAAGCAAACAAAAAAGAATAAATTTTTTCAGCAGCTCGTGGAATTTTCTCCAAAATTTATTATATTTGGATGCAAAGCAAGTCTCAACAGATTCAAAAAAATTTAATATCATCTGGATCCTATCTGAAAAAAAAGGATCAGATCTGTATATCAAAAATGGAAATGATATAAAGCTTACAAACTCATGAAAATTTAATAACTTCAACTGAATAAAAAGTAAGTCAAGACAGAATTAGGAAATTAATTTTGAAAAAAAATTAATTCAATGAAAATGACAGAATACCTGAATGTTCTAGAACAAACAGAAGAGATAACACCTAAAAGTAAAAAACAACAAGAAATAATAAAACCAATGGCTTAAATCATTGAAATAAAAATAAAAAATTACAACAGAAATATAAATAATAAAAAACACAGTTGTTTCTTTGTGAAGAATGAATGAGATGCACAAATCCTTAACCAAATTAATTGAAAGATACAAAGATAATCCAAAGTAATAAAATTCAAGAGGAAAATGGGGGCATCCTAATAGACACTGCAAATTACAGAACACCATGAGTGGATTACTCAAAAACCTGTGCTTTACCAAACTGCATAAAATAAAAGAAATAGATCATTTTGTAGACATATACCATCTACTAAAATTAAATCAAGAAGAAATAAACAAATTAAACATCCCCCAAATTTCCAGTTAAATAGAATCAGCCATTAAATTTGCCCAACCAAAAAAAAAAAAAAAACATGTCCAAGTATATTAAGGACAGAAATCTATGCCACAAAATATAAACTGAAAATTTTCTTATTCTTTTTAATTAATAAGTTTATTTTTACATATACATTTATATTATCATAAATGTATATAATAAATAACATACAACAAGAAGAATTCTGAAACAATCAGGAATTATATAAATGTTATATTTCTTTGTATCTGAGACTGAACTGTGGCTGGAGCTCCTGGACCAGGAAAATTAATGGCTCTGACCCCAGAGCAACCCACTAGCCCTGAGAAAGTCCCAGGGGCTGGTGTCCAAGTGAACATGAGCATGAAAGCAAAACCCAGATTCAAGAGTGTTTGTGTCAATTGTTCCCCCTGTCTTCCTCTCTGACCATCTGTGTGCCCCCTGGTCCAGGGGGAACAGAGAGTGTGTAAATCAGGCCCACTACGCCACGGAGAGACCCAACTCCAGCCTCAGCTTTAAAACTTCCCACTGCCAAGGTTGCATACCTGTCTATGTGCCACACCTGCCAAACCTGTGGTTCTGTCTCCCTCTCTGGCCAATCTGTGGGCCCATTGTCCCAGGTGGAACAGAGAGCATGGATCAGAGTCCCAACGTCAGAGACAGCAAGATGACTAGAGGTCAGCGCAAAACCATAAACAACGAAAACAAAACAAAAAAAATAGCATCTCCAGATCCCATCTATCTCAATGAAATAAACCCTGAAAACTCAAACACAATTGAAACACAAAAAATGTCCTCCAATCTATAGTAATGAAGATGACAATGGAGGAAACGAATAAAATCCAAAAACTAATGCAGGAAGAAGCAACCAAACAGATAGATTGCATTAAAGAGGGCAATAGAGGTACTGGAAAAACTCCAGAAAAAGACAAACAATCAGATGACGGAAATCAATAAAAAAAGTTCAAGATCTGAAGGCCCATAGAAAGTCACTGGAAGAAACTAAGGAAAATACACATAATCAAATGAAGGAAATCAATAAAATGGTTCAAAATCAGAAGATGAAAGTGGAAACAAGGATAAAAACACAGACAGAGGAAAGACGGGAACAAGAGAACTCTGAGAAGCAAGCAAGTAATATAGACCTAAGTGTCTCTAACAGAATTCAAGAAATGAAGGAAGTAGAAGATACTATGGTAGAACTTGAAACAACCATTAAAAACTGCTAAATATGAAAAATTCCTGACACAAAACATCCAAGAAATAAAGGACACTATGAAAAAATGAAATCTGAGGATAATAGGAATTAAGGAAAGAGAAGAAGCTCAGCTCCAAGGACCAGAAAATATCTTCAACAAAATCATAGAAGAAAATTTCCCTAATTTAACGAAGGTGGTGCATATAAACATACAAGAGGCATACAAAACACCAAATAGAATTGACCAGAAAAGAAAATTCTCCCCTCCCCTCACATAATAATCAAAACACAAAATATACTCAATAAAGTAAAAATATTAAAAGAGGCAAGGGAAAGGGGCCAATTAATATTTAATGGCAAACCTATCAGAATTACACCCGACTTCTCAGCAGAGACCATAAAAGCCAGAAGGGCCTAAAAAGAGGTATTTCAAGCCCTAAGAGACAACAGATGCCAGGCAAGACTACTCTATCCAGCAAAATTTTCAATAACCATTGATGTAGAAAGCAAGATATTACATGATAAAAACAAATTCAAACAGTACCTAATTACTAATCCGGCATTACAGAAGTTAATTGAAAGAAAACTCCATCGCAAAGTGACAAACTACAACCAAAACTACATGGGAAAAAGATAACTACACCATCGCAAAAACATAACCACACAAGCACTCGAATGCAACCAACATCAAAATCAAGGGATTTGACAGTCTCTGGTCACTAATAACTCTCAAGATAAATGATCCCAATTATATGATAAAAGGACACATACCAACTGAATGGATGAAAAAACAAGACCCAGCATTCTTTTGTATCCAAGAAACACATCTCAGCCACAAGGATAGACATTACCTCAGGTAAAAGGCTGGGAAAAAGAATTCCAAGCAAATGGACACAGTAAGCAAGCTGGTGTAGCCATTTTAATATCTGCTAATAGAGGCTTTTCACCAAAACTAATCAAAAGAGATGAAGAAGGGCACTTTATTCTCATCAAAAGTAAAGTTAAAGAGCATGACTTCATAGTTCTGAACATCTATGCTCCCAGTACAAGAGCACCCAAATTTATAAAAGGCAGTTTAAAAGTTTAACCATACATCGATCCACACACACTAATAGTGGGAGAATTCAACACCCAACTTTCACTGAGGGATAGGTCATTGAAACAGAAACTAGGCTGAGAAATAGTGACATTGGCCAAAGTCATGAATCAAATGGATCCAACAGATATCTACAGAAATTTTCACCCAAACAAAAGGGTGAACCTTCTTGAAAATTGATCACATAGTCACAAATCAAATCTCAACAGATTCTAGGATATTGAAATAATACAATGCATCCTATAAGGTCACAATGGTCTAAGGATGAACTTTAACAACAACAGAAATAAGAAAAAGGGTACATACATATAGAAACTAAACAACTCTCTACTTAATGACACCTGGGTCATGGAAGAAATAAAGAAAGAAGTAGAAGACTTCCTGAAGTTCAATAAAATGAGGGAACAATATACCCAAACTTGTGGGACACATTGAAGGCAGTGCTAAGAGGAAAGTTCATAGCACTAAGTGTCTTTATAAAGAAATTGGAAAAGCAACTTAACAACACATCTGGAAGCACTAGAAAAAAAAATAGAAACACCAAAGAGGAGTAGATGTCTGGAAATAATCAAATTCATGTCTGAAATCAATAAATTAGAAAAAAGAGAACAATTCAAAGAAGGAATAAAGCAGGAGCTGGTTCTTTGAGAAAATCAGAAATATAGACAAACTGTTAGTCAATCTAATGAAAAGGCAGAGAGACACTATCCAAATCAACAAAATCAGAAATGAAATAGGAGACATAACAACAGACATTGAAGAAATACAAAGAATCATAAGATTCTATTGTAAAGGCATATATGCCACAAAATTTGAAAAACTAAGGGAAATGGACAATTTTCTTGATCGATTCCACTTGCCAAAATTGAATCAAGATTAGGTAAACAAAGTAAATAGTCCTATTTCCCCTTTAGAAATAGAAGCAATCATTGATACTTTCCCAACCAAAAAAATCACAGGGCCATATTATTTAAGCACAGAACTCTACCTTACCTTCAAAGAAGAGCTAATACTGATACTCTTCAAGCTACTCCAAAAGACAAAAGTGGATGAAACTTTATCGAATTAATTCTATGAGGCCACAGTCACAATGACAACTAAGCCCCACAAAGACCCAACAAAAAAACAGAATTTCAGACCAATTTCTCTTATGAACATTGATGCAAAATTACTCAATAAAATACTGGCAAAACGAATACAAGAACATAGCAAAGGTACCTTTAAAAATAACCAGGTAGGCTTCATCCCTGGCATGCAGGGACGGTTTAATGTATAGAACTCCATCAATGTAATCCATCATATAAACAAACAGAAATAAAAAAACCTCATGATCATCTCCTTAGATGTAGAGAAAGCATTTGATGAAATCTAACACCTATTCATGTTTAAAGTTTTGGAGAGATTGGGAATACAATGCAATGCTTTAATCACACACCACTGGAGCAACACATACCTGGCCACAGAGAGCTTGTAATTCAACATGCAAAGACCAAAGACTTTCACAGTTATCCAATCCCATGGGTGGGAGAAAGCTGTCAGTTCTGGAAGGAGCAGTTCCATTTGCCAGAGTCAAGTCAATCCTCTGTCACCACCTAGCTTAATTTTGGGATCCTGAGCTCCGCACTGCCACTTGGCCTGGTGCAGACTTCCCAGATAAAAGAGCAGTAACACTTAGTGCTGAGAAAAGCTTTTCTTCAACTCCAGGCTAGATCACAAATCTTGGGGAAGGGATTTTATTCTATGCTGACTCAGGACACCATGTTCATCCTTTTCCACCCAGATACTGAGGATGCTTGGACTTTCTGAAAGAGGAGCTTGCACCCTCATCCCAACAGCATCCAGTCTTTGTAGAAAAGGAACCCTTCAATTAACATCAATTAGCATGTCAGACATTCTCAGATGTTAACTTAAGCTAATGCCTCATAGATGTATCTGGAGACTTTTCTTGTATTCTTCTTATGATATCATTTTTTTCTGTGAGATGATGTCATACTTTTGACCTCCTAGAACTGTCATCAATGTGCCATATATCTTTACGAAACTCCTAATTTAAAGTATTTTTATAGTAACAGTAAGCAGACTAAGAAATCAAAGCTTTATGATTGAAATAGAGCAAAAGACCAAAATATAAATATTTAAATGAAATTATTTGTTCCTATCTGACTCTTATTGAAAGAAGCACCAAATTTTTATGTTCCTTGTAGATTACATATACTTGTATATAATACATAAATCTTAAAATTAGAGAATAGGCATTTCCAATAAAATAGTCATTCTTTTTATCCAAACCTATTCTTGGAGACTTTGACCAAGATCCACTGTGGATAATTAAGGAAAAGAATTGTAGAGGGAATTGCAAGGAATTCTTAACCAGGAACACTATAGCTCCCCACCCCACTACAGCAGGAGAATTCTATAGTTTGGGAGGTCCAAAATACAGAAAACCTGCATACTTCTGCACATGGGAGGAGCATGGATGATCCCGAACCATAGCAGTAGTGGCTGCAGCTGAGGTTTGCAGCTGGGAACCCTCCAGCAGAGCGATTGGTTTGGTGACCAGTGGGAATTGGTGCACGAGAGGAGACTCTGTGCAGTATTTGGGCCTTGAGACCCTAGCTGGGCACAGCATGCAATTTGGGCCCTGTGACCCCAGCTGAACTCGGCGCACAACTTGTGCCCTGAGACCCAAACTGGACTCAGTGCGCAGTTTGGCACCTTAGACCATAGCTGAGCTAGGCGCATGGTTTGTGCCTAGAGTCCATAGATTAACTTGGTGGGAAGTTTAGGCTCAGAGACCCTAGCTGTGCTTGGTGCACAATTCTGTCCCTGGGACTCTGGCTGGACTCGGTGTGCAGTTCAGGCCCTGAAACTCTAGCAGAATTTGGGGAGCTCAGTGTGAGGTTTGGGCTGGTGACCCTGGATGGACTCAGTGCTAACTGGATTAAGTGTGTGGATTAGGCGCCAAAACCCATTTAGGTCCAGAGATGCAAACTGGACTCAGTGTGTGTGCAGTTTAAGACCTGTGATCCTAACATGGACTTTGCAAGTAGTCACAGACCTGAAACGCTACCAGGAACCACAGCCCATAGGACCATCAAAGCTCTGGGACTAAAGAAATCTCAGGGAGACAGAGAGTAGAGCGGCCATCAGACCATCTCCACCCAAGCTGCTTCTGTCCCTGGAGAGTTCTGGTGCCACAATGGGACACAGAAAGCTGTAGACACGTTGTCCAGACCCAGCACACTTTCTGAACCCAAGATAATAACAGGACTCAGAGTACAGGGAAGCTGGGGATCACTGATTGTAAGAGGCCCCAACTACAAGACTGCCCTCCTGCCATCCAAACTAGTAAAGAATCAGAGCTTCTAGCCTAGGGAAATAGTGAGAAAAAGGGTGAGTCAATCCTCAGACTCACTCCACCTAAGTCTGGAAGCTACCTGCCAAAAACAGAGATGGCAAGATGCCTAAAGGACAGCATAAAATCATATGCAAAAAATTCCAAAACAATGTGGCACCACCAGATCCCAGCTATCCCAAAGAAAACATCCCAGAGAACTCAAAAAACAATGGAAATAGAAGAAAATAACCTCAAATAATTAATAATGAGTATGATAATAGAAGAAACAAATAAAATTCATAATCAAATGCAGGAAGACCCAGGCAAACAGGAGGAAGACATAAAAGAAGCCTATAGAGAGGTACTGGAAAAAATCAGAAAAATACAAACTAACATATGAAGGATATCAATAAAACTGTTGAAGCTAAGAAGGCCTATACAGAGGCAAAGGAGGAAACTCAGGAATATACAAACAATCAGATGAAAAATTCAATAAAACAGCTCAAGATCTGAAGATGAAAATGGACTCAATGATAAACACAGACAGTGGAAAAATGGGAACTTGGGAGCTCAGAGAGGAAGGCGAGCAACACAGAGGTGAGCCAGTGTAACAGAATCCAAGAGATGGAGGAACAAATCTCAGGACTAAAAGATACAATCTTAGATCTTGAAGCAGTCATTAAAGAAAATGCTAAATCTGGAAAAAATCCTGATACAGAACATCCAAGAAATCAAGAACACCACGAAAAGAAGAAATCTGAGGATGATAGGCATTTAAGAAAGAGAAGATGCCAAAGGCCATAGTCACGTTGATACCTAAACCTCACAAAAACCCAAAAAGAAAGAGAATTTCATTCAAATTTCTCTTACGAACATTGACACAAAAATACTTAATAAAATACTCACAAAATGAATAGAACATATCAAAGATATAATCCACAATGACCAGGTAGGCTTCATTCCAGGCATTAAGGGATGGTTTAATATATGAAAATCCATCAATGTTATCCAGCATATAAACAAATTGAAGATAAAAAACCACATGATCATCTCCTTAGATGCAGAGAAAGCATTTGATAAAACCCAACACCCATTCATGTTTAAAGTTTTGGAGAGATGAGGAATAAAATGCACATACTTCAACATAATAAAAGCTATATACAGCAAGCCAATAGCAAAAATCAAATTAAATGGAAAGATACTGAAGGAATTTCCTCTAAAATCAGGAAAAAGTCAAGGCTGCCCACTCTCTCCGTATCTCTTCATTATAGTACTGGAATTTCTAGTGAGAGCAACAAGAAAACAAGAGGAGATCAAGGGGATCCAAAAGGGAAATGAAGAAGTCAAATTATCCCTATTTTCAGATGATATCATAGTGGAAATAAGTGACCTCCAAAATTCTACCAAGAACTACTACAGCTGATAAACACCTTCAGCAAATTGGCTGGATACAAAATAAACTCAAAAAAGGCAGATGCCTTCCTTTATATAAATGACAAACATGCCGAGGAAGAAATTAAGAAAACCACACTGTTCATGTTAGCCACAAGGAATATAAAATATTTAAGAGTTATTCTAACCAAGCAAGTAATGTACTTGTTTGAAAAAAATTCAAAACTCGGAACAAAGAGATTGAAGATGATATGAGAAGATGGAATGATCATCGTGGCTTGTGGATCAGGAGAATTAAGATAGTAAAAACGAACAATTTACTAAAAGCAATTTACAGATTCAAAACAATCCCTATCAAAATACATAGAAAAAAATTAAAAACATTGAAAGGTCAATTCTGCACTTCATATTAAAAAGAACAGAATAGCTAAAACAATCTTCTACAATAAAAGATCCTTCAGAGGAATACCTGCTCTCAAGCTGTACTATAAAGCAACAGTAATTAAAACAGCATTGTACTTGCACTGCAATAGCCTAGTTGATTAAGTAAATCGAATCACAGACCCAGATATGAATCCACACACATATGGTCACTTGATTTTTGACAAAGAAGCCAAATTTATTCAATGGAAAAATGATAGTATCTTCAACAAATTGTTCTGGTCTACCTGGATGTCTATGTGTAAAAAAATGCAATTGGACACATTGTGGTCACCATGCACAAAACTCAAGTCCAAGTGGATCAAAGACCTCAACATAAAACCAGAGACACTAAATCAATTAGTAGTAAAAGTAGGAAGAGCACGGAACACATTGGCACAGGAGACAACTTCCTGAACACAACACCAACAGCCTAGGCCTTAAGGTCAACAATTAATAAATGGTACCTCATGAAGCTGAGAAGCTTCTGTATTGCAGGAGACACTGTCAATAGTACAAAGCAACAGCCTACAGACTGGGAAAAGATCTTCACCAATCCTACATCTGAAAAATGTCTAATACCCAAAATATATAAAGAATTTAAGAAATTAAACACCACCAAATCAAATAACCCAAGTGAGAAATGGGGCTCAGAACTAAACAGAGAATTCTCAACAGAGGTATATCGAATGGCTGAGAAACACTTAAAGAAATGTTCAACCTCCTTAGTCATCAGAGAAATGCAAATCAAAACAACTCTGAGATTCTGTCTTACACCCATCAGAATGGCTAAGATAAAAAATTCAAGTGATACCACATGTTGGCGAGGATGTGGAGAGAGAGCAACATTCCTTCATTGCTCGTGGGAATTCAAAGTAATACACTCATATTGGAAATCTATCTGGTACTATCTCAGGAAACTGGGAATAAGGCTTCATCAAGAAGCAGCTCTTACACTCCTTAGAATATAATCAGAAGTTGCTCCAACACAAAACAAGAACATTTGCTCAACCATGTTCATAGCAGCCTTATTCATAATAGCCAGAACATGGAAACAGCCTAAGTGTCCCTCAATAGAAGAATGGATAAAGAAACTGTGGTACATTTACACTATGGAATACTACTCATCTATTAAAAACAAGAAATTCCCAAAATTTGCAGACAAATGGATTGAACTAGAAATGATCATAATGAGTGAGTTAACCCAGAAGCAGAAAGACTCAAATGGTATATACTCACTTATATCTGGCCACTAGCCCAAGGGCCATGTCCCATGAAAATCGTCACTCACAAGCAAAGTAGGACAGAGGTGACAACATCCTATTTGGACTCTAGGTGAGACAGGCATGGGAGAATGGGGAAATAGAAGGATACAGAGGGTCCTAGAAATCTACAAGAAGAACTTTATGATGGGTGGATCTCAGCATAGGGGCCCAGACCAAACTATGGCACCAGCGAAGGATAATACATGCAGTAAACTTCGAACCCCTACCCAGATCTAGTCAGTGGACAGGACATTCTCCACCGTTGAGTGGAGAGTGGGGTCTGATTTTCACACTAACTCTGGTGCCCCATATTTTACCACATACCCTGGATGGGGAGCCCTGGTGGAACTCAGAGGAAGGAAAACAGGCTACCAAGAAGAGACTTGATACCTATGAGCATAAACGGCGGGGGGTTTCCCTCAGTCAAAGTCATAGGCGAGGGGAGTGGGAGGAAAGTAGGAAGCAGAGAGGAATGGGGGGACACAAGGCATGGGATAATAACTGAGATGTAATATGAATAAATTAATAAAATATATTTTAAATATAGAATAGAATTTTCTGCTCAAAATGTCATAGTGTATGTTTATACTCCACAGATATTCCTCTATGTAATTTAATGCATTAATTGTTTCTTCACAATACTAAATGCATTGTAAATTGTATACAGATTGTTGACACTGTATATTGTTGAAGTAGTAATTGTCATAAATCTTATACATTTTCTGAAAAGGTCAATTTTTCTTTCAAATATTTTATCCATATTCAATTGAACCCATGCATGTAAAAATTGCATATATATAGGGATTGGGTTGTAATAACTGATCTATTATTAAATATGTATCTGAATTTATTGGGTCTCCTGTAAGTACCATAATAAAGAGTCTGCTTACCTCACTGAGTAAAGAAAATACTAAATGATGGGTCCTATATTCTGCTTCAGCTGTAATGTATCTCTCAGAATATCTGAACTGTGTCCAAACCTATTGAAATAGGTTGTGTAATCCTTACATAACCCTTTTCTTTATTAAAGAAAACAATTTTAACAAAATTTATTAAGGTTCCAGTGTCTTTGCACGGAGAAAGAAAATAGGCAGCTTAACTCTATACTTATATTGTTATCTCTCTTGATGAACTCTTAAGAATAATCTCTCTCTCTCTCTCTCTCTCTCTCTCTCTCTGTCCCTCTTTTTGAAGATGTGTTGTATCTAAGCTCATTCACCTGACAAGAGAGTTACACACCTGGCCAAAGCAATACCTAGCAACACTGGAAGCACACTATATTATAAAGGTTTGTTTGGCCAAATACTATTCAATGAATTCATCCCCTTTATAACTGGAGGGATATTCCCTCGGAAATTTTGTATTATTAGCTCTTCTTCTTCTTCTTTGTTCTTCTTCTTCTCATCCTCTTTTTTCATTTTATTTTCTTTCATTTTATTTTATAGATCCTAACTAATTACTGGAAACCTGATTCTTTTCCATTGTATGGTGATTTTTTTCAAGTGTGCAGTTTGAAGGATGACTTCTTTCACTCTTTATTCTTACATTCACAGCAGTTCTGGTGACTACAACCCTGCTCAGTATTTCTGGCAGGCCCTTAAATCCTCAGATTTTTTGTGCAGCCCTCTTTGACATAAGACAGACGGGGTTTGAAAAGATCATACCTTTTTCTAAACCATGCAGATTATAGAAAAAAATTACCTATGGATAATGCTGATCAAAACTATAGTACTGTGGATTCATCTTACCTATAAAATACCTTTTTAAAGTTGACATTGTTTGGAAGACTGTGTGAATCTGCAAATTGTCTCTACTTATTGAGGATTGTAATATAATAACTGCATTATATATTTACAAATTTATACATATTTAATTTGAATAGTGAATTATGGTGTTCTGGAGAAATAAATTATTGAATGAATATATATATATATATGATTTATTACAATATATTTCAGTCTCTTGGAATATTGTAGTAGAATGTATATATTCTAATCAACTGTATATGTGGGATTTATTAGAATAGTTTTATCTGTGGTCCACCTATTCTAACAATGGCTATCTACTAATGGAGGTTCCCAAAATCCAGTAGTTAAGTCCATAAGTCTATATACCTTAGTTGGTCTTCAGTATATACCAGAATCCTGATGAAGTAATTTCTAATGTCAATGAAAAATGGACTTTCTAGAGAGACGGAAATTAGGCAAACAAGTCCATGTTCTTTATATTGGCTTCCATCAGGTAGGGCCCAGAGTAAAGTTGGATTTTCTCATATTACAAGCCCAGGGTAGAAATGAGTTTTCCCACTTAAAATAATTTAATTAAGAAAATTGGCTCACATATGTGCAAAGCCATTTGGGTTTTCTTTATTAATACCACATATAGTCAATTTGTCAACCAAGAATAGCCAGCACAAATAATAAATTTAAGAGGACTAATTACATATGTGATCTACACATATCTTGTTGCAGGGCTCTAAGTTTTATATTTGTTGAAAAATCCTAAAAGTTTTAAAAGGGAAGCAATTTTAAAATGCTAATATTGATTTTATTTTTCTAATATATGTAAACTCGTAACTAGTTAAAAACAAGATGGCTGAGGAACACCAAGATCCCAACACCACGGCAGCAGGAGTCTTCCATGGTTCAGAAGGACCAGGGTGCGGAAGACCTGCGTGCCCCTACACATGGGAGGAGTGCGGATTTTCTCAGATCAGAGCAGCGGCGGCACAAGCAGCATCAGCGACACCAGCAGCAGCGACTGAGGTTTGCAGCTCAGAGCCTTCCAGTGGAGGCGGTTAGTGTGGTGGCTGGTGGGAGTTGCTGCGGGAGAGGGGACATTGGGCAGGATTTGGGTCACATAGTGCCTTGTGACCCAAACTGGACTCAGCGGACAGTTCAGCCCCAGAGTCCCGGGTACAGCTCAGGGCGCAGTGCTGTGGAGACGCTGACTCAGTGCAGCAGGCAATTCTGCCCAAGGCAACAGCTTAGCTCAGCCACAGCTCCCCTGCTGTGACACAGGCTGGGCTGAGCGCTAAGGTCCACTGAAGGCACCATCTCAGCTCAGCCGCAGTTCACCTGCTGTGACACAGGCTGAGCGGAGTGCTCAGTTCCACCCTAGGCGCCATCTCAGCGCAGCCACAGCTCACCTGCTGTGACGCAGGCTGGGTGAAGCGCTCAGGTCCACTGAAGGTGCCATCTCAGCGCAGCCGCAGTTCCCTTGCTATGATGCAGGCTGGGCAGAGTGCTCAGGTCCACCCTAGGCGCCATCTCAGCGCAGCCGCAATTCACCTGCTGTGACGCAGGCTGGGCGGAGCACTCAGTTCCACCCTAGGCGCCATCTCAGCACAGCCGCAGTTCACCTGCTGTGAAGTAGGCTGGGCAGAGTGCTCAGTCCCACCAGAGGCGCTAGTGCACATCAACGAGCAGTTCTGCTCAAGACACTAGCTCTCCTCAGAGGGCAGTTTTGGGGCGCTGACGCAGGCTGAGGTCAGCATGCAGATTCAGCCCCGAGGCCCTAGCTGGACTTGCCGGGCAGATTAGGCCCAGAGATTCTTCCTGTGCTGTGCACACAGGCACAGCGGCCCCAAGACTCTGGCTGGACTATGCATGCAGTATAGGCCCGGAGTCCCGAACTGAATTCAGCGTGCAGTTTGGGTCCATAGTCCCTGACGGAGCTCAGTGTACAATTCTGCTCCAGAGACTCTGGTGGAGCCCGGAGTGCAGCTTAGGGCCAGAGTCCCTAACCGTGCTTAGCAGACAGATTGGGCCCAGAGTCTCTAGTAGAGCTTTTGGCACAGTCCCGGATCTAAGACTCTGGTTGGACACAGTGTGCAGTTTGAATCCAGAATTCCTGGCTGAGCTGCGTGGATGTTTCGGGCATGAGTCAATAACTGACCACAGCAAGCAGTTTGGCCAAACACCCCTAGCTGAGCTTGGTGCACAGTCCCAACCCAAAAATTCTGGCTGGACCCTGTGTGCATTTTGATCCCAGAATTCCTAGCTGAGCTTGGCAGACGGTACAGGCCCTGAGATTCTAGCTGAGCTCGGATGGTGGTTTGGGACCAGTGTCCCTGGCTGGACTTGGCTGGGAACCCAGAAGGCTGTGGACACCTTGGTCTGAAGCAACGCTCATCCAGAGACCCAGAACGATTGCAGGACCCAAATCACAGGGTAGCTGAGGATCACTGGCTGTGAGAGCCCAAAAAGCCAGGACTAAACTCCTGTCATCCACAACAGTGAAACATCAGAGCTTCTAACCTACGGAAATCGTGAGAAAACAAGTGAATCTATCATGAGACTCCCTCCATCTAACTCGGAAAGCTACCCAACGAAAACAAAACGGGCAAGATGTCTAAAGGACAGCATAAAAGCATACACAAAAAACCCCCAAAACTACATGGTGTCTCCAGTTTCCAGCTATCCCAAAGAAAACAACCCAGAGAGCTCAAATACAACAGAAATACAAGAAAATGATCTCAAATCCTTAATAAGGAGCATATTAATGGAGGAAACAAATAAAATTCATAATCAAATACAGGGAGACGCAGCCAAACAGGTGAGAGACATAAAAGAAGAACATAGAGTGGAACTGGAAAAAATTCAGGAAAGAGGCAATGGAAGAAACTCAGGAATATACAAAAAGTCAGGTGAAAGAAATCAAAAAATCAGTTCAAGATCTGAAGACGAAAATGAATTCAATGAAAAGCACACAGACAGAAGAAAAACGAGAACGTGAGACCTCAGAGAAGAAAGTGAGCAACACCGAGGTGAGCTTTTCTAACAGAATCCAAGAGATGGAAGAACGAATCTCAGGTCTAGAAGATACAATCACAGATCTTGAAGCAACCATTAAAGAAAATGCCAAATCTGGAAAACTCCTGACACAAAAATCCAAGAAATTAAGGACACCATGAAAAGAAGGATTCTGAGGATAATAGGCCTTGAAGAAAGAGAAACTATCAGATTCCAAGGCCCAGAAACTATTCTCAACAAAATCATAGAAGAAAATTTCCCCAACCTAAAGAAAGAGATACCTATAAACATACAAGAGGCCTACAGAACACCAAATAGAATTGACCAGAAAAGGAAAACTGCCCATCACACAATAATCAAAACACAAAACATACAGAACAAAGAAAAAATTTTAAAAGCTGCAGGGGAAAGGGCCAAATAACATTCAATGGCAAACCTATCAGAATTACACCAGATTTCTCAGCAGAGACCATAAAAGCCAGAAGAGCCTGAACAGAGATCCTGCAAACCCTGAGAGACCACAGATGCCAGGACAGACTACTTTACCCAGCAAAACTATCAATAATCATTGATGGAGAAAACAAAATATTCCATGACAAAAACAAATTCAAACAGTACCTATCCACAAACCCAGCTTTACAGAAGGTACTAGAAGAAAAAATACATCCCAAAGGGTCAAGCTACAACCAAAACTACTCAGGAAATAGATAACTATACCATGGCAAAAACACAAATATACAAACACTCAATTGGAAACAACATCAAAATTAAGACTCTTAACATTCACTGGTCGTTAATATTTCTCAACATCAATGGTCTCAATTCTCCAATAAAAAGACATAGACTAACTGAATGGGTGCATAAACAAGATCCAACATTCTTCTGCATTCAAAAACACATCTCTCCTATAACGATAGGCATTGCCTCAGGGTAAAAGGTTAGAAAAAAATATTCCAAGCAAATGGTCACAAGAAGCAAGCAGGCGTAGCCATTTTAATATCAAACAAGAAAGACTTTAAACCAAAATTAATCAAAAGGGATGCAGAAGGACACTTCATACTCATCAAAGGTAAAGTCAACCAAGATGACATCACAATTCTGAACATCTATGCTCCCAATACAAGGGCACCCTCATTTATAAAAGATCTGCTAAAAAAACTTAAACCACCCATTGATCACCACACAATAATAGTGGGAGACTTCAACACCCCACTCTCACTGAAAGATAAGTCATTGAAACAGAAACTAAGCTGAGAAATAACATCATTAACCAATGCCATGGCTCAAATGGATCTAACAGATATCTATAGAACCTTTCACCCAAACAAGAAAGAATATACTTTCTTCTCTGCACCCCATGGAACCTTCTCCAAAATTGATAACATCGTAGGTCACAAAGCAGGCCTCAACAGATACAAGAGGATTGAAATAATACCTTGTATCCTATCAGATCACCATGTTCTTAGGCTGCAATTCAACAACAAGAGAAACAACAAAATGCCTACACGTATGTGTAAACTAAACAACTCTCTAATAAATGACACATGGGTCAGGGAAGAAATAAAGAAAGAAATCAAGGAGTTTCTGAAATTCAATGAAAATGAGGGAACAACATACCCAAATTTGTGGGATACATTGAAAGCAGTGTTAAGAGGAAAATTCATAGAACTAAGTGGCTTTAAAAAGAAATTGGAAACAACGCACATAAGCAACTAACAAAACTGCTGGAAGCCCTAGAAAAAAAAGAAGCAGAAATACCCAAAAGGAGTAGACGTCTGGAAATAATCAAACTCAGGGCTGAAATAAACAAATTAGAAACTAAGAAAACAGTCCAAAGAATCAACAAAACCAAGAGCTGGTTCTTTGAGAAAATCAATAAGATAGACATACCGTTACCCAAACTAACTAAAAGGCAGAGAGACAGTATTTAAATCACCAAAATCTGAAATGAAAATGGAGACATAACAACAGACATTGAAGAAATACAAAGAATCATAAGATCCTACTTTGAAGACATATATGCCACAAAATTTGAAAATCTAAGGGAAATCGACGATTTTCTTGATCAATTTCACTTGCCAAAGTTGAGTGAAGAACAGATAAACAAGCTAAATAGTCTCATTTCCCCTACAGAAATAGAAGCAATCATTGATAGTCTCCCAACCAAAAATATCCCAGGGCCAGATGGTTTCAGTACAGAATTCTACCAGACCTTCAAAGACGAGCTAATATCGATACTCTTCAAGCTACTCCAAAACATAGAATTGGATGGAACATTACCAAATTCATTCTATTAGGCCATAGTCACCTTGATACCTAAACCTCACAAAGACTCAACAAAGAAAGAGAATTTCAGACCAATTTCCCTTATGAACATCGATGCAAAAATAATAAATACAATTCTTGCAAAACGAATACAAGAACCCATAAAGGATATCATTCATCATGACCAAGTAGGCTTCATTCCAGGCATACAGGGATGGTTTAATATACGGAAATCCATCAATGTAATCCACCATATAAACAAACTGAAAATAAAAAAAACATATGATCATCTCTTTAGATGCAGAGAAAGCATTTGATAAAATCCAACACCCATTCATGTTTAAAGTTTTAGAGAGATCGGGGATACAAGGCACTTTCCTCAACATAATAAAGGCTATATACAGCAAGCCAATAGCCAAAATCAAAGTAAATGGTGAGATACTCAAGGAAATTCCTCTAAAATCGGGAACAAGGCAAGGCTGCCCACTCTCTCCATATCTCTTCAATATAGTACTCGAAGTTCTAGCCAGAGCAATAAGACAACAAAAGGACATCAAGGCTGTCCAAATGGGAAAGGAGGAGTCAAACTATCTCTATTTGCAGATAATATGATAGTGTACATAAGTGACCCTCAAAATTCCACCAGAGAACTCCTACAGCTGATAAATACTTTCAGCAATTTGGCTGGATACAAAATTAACTCAAAAAAGTCTGTAGCCTTCCTATACACAAATGACAAGCTTGCAGAGGAAGAAATTAGCAAAGCCATACCCTTCACATTAGCCACAAGCAATATAAAATATTTAGGAGTTACTCTAACTAAGCAAGTGAAGGACTTGTTTGAAAAAAAATTCAAAACTCTGAAGAAAGAGATTGAAGATGACATGAGAAGATGGAAGGATCTTCCTTGCTCATGGATAGGGAGAATTAACATAGTAAAAATGGCCATCCTACCAAAAGTAATCTACAGAATCAATGCAATCCCTATCAAAATACCTACACAATTTTTTAAAGACATTGAAAGTTCAATTGTGAACTTCATATGGAAAAACAAAAAAACCAGAATATCAAAAACGTTCTTGTATAATAAAAGGTGCTGCGGAGGAATCTCCATACCTGATTTCAAATTGTAGTATAATGCAAAAGTAATTAAAACGGCATGGTACTGGCACAGCAACAGGCTGGTTGATCAGTGGAATCGAATTGAAGACCTAGATATGAATCCACACACATATGATCACTTGTTTTTTGACAAAGAAGCCAAATCCATTCAATGGAAAAAGGATAGCATCTTCAACAAATGGTGCTGGTCTAACTGGAGGTCTATGGGTAAAAAAATGCAACTGGACCCATATTTGTCACCTTGCACAAATCTCAAATCCAGGTGGATTAAAGACCTCAACATAAAACCAGAGACACTAAGTCAGTTAGAAGAAAAAGTGGGGAAGAGCCTGGAACATATTGGCACAGGAGACAACTTCCTGAACAGAACAACAACAGCCCAGGCCTTAATGTCAACAATTAATTAATGGGACCTCATGTGGCTGAGAAGCTTCTGTGAGGCTAGACACACTGTCAAGAGAACAAAGCGACAGCCTACAGACTGGGAAAAGATCTTCACCAACCCTACATCTGACAAAGGTCTAATATCCAAAATATATAAAGAACTCAAGAAATTAAACACCACCAAACCAAATAACCCAATTGAGAAATGGGGCTTGGATCTAAACAGAGAATTCTCAACAGAAGAATATCAAATGACTGAGAAACACTTAAAGAAACGCTTAACCTCCTTAGTCATCAGGGAAATGCAAATCAAAACAACTCTGAGATTCCATCTTACACCCATCAGAATGGCTAAGATAAAAAACTCAAGCACCACCATATGCTGGAGAGGATGTGGGGAGAGGGGAACACTCCTTCATTGCTGGTGGGAATGCAAACTGGTACAGCCAATTTGGAAATCTATCTGGTGCTATCTCAGAAAACTGGGAATTGGGCTTCCTCAAGACCCAGCTATTCCACTCCTTGGAAAATACCCAGACGATGCACCAGCACACAACAAGAAAATTTGCTCAACCATGTTCATAGCAGCCTTATTCATAATAGCCAGATCATGGAAACAGCCTAAATGTCCCTCAGTAGAAGAATGGATAAAGAAACTGTGGGACATATACACTATGGAATACTACTCAGCTATTAAAAACAAGCAATTCCCGAAATTTGTGGACAAATGGACTGAGCTAGGGATGATCATAATGAGTGAGTTAACCCAGAAGCAGAAAGACTCAAATGGTATATACTCTCTTATATCTGCATACTAGCCCAATGGCCATGTCCCACGAAAGCCTTCCCTTACCAGGAAACTGGGACAGAGGGGAGGACATTCTCTTGGGACTCTAGATGAGAGAACAATTGGAGAATAGCAATGTAGAAGGATCCAGTGGGTCCTAGAAACCTACAAGTAGAACATTATGATAGCAGATTTGGGTCAAGGGGTCCCGCTCAAACTAAGGCACTAGCCAAGGACAATACAGGCAGTAAAATTTAAACCCCTATGCTGATCTAGCCCATGGACAGGACAGTCTCCACACTTGAGTGGAGAGAGGGATTTGACTTTCTCATGTACTCTGGTGCCTCACATTTGACTATGTCCCCTGGCGGGGAAGACCTAGTGGCACTCAGAGGAAGGACAGCAGGTCACCGAGAAGAGACTTGATACCCTATGAGCATATACAGAGGGAGGTAATCCCTCTGAGGAACAGTCATAGGGGAGGGGAATAAGGGGAAAATGGGAGGGAGGGGAGAATGGGAGGATACAAGGGATGGGATAACCATAGAGATGTAACAAGAATAAATTAATAACAAAAAATAATAATAAAAATAAAAAATAAAAAAATAAAAACAAGATGGCCAACATCACGTTTTTGAAACATGGCAAAAACAAATAGAAATGTAAAAATGAGAAATTAAAAAATTTTTATCTTAAAAGAAAATAAGTAAGGAATTAGTAATATTTGAATATAGGACAGAAATACAAATAACAACAAATTGTTTCAATTAAATGAAGGAATGTCCATTGCTAAAAATGAAGAGTAGACATAAAGTTTTATTGTGTGTGGCATATGTGTGTGTGTACATCTGTTTGTATATATCCTAGTGGCACCTATGTGTATATAGAAGTGAGGGCATGCTGTCAGTGTCTTTCTCAATCATTCATTATCTTGTTTTTTGTAAAGGAATCTCTTTAGTACCCTGGAGCTCATTGATTCATCTGGACTGTACAATGAGTTAGCCCAAGGACTTTGCCTGGCTCAGCCTCCCCAGCACAGATATTATAAGAAGGCAGCATCATAACTGCATTTTGTACCTAAATGTATCTGTGTTTTTAATTAGATTCTAATGATTGAACTTAGGTTCTCCAGTCTGAATAGCAAGCATTTCAGTGGCTAAGTTATCATCTCTCTATCTATCATCTAACTATATATCATCTATTTTTCTTCCTACCTATCCATCATCTATCTGCCTTTAAACTATTCTTACTGATGCTATCACAGATAAATTTTATATAAAACACAATACAGTACATAATCATAAAATACTTTAAATATTTTACAATATAGTTATCATTAGTCTTATGCTATGCAATATTTATACTATATTCCCTATACTGAGGCACTGTCCAGTGTGAATATGGTTTTATGCTGTTATCTTGAACTTATCACTTTCACATATCCAAGATGTGTAGGTTTGGAATTTTCATGGTGTCCTGTAAGCTTATGTTATATTTATGGTTTCCTATTTCATTTTCTGACCCAAATTTACTCCCATGTCTTCCAACATTGATATTCTATCTTTGATTTAATCTATTTTATTGGTGAAGATCTCTACTTAGTTTTTTGACAAGGTGATCTATTTCTTCAATTACACAATTATAATATGATTTTTCAATATTTCTATTACTTCATTGTGATCACCTTTAACATACTGTATTGACCTCTGTCTTAATTAGCATTTATGTTGGTGTGATAAAACATCATAACAAAATAAATGTGAGGAAGAAAAGGTATATTTCACCTTTACAAATCTCAAGTCACTCTCCATTGCTAGAGAAATTTAAGGTATGATCTTAGTTCTATAACCTAGAGGCAGGAACTAATGCAGAAGCCATGAAGAAGCACTGCTTCCTGCCTTACTCTTCATGGCTTGCTCAACATGGTTTCTTTTAACAATGAGGAAAACAATCTCCAGGGTGCCATGACCATGAGTGAGCAGGCTCCTCTGCAACCAGTCATCAATTCAAAAAAATATATCATATGTTTGCGCAGAGGTTAAAATGTTGTGTGCATTTCTTAATTGGCATTCCTCCTTTAAAAATGATTCTAGTGTCAGGCAAGTAGACATAGAATAAGCCTAAACAACTTCTTTATGTCTTCATGTCTCTACTGGTTTGTTTTTATGAAGTTTATTTGAGTTCTTTGATATTTGTGGATTATTCTAATAGTCTTTCTTTTGCATTATTTGTGTTAGATATCAACTATTTTATTTTCATGAGTCTAATGCTATGAAATTAGAAATTTTGATAACCATGTTATCTTTCCTTTTCATGTTCTAATAATTCTACCTTGGGAACTAAA
Organism: Acomys percivali; assembly: GCA_907169655.1. Taxonomy (NCBI): domain Eukaryota; kingdom Metazoa; phylum Chordata; class Mammalia; order Rodentia; family Muridae; genus Acomys; species Acomys percivali. The sequence goes on from OU015747.1 coordinate 72,724,354, forward strand.
TAGATCATAGGTTTGAGTTATTTTTAGTTGTATGCATTGTTTCTGTGCAAATATTTGCACTGTTTACAGAAAACTAATTTGAATCATGTAGAAGTTAACTTATCCTCATTTGCCTGTAATTATAGGATGGTAGGTAATCCCTTTGCTTATGTTACCAGAGCACTTTCAGCACTACTCTGAGAGTGCAACCGTATCTTCTTTGGAAGCACCCATATGAGAAAATTAGATTCACTATGGAAACATAGTAATACTATATGCTGAAGAGTAACCTAACAGTAATTTTGAAGGATAAATGAACAAGGAAAACAGCACGTATACTAAAATGTCAGTTACTATGTATATTAGTCAAAATGGAGTATGGTTAGCATGCATAGCTACTAGGATTTGACCATTAGAGAGAAAATAAAAGAAGACCCAAATAGAAAGAGAAAGCTTAAAAATGTAGGGAGATTATGGGTAGGTTCAGGTTAAAGTAAAAAAGAAATGAGATGGATTTCTAAAATACAAGCCTGCAATTTTACACAGGATGAAGCAGTGAGAACAAAAATTCTGAAAGATATAGAGTGTGGGCAACACCATAGAGGAATGAGCAGCAGCATAACATCTTTGGAAGCCAGAATGGTCAGAGCACATAGCTAATGGAGGAAGGAAGAAAGACCAATGTAAAATACAAAGCAAATAAAGAAATAAGGAATACACTATTGCAACACTCTGTACTTTATTAAGAGGACTCTACATAATCATTTAAGGAAAGATTTAGAGCTAGAAAGAGAGTCCTAATCACATCAGTTCAGATTTCCCTCTCTAATGGCAATATGCAAGCTAGATGTAATATTAAAAAGATTGGAGGCAAACTGTTAAAGAGCTGTTGCCATATTAAGTAGGAAGATAAGTATTCTGTTATATTTCCAGACATAGGGCCAGGAGGATAGGGTATAAAAGGGCTTCCAACACAAATTATATTGCTTCTTTTTCCACACCTTAGAGAAACATGGAAAATATCTGAATCATTCATAGGAAATCCATGTCAGATTAATCAATTGAGTAAACATGGATGTGCTCTTGAGGTCTTACATATTTTCTTTGATCCTGGTTATTTACTTCTATGACCTTCTTCAAGATCAGTAGTAATATCACACAAGGATTGTAGAAGCCATGAAACCATTTTTTTTAAAGTGACAAAGCATATGGTATAGAATAAAGAATAATTTTGAGCACAGAAGGTAAAATGTAGCTTCACTCTGGGAGAAAAGGAGAAACACAAAGAGGGAATAGTACCTCAAAACTACCCTAAGAGCCAAAAAGGTAGAGCCTTCTATAGATGCATTACTTCAAAATTACTCCAAGTGCATTTCCCATTGCAGAAACTGAAATCTTGGACTTCTTTGTAAGAATAAAGGATGGGAGTTTTCTGTGGTTTATTAGAAAAGTAAAGTAGTCCCACATTATTGTTTATTTCCTTCAGTTAGTTTCAGAGAACATTTTAATGGCACAAAAAGTCAGCATTGTGGTGTGTAGTTCACTACCTCAGTATGAAATTCTACTGTCCTATTCCCTTACCTGTCCTTGAGAATAAAGTCAAGGTTTAATATATGTACAGATATCAATTTAGTGTAGATATACATATTAAATATAGATTCTATAATTTAATTGTAAAGTAAGTCTCATTATTCACAGAATATTTATATTTACTAATGAAATCTTTTTTTCACACATATTAAGATATTT
>OU015747.1:72735908-72753008 GCA_907169655.1 Acomys percivali
TGTGTGTGTGTGTGTGTGTGTGTGTGTGTGTGTGTGTGTGTGTGTGTGTGTGCTAAATATTTGATAGCAATACTTTGGTCTCAAGAATGTACAGTTTACAGTGATGTTTTCTTTGCTAGTAACTATAGAACTGCCCTCTTGTATGCTCCTGTGTAACAATGTGCTCTACCCAGCATCGTAAAGCACTAGCAAGAATAAATTTTCTCACCAAGGTTCAGGTTGATCTACCCAGATAGGCAGTTCTGAAAGTTCACACTTCGTGATCAGTAAGGAAGGACTAGGGCAGGTGTGATCATAGGGCTTCTTCTCTGCATATCTGTCTATTTGGAAGATCCAAACTGCTGAAGATAGAAAGAATAAACTGTTCCAGTATCTCAGTCTGGATCCATGTGGAATGTGAAACATATTTTAAATCTTTAACAGCAAATCTCAGCCACATGTCAAAATAAATCACATTTGTGCTTAAGCTTCTTATTGTAAAAATACCCAAGAAAGATCAAATTCAGAATTTCCAACAGGTAAAGTTCAAGAAAGACAAATAGTTTCACTGAAAATCCATTTCAAAGATTGTTCTTAGCAAAGAGAACTTGTCTATTTTAAAATAATGGCTATGATGACTTTACTTTCCTCCTCAATCATTATCCTGCTAGAAGTTTTTTCCAATAACTTAAAAGAGAAATGAAAAAGCTCATTGTCCCAGACTGCATTGGAAAGCTTCTGGAGACAAGGGCCCTTGAAAAATGTACCAGCGAGATATATATAGTGAGGCTTGTGCTTGAAATTTTCCATTGTACAAATTTCTGGTACAAAAAGTATCATATACAAATATAAGACAGCTTACATGGTGTGCCATTATCCTCGGTTCTTTGCTGCAGCACTCAGTCTTCTTAAATCTAGCAATTCTTAAAGCATTTGCTGTCTACATAATAACAATTACACAAGTATATCTATAGTTTTTGGTATGGTTAGTATATGCCACTTAACCAATGGAAATAAATGTCTCACTGCCATCATAAAGCTGAGACAACATTTGCCTCACAGTCATGGCAGTAAAATAAGAAAACGAAGGTAGGTCTTGTAGTAACAGTAACATTGCCATTAACATTGTTTCAGAGGAGACTGGGGGTAATCAAGCTCTAACCCAGGATTCCTTCAGCACACCCTCATATCTTTCAGCTGCATGGAGCCATAGGAACTAATAACTTTTGTAGCAGGTAAAGAATATTTGGATGTAGAACATCATGATGATGTTTCTGTGTTGTAACCTTGCTGAAGAGCCAATGTCAGTGATAAAGCTGTTTCTTATTCATTTCCTTCTTCCTCTGGAAGTAGCCCTTTCTGAAACTAACCATGTCTATGACCTTTGAAGCATCCTTCATCTATACTTTGTAAGTAAATACTTGTCCACACTCCTGTGAGTAACTCAATAACATTCATTTCTTTATGGATTTAGACTTGGTATGAAAGTTTTTTTCTCTCTGTCCTTGGTTTCTTATCTGGAATAAATAAACAATAGGTCAGTTCATGCCAGTAAAAATAATATAACAATCAAAAGTTTCTAAATATACTACTTATACTATATTTTTTTATCTTTAGACTTACAATGTGGAAATGGTCCACTTAGTTGGCAGAAAGTATAATTGAAAGTGATGTAAAGTATCAGAAATTTAAATTTTTATAAAATATTTTATTCACTCTATCAACCTAAGGGCCACATCCAGTGCCAAGATATGTCCAATGGATTATATGTGATGGCTAGCAAAAATTCTGAGTACTACTATGTTACCATGTTACTAGAATCTCACTAGATTTTCTTTGGTTTTCTAGACCTTGTGATCACTCTGGAAAAAAATCAGATGAGAAAAGAAGACAGCTGTGTAGACAACATCTGAAGTGTATTATGAGGTAAAGAGGGGCAGACTCAGTAACAAGACAATGAACAGAAAGACCACTGTTTCTACTTTCATGTTTAAACAGGCTATCTATGGCATTCCATTTGTGTGTTTTCTTGCTTGTTTGCTTCTAAAGTTAGAGAACAGAAATATTCTTGAGTTGCATTTATGTTCAGGTGACTAGAAGTTTTTCAGTGTCTCTTAATACAGAGGAGAATTCTATATCTTTGTTGTACTTTGTTAGCTGTGGGAGTTGGCTATTACTGTCAACATCTCATAATCTCATAATTTTAAAGGACCTGGGAAGAAAGGGTCAATGAGTGGTTGCCCTGATTGGCTTTATCTGTTGCCAGCCACATAATACACAGCATTGTCTTGACTATGCTAATTGATGAGGGAAGGGCCAGTCCACAGTAAGCCACACCATTCCTTGCCTTTGTGTCCCAGCCTATGAATGAATATGTAAAATGAGCTGAGTGATAAACATCTACATATTCAGCTCTTTCTGCTCTTGACTATAGATGTTATGTGGATAGCTGTTTTAAGTTCTTGTTACTCTGACTTACCTCATATGATGGACTGTACAATCACTTGAGTATTTTATATTAGATGTAAGATGGAATCTCAAAGTGATGGCCCCATACATTAATAGAATATGTTGGTTAGTGCACTGATCACAATAACAAAGATAAACATGAAAACACTGGAGACTGTATCCACAGGTAACTAGGAATATTGTTGATAAGGAAGCAGCCTCCAATAATGCATATCACTTTCTATGTTTTCAGTCACAGGGACTGTGACATTAGATTTAAATATTAATGTGACATAACTTAGAATCATACTTGAAGAATATTTCAGCTATTCCATTCCTTGGAATATATCCAGCACACAACAAGGACATATGCTCAACCATGTTCATAGCAGCCTTATTCATACTAGCCATAACATTGAAACAACCTAAGTGTCCCTCATTAGAAGAATTAATAAAGAAACTGTGGTGCATTTACACTATGGAATACTACTTAGTTATTAAAAATAAGGAATTCATGAAATTTGTGGACAAATGGATTTAACAGAAATGATCATAATGAGTGAGTTAATCCAGTATTCACTTACCAGGAAAATGGGAGAGATGGCAGGACATCCTATTGAGAATCTAGGTGAGAGAAAAATGGGAGAATGGGGAAATAGAAGGTTCCTGATGGTCCAAAAAACCTACCAGAAAACCATTACTATGGGCAGTTTTGGGCCCAGGGGTCCTACTCAAACTATGGCACCAGACAAGTACAATACATGGAGTAAACTTCGGACCCCTACCCAGATCTAACCAATGGACAGGACATTTTCCCCAGTTGTGTGAGGAGTGGGGTCTGACTTTCACATGAACTCTAGTGTCCCACATTTGACCATGTCCCCTGGACGGGGATGACTGGTGGCTCTCAGAGGAAGGATAGCAGGCTACTAAGAAGAGACCTGATACCCTATGAGCATATACAGGGGGCAGAAGTCCCCCTCAATCACAGTCATAAGGGAGTGGAGTAGGGGGAAAGCGGGAGGAAGGGATGGATGGCATCCCTCCCTTGTATGCCATACAAGGGATGAAATAACAATTTAGATGTAATATGAATACATTAATAAAATATAAATAAATTAAAAAAAGAAATAAAAAGAAAAATTCTGCCCACATACTCTGCTATACTAACTATGGCAAAGAGAGCTGTCACATTTTTGGTATCATCACAGGCTGGTAGAGCTCTTGAATCTCTAGTGCCTTCTGGTACCAAAAATCTCATTCTAAAAATGCATAACAGTTAAATCCAGTGGAAATCTCATTTTTTTTGTCTCTGTAAGTGAAACATGGAACCCAACATAGTTCCCAGGTCATGGTCCTCACTCTGAATGTTCTAAGTTGCCCCTGAGCAAGAAATAGGATCTTGAGACCTTGAGCTGCATGGCCATTTTTCTTCTGGAAACAAGTAGTGCCTGTACTGATCTTCTGGACATGGGAACCAGGCCAACTACGGACTGCTTGAATCTGTTCTTCTGTTGAAAATTGGAAATTTTCCAATTAAAATAATTAAAATGGCATATGAGGTATTAGATATTATTATGGCATTTTTAACCAAAGTGTATGTTATTCATCTTTCTTCATTGTCTACACTTACCCTTTGGTTGTTCATCATATCATTTAGGAATTGTCCATTACACACACACACACACACACACACACACACACACACACACACACACACATTAGGATTGGATTTCCATTTTGTTAAACACTTTAGAAAGCAAGATGGGGACAACAGAGTGGGCTCAGTGATTATGATCACTTGATACTCTTACAGAAGAACTAGGTTTTACTCCAGGCATCCAGATGATGCCTCATAATAACAGTAACTAGAGTCCCAGTTGAAAAAATGGCCTTTTCTAGCCTCCATGACTTCCTTTGCATACATGGTGCATATAAACTCACACAGACCAACACAACAAATAAAATAAGTAAATGAATAAATCGTAATAAAATCAATTATGAGATGGTCCAGAAAGAGACTTAGCTTTTATGAGTATTTACCACCTAGACTGACACACTGAGTTTCATCCCACAACCTCCATTCTTGGAAGAGAGAACCAAGCCTACAAAGTCTATCGTTAAGGATCTTGTTGTGATATGAGTGACCACACAAATAAAATAATAAAAACACTAAATACATTCAAAATGCTAATTGTGAAAGACACACACATTCCATAAAGTAGCATGGTTGACACGCATGTACTCTATGAGAGTAGCACTCCTATGGTGCCACTTTTTTAAAAATTAGCTCCTTTTAGAAAACTACTTTAACCTTCACTTTATTTTACTTTCTACTTATTATCTTATAGTCCAAAGTTATTATTACAGAGATAGTCTGTTAAAATAGAATTTACTGTTGTCTAAGCTTTATTTTTTTGCCATTTGTTTGTAAATTTTATGGAATTGTTAAAACTGAAAATCATTTTGTCCTAAAAAGGAGAGAGCTGATAAAATTAGGACTCACTGTAGTGATGAAATAAATTGCAGAACCTTTGTAATGCAGACAGGAAGGCTCCTCAGTGAACATCAGCCATGTTGATCTATGTATGTCCAAATCTCAACAGGGTATCCTGGCCTCCATCTCTATGGCTCTTTCAAACTCAGCTTATTCTAGGCATGAGATCCCATGCCTGTGCCATGAAATTCCTATGCTTCTCCCTATGGAAATTCTTGAAGCAAAGCACCTTTATGAATGCTGACAAAATATAAAAGGTTATTTTATCTTATTCTTGCAAATTATTGTCACAGTACTTGGGTAAACATCGTCTCCTCAATGAACCCCTAAAAATATGACAAAACACATTTCTGTAGAAATTTATATAAATCATTTTCTCAGTTATATAGATTGAATGTAGGATTCATGCTTGCTAAGAAAGTAGTTAGCATCGAACATCTCATCAGCCCAGCCACATCTCATGTTGCTGAAAGCCTACAAATATGTATAGAAACTAGGGGAATAGGTCAATTTTGTAACATTTAAAATATAATTAAAATACAAAAAATAAAGCAAATCATCATGTTCATGCTAGCCAGATTTAATAATTAGTAATATTTTGTCATTTTTGATAGAGATCTTAATTGGTATGAATAACAATGTTGCTGTATTCTGAAGAAACAGAACTAGTAGAATGAACATGTATTAAAGAACATTTATTTTATTAACCTAAATGATAGTTCCTGGTAGTCCAACTATGGTTGTCCCACAGGAGAGAGGCAGAAGATGGTAGTTGCTCAGTCCATAGGGCTAGATGTGTTTACATTATGAAGGCCTAAAAGATTCCTGAAGAGCTGCTTATCTTCAGTCCATGTTACAAGCCCAAAGGTGCTGATTCTAATATCAGTGAAGGAATAAGCGCCAGCAGAAAGAGCTTAGATGAATTTGGCAAGTTGGCTAAAAGGCAAGTACCCCCCAAAAAGAAAAAAAGCCCAAATTTCCTTTTTTGGGTGCTTTTACCTGGACGATCATGAGATGGATCGATTCACATGGAGGCTGGACTTTTCCACAACAACTAGGGCAGTTAAAACAATCCTGACAGAAACATCCACAGCTCAAATTGATCTAGACAACCTCTCAATGAAATATTCTTTTTTAAAATATATATTTTATTAATTTATTAATATTACATCTCAATTGTTATCCTATCCCTTGTATCCTCCCATTCCCCCTTCCCTCCCATTTCCCCCTTACTCCCTTCCCCTGTGACTGAGAGAGACCTCTTCCCCCTGTATATACACATAGGGTATCAAGTCTGCCATCCTTCCTCTGAGTGCCACCAGGCCTCTCCAGGGGATGTGGTCAAAAAGGGGCATCAGAATTTGTATGAAAATCAGAACCCACTCTCCACTCAATGGTGGAGAATGTCCTGTCCATTAGCTAGGTCTGTGTAGGTGTCAGAAGTTTACTCCACGCATTGTCCTTGGCTGGTGTCATAGTTTGAGTAGGACCCCTGGGCCCAGATCTGCCTATCATACTGTTCTTGTAGGTTTCTAGGACCCTATTAATCCGTCTATTTCCACATTCTTCCATGCTTGTCTCACCTACAGTCCCAATAGGATGTCCTCCCCTCTGTCCCACTTTCCTGATAAGTGAAGACATTAATGGGACATGTCCCTTGGGCTAGTGTCCAGATAAAAGTGAATATATACCATTTGACTCTTTATGCTTCTGGGTTAACTCACTCATTATTCATTTCTAGTTCAATCCATTTGCCCACAAATTTTGAGAATTCCTTGTTTTTAATACATGAGTACTACTCCATAGTGTGAATGTACCATAGTTGCTTTATCCACTCTTCTACTGAGGGACACTTAGGCTGTTTCCATGTTCTGGCTATTATGAATAAGGCCGCTATGAATGTGGTTGAGCATATGTCCTTGTTGTGTGCTGGAGCATCTTCTGGGTATACTCCAAGGAGTGGAATAGCTGGGTCTTGAGGTAGCCTTATTTCCAGTTTTCTGAGATAGTGCCAGATAGACTTCCAAAGTGGCCATACTAGTTTGCATTCCTACCAGAAATGAAGGAGTGTTCCTCTCTCTCCACATCCTTGCCAGCATGTGGTATAGTTTGAATTTTTGGTCTTAGCCATTCTAGTAGGTGTAAGATGGAATCTCGGATTTTTTTTTTAATTTGCATTACCCTAATGACTAAAGACATTGATCATTTCTTTAAATGTTTCTCAGCCATTCTATATTCATGTGTTGAGAATTCTGTTTAGTTCTGAGCCCTATTTCTCAATTGGGTTATTTGGTTTGGTGATGTTTAATTTATTGAATTCTCTATATATTTTGGATATTAACTTTTGTCAGATTTCGGGTTGGTGAAGATCTTTACCAGTCTGTAGGCTGCCTCTTGGTTCTGTTGACAGTGTCTCCTGCCTTACAGAAGCTTCTCAGCCTCATGAGTACCCACTTATAAATTGTTGACCTTAAGGCCTGAGTTTTTGGTGTTCTGCTCAGGAAGTTGTCTCCTCTCCAGTGAGTTCCAGACTCATCCCTACTTTTTCTTCTAAGAGATTTAGTGTCTCTGGTTTTATGATGAAGTCTTTAATCCACTTGGACTGAGTTTTGTGCATGGTGATAAATATGGATCTACTCATATTTTCTAAATGTAGACATCTAGTTAAACCAGCACCATTTCCTGAAAATGCTATCCTTTTTCCATTGAATATATTTGGCTTCTTTGTCAACAATCTATATGTGTGCAGGTTCATTTATGGGTCTACAATTCAATTCCATTGGTAAACCAACTGATTGCTAGGGAGCAGAATTTTGAAAGCAGCCAGAAGGCAGATCTGGGGAGATGTAGGCCCAGGAGAATGCTTCATTGGCAGTCAGCACCAAGGCAGTGACAATTGAGCAGACTCCAGGGCAGCCAAGGCATAACTGATACTGCTGCCTTACCTCTCTGTGTCCAGTGGATATTTTCTCCCATCTTCTTTTTGAAATAATTGGAGTCTCAGACAGTCATGATAGGGGAAGTGTAAGCACCTGAGAGTGTCCATGCCAATCAGAGTTTTCTTTTTTAAACTTGGGCAGTGGCAAGTGGTTTGGGAATGAATGTGTATGATTCGCTAGTTCTAGTGTAGCCAGAATACTTAATCTACATACAGTAGTAATGTACCTCACTTACAAGCAGTAACATGGGGTCCTGTCACAATAAGAAGAAAACAGTACTTAATTATCCTATGGGTGAGATATGATTATGGGTCATTTGCTAGAATCTAGGATCTTCTCAGCATATATTGAGTTACTTCCAGGAATTCCTTTTGGTTGTTAAATTATTTTCTTTTCAGGAAAGGGTATGGCCTGACTGTAATATTCCCTGAGGTCTATGTGATATTCCTTTCAAGATCCTTACCACTTCAGGTGGAGTGGGGATCCCTCTCAAAAAGAGAGTCCACGATCATAGACAAAGAAGACATCAGACTTCAACCTTATCCATCAGAGTCCAACATCAAATCTTAATAGAGACTTCTAAAATTCAATGTATACTATATTAGTAATTCCACATTTTACACATGTAGTGTTACACTGTGTACCAAATATATGTACAGTTAAATAATAATTAATGACAATAATCACCAAAACAGAAAAGCTATTTGCTCTTGGCTTAAAATGCATTAAGCTGTGACCTCATACTGCACAGACAGGATCAGAAACCCAGAGACCAAGGAAACAAAAAGATAAGTAAGTAGTGGAGAGATCGGAGAGAAAGAGAAGCAGAATTGGGTATGTGCAATGAAGAAAGGAGGACCTGGAGGTTCAAGAGTAGGCTGAGCTGACACCTGAAGTCATGGTGGACTCCTGGACCATGATGCAGCTGAGGACCATTTCTGGGTTCATGGCCCTGAAACAGTAGAGCCAATGTTACTATCAAATGCCATGGTATTTTCTCTGGTCTCATCTGCCACCTGGAGCCATTTTCATCATTGAAAGGTGCAAAGAGCTGTCTCTACCCTTATTGGCAGCAGCACAAGAGAAAGGGAGACCTTCCCATTGCTGGGGAAGAGCCGTAGAGCTGGCCCTTGGAGTTCAGATTTAGGAGAGCTAGCTGGTAGGAGGACAAACTACCCAGGCCTATATCCAAGACTTGAAGATGTTACAACATTTACCCATTCTATGACCCACTGGAATACATGAATTAGCCCATCATCCAAAATTAAAACTGAAGGATCTCCATAACACAGGACAACAATAGGATATCAAATAGCAGCCCTGGTGAAGATGTAGTATTGACTGTGGAATGGCCTTGAACCACACAGATACCTTGTTCCAATGAGCATGTGCAAGTAAAGCTGTGACACAACATGGCTTCCACAGTGAAATTTCTTTTTATTTTAAATGTTATTTTATTTATTTTATTTAATTTTATTTTTTAGCTTTTGTTTGAGGGTCTGAAGGTGTGGAGGTCAAACTGATAGGGACATGATTGTGATTGTGATTCATGATGGAAAATTCACAGAAAAATTAATAAAAAATTCTTAAATTAGCTGTTTGAAAAGGAAAATGGTTTTGTCTATCTCAATGCACCATGGTCTTGTCACTAAAACATGCTACATTAATAGCTTCATAATAAACTTAAATTTGAATTCTATACCAATGTATCAAAATTTGGACCCAATATACAAAATTCTATACTAATGAATTAAAAATGACCTCATTTGTGAGTAACAATTAAGACTTTAAGTTATGTAGTAGATTAAATAATTTACTATATATTTCTATAGCCCCCTTTTTTCTTTTCACCACCTATCTTCATATCTATGAAAGAAAGAAAAAGGAACAGAGAGAAATCCCTGAGTTCAACCTTGTTTTCTCTCTGTATAAAACCAATAACTTATAACCAATTCTTAATGAACATAAGCATCTGTAGACCAAGGGAGCAAACAAAACCTATCCAACACCCTTAAAGGAAATGGGGCATCATTCTCTTAAGTTTTTTTTAGCAGATTAGGGTGAAAAATGCATTTGTGTGGACCCAAGTAAAATTGGGAAAAATAGTTATACAGGTTAGGAATAGAATTTGTGGTCAAGTTTTTAAATGTTGAGAAATTCTAGGCTTAATAGAAGTCCTCTATTTTACAGTCTGAAATGATGGACCAATTGGGATCAGAACCTTTCTTTAAAGCTGTCCTGGGAGTTGTCCTATTCTGATGAGGAACAGCAACTGACGCACTTGATATTGAAATATAAAGGATGCAGAATGTCAGTGTCTGGCATGCTGAGAGGAATGGATGCTATCAGGACTGACTCAAATTCAATGTCTGGTTCTTTTGTTCCAAAAAGATATAGTTTCTAACAAGCATTATACAGTGTTAAATTTTAAATGTATGAGGTGTGCAGGGTGCACAGAACAACTAGGGCAATTAAGAACAATTAAGTTATCTGCTCTTTGTATGAGCAGAGGAGAAACAACTGTAAATCTTTATTCATGCCATAGGAAGAATGGCACCTAATCCTAAGTAACAGAAATTCTATAATCAAAAGGAATCATTGTCTATGAATAATCATTCATATCTTAGCCAATCTTGGAGCTATTCCCACATAGTGGGATTAGCAATATCAGTTACCTGCTTGTTCTGCAGATTTAATTATTTCCATCCCAATTGCAACCTTCTCTCTTCATCTCCTTGTCCCATCTTCACTCCTTCATCTTCTCTCCCTCCCTTGCCTAGTCTTCAGAAAGGGGAGCCCTCCTCCCCTAATACCTGACTTGACACTGTCATGTCTCACCTGTACTACCTGTATCCTCTTCCTCTGTGGCCTGGCAAGACTGCTCAGACAGAGGGAATTGATCAATATTGGGGGCCCAGAGTCCATATTAGAAGCAGTCCCTACTCCCCATATTCTGGGAGCCACAAGGAGGTTGTGCTGCCTATCTAATGGAACTGAGCAGAGTATCTAGATCATAGGTATACATGGTCTTTGGTTGGTTCATCTGTCTCTGGAGCAAGCCTTGCCTTCACCATGATTTTTTAAATGTATATTTTATTTATTTATAATTTATTCACATTACCTCTCAGTTGTTATCTCTTCCCTTTTATCTTCCCATTACCACCCTTCCTACCTATTCAGACTATTCTCTTCACCTAGACCTTTGGCAACAGTCTGTTAAGTCTCATCAGCATAGTCTTCATCCCTTTCACTGTATGCCCAGTAGGCTGTCTTGCCAAGGATAGTGACTAAATCACGGGCACCCAAGTACATGTGAGAGGTTGAGCAAAAGTCCCCTCCATTCCACTGAAGTGGAGATTATGCAGTTTATTGGCTACATCTGAACAAGGAATCTTGGTTCTCTGCATGCATTGTCCTTGATTGGTGCATCAGTTTGTGCAGGATCCCCTGTGCCCAGATGTGCATGTCTTGATGGTCTACCAGTGGAGTTCCTGCTCTCTTCCAGACCTTCCATCTTCCCACTCTTACCTACAATTCTCAGCACTCTTCCCAGAGTCTGGTTTCAAGTCCCAGTATCTGTCCAGATTCCGCATTGGATGGTATCTCTCAAAGGACATCTATCTTGGGCTAATGTCCACTTAGAAGTGAGTATATACCATACATATCTTTCTGGGTCTGGGTTACCTCACTTAAGATGATCATTTCTATATCCATTCATTTGCCTGCACATATGAAGATTTACTTGTTTATAATAGCTGAATACTATTCTATTGTGTAAATGTACCCCAGTTTTTTAAAAATCTAATTATTTGTTTGAGGGATATCTAGGTTGTTTCTTGATTCTGACTATTAACAAAAAAGCTACTATGAACATAGTTAAGCAATTGTTCTTGTTGTATGGTGAAGCATCTTTTGGTTATATGCCCAGGAGTGTTAGAGATGCTTCTTGAGGTAGCACTATTCCCAATTTTCTGAGAAAACTCCACATTGATTTCCAAAGTGATCGTACCAGTTTGCACTTCCACCAACAATGGAGGAATGTTCCCCTTTCTCCACATCCTCTCCAGTATGTACTATCACTTGAATGTTTGATCTCAACCATTCTGATAGATGTAAAATGGAATCTCGGAGTCATTTTTATTTGCATTTCTCATAGGACAAGGGACGTTGACCATTTCTTTAAGTGTTTCTCAGCTATTCAATATTTCTCTATTGAGATTTCTCTGTTTAGCACTGAACACTATTTTTAATTAGATTATTTAGTTTGGTGGTATTTAATTTCCTGTGTTCTTTATATATTTTAGATATTAGCCCTTTGTCAGATGTAGGGCTGGTAAAGATCCTTTCCCCATTTGTAGGCTATTGCTTTGTTCTGTTTACAGTGTCCTTCCCCTTACAAAAACTTCTCAGCCTCATGAGGTCCCATTTATTAATTGTTTATCATAGAGCATGAGCTGTTGGTGTTCTGTTCAGAATGTTCTCTCCTGTGCCAATGTGTTCTAGGCTCTTTCCCACATTTACTTCTAAGAGATTTAATATGTCTAGTTTTATGTTGAGGTCCTTAATCCACTTGGAATTTATGTTTTTACAAGGTGATAAATATGGATCTATTTGCATTTTTTAACAAGTAGACATCCAGTCACACCAGCACTATTTGTTGAAGATGCTGCCTTTTTTCCACTGTAAGGTTTTGGCTTCTTTTTAAAAAATCAAATGACTATAGGTATGTGTATTTATATCTGAGTCTTCAATTCCATTCACCAACGGAAGTAATTTTATAGACTGGGCCAGGCTTAAATTCAAAGATCCACCTGCTTCTGCCTCCCCAGTAAAGGAATTAAAGGTGTATGCTACCATCTTCAATACCCATATTTATCCCTTGATGCACTTATAAGGAAATCTCAGAAAAAGATTTATACCTACATACTTTTATAGTTATTTTCATTATGTTTTCCTCCCCCATACTCATGTGTGTGTGTGTGTGTGTGTGTGTGTGTGTGTGTATTCTTAAATGTGTGCAGGTGTGTAGGTAATTGTGAATATGGAGACCTGAGGAGGGTGTCAGGAGTCATCAATTTAATACTTCAAATTTGAGACAGGGTCTCAGTTAAACCCAGAGCTCTCTGACTTGGCTTCTGTAACTATCCAGCTTGCTCTAGGGGTTCCCTTTCTTAATGTTCTATGTCTGGAATTATACCTGGGTTCATATGTCTCAACCATTGCCCCAGCTTTATTATTGATACTTTTGGGTGCAAGTAAAATGAAGGATAAAGTTTCTTACCTAGAGTCCCTAGGGATGTCCTCACATATATCCCAATCTCCTGGTAAGTGAAGACTTTCATGGGACATGCCTTTTGGTGGCACTCAAAGAAAGAATAAGCCGACTACCAAGATGAGACTTGATAGCTTATGACCATGTAGAAGGGGAGGAGTTCCCCCTCGGTCATAGATGTAGAGGGAAATAGGGTGAAAGAGGGATGAAGGGAGGAACGAGAGTATACAAGTGATGGGATAACAATTGAGTTGTAACCTGAATAAATTAATTAAATAAAATTAAAAATTTTTAAAAATGAAGGATAAGTCTGATGATGTTTCACAGACAGATTTGTATTTTTTTCCCATTGGATTTTTAATGGATCACTACACTGCAAATATAGCTTATAACAGAACTGTGAAGATTTCTTTTATTTCATCGCCAATTTTAGAATGACTCCTTATTCATCCACTCTCCACACTTCAAAGTCTTCTCTTTACTGCTGCTCTGAAATTTCATGAAAACATCATGTGATGTGAATGCCTTCCCCCCCCCCTTTCCCTGCCCTTTTACTCTGAACATCTACACTTATGGTGCTGCCTGCAAAAATTCTAACATTTCAGCAACAATTGTTCCTTTTAGACCTCAGTGTTTGTTTATCAAGACTATGATTTGGTATCCTTAGACTGTCTTTTTGTCTGTCTCTCCTATCATCTCATTCTTCCTTTGAGTATACCACCTAATGTTTTCTTTCTACTTTCGAGCTTAAAATTGATGCTATCAAAGGTTTATTTTACTTCATTAACTTAATGTTTTTAAACCTTTCCTTCTTTCTTAATCATTTTCTGTCTTTGTTTTTCTACCAAATATAATTCAATACAATTAAGACCCAGGAAATCTAACATTGTTGCTCAGTCACTTTCATAAACAGTTCAGGAAAATTCACCCACACACACACACACACACACACACACACACACACACACGTGCATACATGCACATACTTTTATAATGGCTACATTTTTTAAACTACAGTTATTCAAATCAATATGTATGATTTTAGTGTGAATAAGATTTCTCCTGAGTGAAAGTGGACATGGGTCTGGTGACATGGAAGGTAATTCAAACCCTTCACTCCTTTCCCAAACCTTTTTCAATGGCCACTCCCTAAAAACTCTGCATGCTTCCTCTTGAATGGAAGGTATTTAACATATTGTCAAGTGCATCATTTGAGAATCAGTGTTCTCACTATTGTAGTTATTTTGCAAGTTAAAGTGCATTTCTTACCCAAAATTCATATACTGAACACACCTCTTTTTTTTCTTTTTGTACATATACTTTTATATTATTACACATAAAATAAACTACATACTGAAGTAAGAACCATGAAACAGGAATTATATAAATGTTACATTCATAATGATTTGACTATTTGTATTTGGCAAACTTGAAGAAAACACTTTTCCTATTTCAGTGAGTCTAAAATTCTGAATGTAAAACAGTATCTATCATATCCCATCATTAACAACTTAAAACATCTATCTAGTCCTAAAAACATCTTAACCCATGAACAACCTTAATTTTAAGACTAAACTATCTTGTATTCAACCCTATCAGAGGCTTAAAAAAGAATAAAATTTAATTACCTGAGTGAATCAGAAGTGGAAGTTAGTAGCTTGCAAATGAAAAAATGACATGGACAGTTTACTTTCTGAACAGTCACCAAAACTCTCTATGCCTTTGGAGCATCATCTTCAGCCTTCGAGACCAATATTTCTGACAGATAGATTTGTGAGGCAGGAATTATTTAGGACTTGTTTGTCCTTCCTTGGCAGAGTTTAGCCTTCAACTCTGCCTGCATCCAAGCTTGCCCATTTTTCGTTAGAATTCTGTCTGTGGCAGAAATGAGGACATATTGCTCAGTGTCTTCTTTGCCACATTTGAAGGCATCTCCATAAGGACGTTCTTTGATGCTCATCATCTTCTTTGAAGAAGACTAGGTGTTTCCAGGAGTTAACCTGTCTTGTTGTCAAAGAATCTTAAAAATAATAAAAACATCTTTCAATGCCATATTCTGTAGGTCTCTGAGGCTCTTGAAGAGCTTATCTATTTTGCCTTATATATCTATAGAATCATATCTATCTGTTACAACTAGGATATATATTCTTGTGATAAAAATAGACTAGTAATTGATATGACCTTGATTTGTTAAACTAACAAATAGCTTGTATTAGTTATTTATCCCAAACAGCCTGCAATAGCACTTTTAAGGTATTAGAAGTAAACATTGTAGGTATTTGAGTTGTATGGGTACAATATGTCATATTAGACTAGAAATATATATAATGTGTATGAAGAATAATCTTAAATTTTAATTCTATTCCAATGTATATTCAGTTACTCTTACCCATCACAACACGACAGCTTCCAGGACAGCTTCAAAGAAAGTTTCTGATCCCAATTGGTCCAGCATTTCAGACTGTCCCACACAGTCCCATACATTAATCGATGACTTTCCCAATATTTAAAAACTGGTCCAGACATTCTATTCCCTGTTTGTTTAACCATTTTCCCCAATTTTATTTGGACCCATACAAATATATTATTTTCCACAAATCAGCTGAAGGAAACTAAAGAGAACAATGCCCCATTTCTTCTAAGAGGGTTGGGTAGGTTTTATTTGCTCTCTTGGCCTACAGATGCTTATGTTCATCAAAAGTTGGTTATAAGCTATCATTGTTATTATACAGAGAGAAAAGAAGGTTGGACTCATGGATATCTCTCTTTTCCTTTTTCTTTCTTTCATAGGTATGGAGATAGGTGCTCACAAGTTTATTTTTTATTCATTGGTATTAAATTTTGTATATTGAGGCAAAAAAGTTTAATTTTGATACATTAGTATAGAATTTAAATTCAATATCATTATTTACACACATTATATACATTTCTATTCTAATATGAGGTATTGTACACATACAACTAAAGTAGAATACAAATTTTACATCAAACATTTTAATAGTGTTATTGCAGTCTGTTTAGAAAACAAATTATACAAGTTAATTTTCAGTTGATCTAATCATGGTCATATTGATTACTAGACTACTTTTTATCACAAGAATATATATCCTAGGTGTAGCAACTAGATATGATTCTATAGATATATAAGGTAAAATAGTTAGATAAGATCATCAGAAACCTCATAGTCCTACAGAATGTCATTTAAAAATATTCTTATTGTTTTAAAGATTCTTTGACAATAAGACAGGTTAACTTCTGGAAACACTCAGCCTACCTCAAAGAAGATGATAAGCATCAGAGAACATCCTTATGGAGATGGCTTCAAATATGACAAACAAGTCACTGGGCAAAATGTCCTTGTTTCTGACACAGACAGAATTCTGACTAGAAGTAGAAAATCTTGGATGCAGGTAGAATCAATTGCCAAACTCTGCTAAGAATGGGTAAGCAGTCCTCAATAGATCTTGCCTCACAAATATGTCTGTCATATATACTGAGCCAGAAGACTAAAGATGATGCTCCAAAGTTAGAGATAGTTTCAGGCAGCAAATTGTGTCTGTCATTTTTTTTCACTTTAGAAGCCACTAATCTAGACTTCCTGTTTATTCAGGTAATTAATTTTATTCCTCCTCAAGTCTTTGACATTGTTGAAGAGCACATAGTTTGGTTTACAATTAAGGTAAGTTGTTTAGGGGTTAAGATATTTTTAGGTCTAGATAGATGTTTTATGTTGATAGAGATGAAATATGATTGACATTGATTTACATTCAGAATTTTAAACTCACCAAGATAGGAAAGATATTTTCTTCAAGATTGTCAAATACAAATACCCAAAACTCTATGAATGTAACATTTATATAATTCCAGATTGTTTCATGGTACTTCTTGCTGCAGGAAGTTTATTTTATATATGTGATTATATATATATATATATATATATATATATATATATATATATATATATA
>OU015747.1:72765684-72802158 GCA_907169655.1 Acomys percivali
CTACTGGGAATTGATTTTGGAGTCGAATTACTCAAAATTGAACACATTACTATATTTATTGGGCTCTAATATTTTCACCTAAATTATTCCAGTTTTTGTAAACTTTCATCTTGAGCGTGGCTTGCAGAACCATGATCTCCACAGTCTTATATTCTCTCAAGCCCAGAATGAGGGTTCTAGTTTATTTAAATTTAATGTTTCTCTGGAAAAGCTTATGACTGTGGAATAAATCAAAGAGAAGTCTGAGCATAAATAGTGACCAAAAAACTCTACCTGACAACTGCCAGAAGCCTTTGAATTTCAGTACATTTAATTCAGGAACTTCCTACTATGCTTAAACACAACCCTCCCTCATGAGAAAATAGAAAATCTTGCAGAAATCAAGAAGCCTGAGCTACCTCCAGAGGTAGAACTGAGTATTTTTTCTTACTCATTTATCCTTACCTATGTTTAAATTTGATGAATTAACAATTTGACCTTACACATTAGCATATCCTTGGATATCTTCGTTTTCCTCTGTGTTTAAATGGAGGTGAGACTCTTCCGCATGTCTTCTGTAAAATAGAGCTAGTTATCCTGAAGAAAGGTCCTTACACAGTCATTCACAATAGGGTGCAGAAGATGCTGCTGATGTTTTTTATATTAAACCATGGAAACAATGTTCTCTTTAAAACACTGAAGATATCCATGTATCTGTAAACTATAAGGGTAACAACTTAGGTACAAACAACAAAAAAATATTTTCTATAAGGTAAACCTGGAGCTTTAGGACCTGACAACC
Source organism: Acomys percivali (assembly GCA_907169655.1). Lineage (NCBI taxonomy): Eukaryota > Metazoa > Chordata > Mammalia > Rodentia > Muridae > Acomys > Acomys percivali. Next base: position 72,766,466 of record OU015747.1, read on the forward strand.
CTAACAATATAGACGAAGCTACCAGATGGTATTAAGCCAATTAAATAGAGAAATAATACAGAAAAGCAGATTTATTTAATATGGTCACACTGGAAAGAGGAAAAAACGGGTCTGGGCGATAACTCCTTTCCCATCTGTGGTATTTATTTGACATGAAGGTTAAGTTTTAACAGAGGAGGAAAAGCACACATAACTAAAGAAAAACCTGGTCTTGCACACCAGCATTGTCTGTTATCTCAGCTTTAGTATGACAAGTTTTCAGAACTGAGTGAAATCTTCTCTTGGGGAGAAGTTCCCACTCTAACACTAAATTTATTTTTCCTGCTTCCACTCTGTAATCCTGGGGAAATTCAGCTTTTTATGATCCATTGCTTTAAAAGTCTGTTAGCTAAATGGAGGGTACAAAAGTCTATTTAAAATATCCTTGCTTCTGAAGGATGGTTACAGAGCTACAGAAGGAACCATTTTGGCAAGTCTTAACAAGTAAAAGTATGTGTTGAAGTAACTACTGGTGATAAATTATGGAGGTATTAATATTGATAGGGGGTAGAAAGAGACACAGTTCTTGAGTGAGGAAATGGATATGAATCAAACTTCTTCAGACAAAGTCCTTAGCTCTTTAAAACTATTTGCATCTTTTTCTTGAAGGAACACTGATCAAATCTAGGACACAATTAGAAATTGTTTTTCTTTTTTGACCCTGCTATTTGTTTTTAAAAACATATTACTTATTTTATGCCTCTTCATTCTCATCCTCTATAAAGGAACTATTTCCTTTGACTTGGTCAATAGACATTATGAATAATCATTATTGAAGAACCTATGTCTTCCTAAAAAGACCTTTGTCAGTGTGGCCATGTTGGCGGACTAGTGAGACCCTAGAGCAGTTGCTCTCAACCTTCCTAGTTTTGTGACCATTTAATATAGTTCCTCATGTTGTGGTGATCTCCAACAATACAATTATTTTTAGTTCTACATTGTATTATGAATTATAATGTAAATATCTGATATATGTTCTACATGAATGGATTCTTTGCCACCTCCCAACCTGCAATGGGACACAACTAACAGAGAAACACATCTATAGATTTTACCTATAACAACTATCATTTCTTGCTAGGGAAAACTGTACTGCAGAGAATTGAATTGCTGTGTCATGTCAGGAATAAATCTTCAAAGAAGAAAATGTTAATTCATAGAAATTAGAACAAAAAAATTCCTATCCTGATGTTGCATGAGTAGACCAAACAAAGTACAGTCTATGTCTGTACTGTGTTCTTCACACTTAGTATTCATCAATGTGAAATCTTGTTGGATATATTTTGTTCCTAAAATATTATTTACTAATACAGCCCTTTTTATTTTAATTTTATTAATTTATTCAGATTAAAACTCCAATGTTATCCCATCACTTGTATCCTCTCATTCCTCCATCCCTCCTGCTTTCACACTGCCCCCTTCCTCTAGGTCTAAGAATGAGAGGGACTTCCTTCCCCACTATATGATCATAGGCACTCAGGCTTCCCCATCAAGAGGAAGTGGTCAATTATGGAGCACCAGAGTTCATGTCAGAGTCAGTGCCCCCTCTCCACATAACTGTGGAGGATGCCCTGTCCTTTGGGTAAATCACTGTAGGGGTTCGATGTTTACTACTTTTATTTTCCTTGGTTATTGTAATACTTTGAGCAGATCCCCGGGGCGCCGATTCAAATTTTTTTCTTTGAAAACAGAAAAACATTTCAATTCTCCATGAAACAGCATGATACGCATGGCTTTAAAATTAGTTTGAAAATAGATTTTTGGTATTAGTTGTTTGATTGTTGTTTGTTCTTAATATATGAAGACCATTTTATTAGAGTTTAAGAAAGAAATTATAGAAAAGCAAGGTGTTAATCTAAGAAGTATTAGGAATAGAAAGAAGGAAAGATTAAATGAGATATTCATGTCTTTGAATTAGTGTTAAAGAATTCTAGCATGTTCTGTGATGAAGGTTAGAAAGCTACTTCACAGAGAAAGAGGGACTTCAGAGAAAGAATGAGAACATCCATAAGGTTGGGGCTAGCATGCTTCAAATTTAGGCTTGTATTCCAAAAATTAGATAGGAAGGAGGGAATGGAAAAGCTATTCCTCTAAAGCTAGTACTCAGAAAAGAGGGCAAGCTTAGAACAGTATTTAAGCCTCTTTCTAGAACAATATTTATGAGGCACTGGATTAACAACCAGGAAGATAACCCCAACTATAAAAAGATTTCAGTCACTGCAGAGGTGTTCACATATTTCTGAGGCCACTGGACACCATTCCTGTATAGCTACTTACCCAAAAATGAAGCATTCCTTCCTGGAGAGTATAGAGAAGTTCATAAGAGACATAAAGCTTAGAAAGCTTAAGTGGGCAAAAGGCTACAAAACCTTACATTGTGAGTTACAAGGCTCTTCTGAAGGTCATGGAACCAGGAAGAACTGACATTGAAGGGACTATTCTGGAAGAATTATCTGCAAATTAGGCAAGAAGCTCAAAAGCTGTAGTGTCACAAGGTGAAATGTCCCCTGTGTAGTTTTTTGTGATGTAGCTGTCTCTGGGTTGCCTGAACTCCTATAAGTAACCTCAATAAATCGATCAGGTATACTTGGATGGGATCACTGCATTGCTCTGTCACCTCCGTGGGATCATTAGACATCTATCATTTTCCTCAGGTAAGTCACACATAAATTCTGTGTGAGGTTGTTATCAGAACTTATATTTGAAGGCTATGGTGCCCTTTTGTGAATGAAATATGAAATAAGGGAAACGGGTGTCCCTTGTTGGAGTTCTTGTTCCAATTAATAAAATAATTTAAGAATAGGTTGAAACTGAAGTTGGAAGGCAATTTTAGAAGCTATTTAAAGCAAAATACTCCAGGGAAGATAAACTATAAGTCTTGGAATCTGTCCAGAGGAAGGGAAGACAGAGTTAACTCTGTCACAATATTTATTTAAGCCTGCATGGAGGCTAGTCTCATGGCAGCCAAAAGCTACATCAAAAATAACGCTTTAGAAGAGGGATAAGTAAGCTCATAGTGCCAGAAAAAGTATGCCTTAGTTTTGGCCAGCACCCAAAGGAAAGATAAAGAAAAAGGAAAAAAAAGTTTATATCTTTCAGAAACAGAAACATGACAGACCCATCTGAAATTCATGATGGCTCATAAAGACTTGGCTGTAGGTAGAAATTCTGCATAGGAAAAATATATCTCAGTAAAAGCATTATTCTACCGATGTCTTTAGCATGGTTCATGGTGATTCTGCCCTCCTGGGTAATCCCTGGTAATTGCAAGGTCACCCTTATTTGTGAAAGACACATTGATAAAGCTTAAACTACGTATCAATCCCCATACATTAATAGTGGGAGACTTCAACACCCCCTCAATAAAGTTATTGCTCAATGAAACAGAACGTGATCCAGGAAATTATGACACAAACAGATGTCATGGATCAAATGGATCTAAAAGATATTTCCAGAATTGTTCACCCAAATGTAAAAGATTATATTTTTCTCTCTTCATCTCATCAAATCTGCACTAAAATTGATCATTTAGTAGCTCACAAAACAAGCTTCAACAGTTACAAGAAGACTGAAATAGTACCTGTATTCTCTTTGACCACCATGGACTAAAGTTGGACTTCAACAACAACAGAATTAACAAAAAGCCTACACACACATGGAAACTGAAACACTCTCTGCTCAATGATAACTAGGTCAGAGAAGAAATAAAGAAATTAGGGACTTCCTAAAATTCAGTGAAAATGAAGGTACAACATACCCAAATTTATGGGATACAATGAAATCAGAGCTAAGAGGAAATTTCATAGCACTAAGAACATTCATAAAAACATTGGAAATATACCAGTCAAGCAACTTAACAGGACATCTGTAATCCCTAGGGGAAAATAAACTGACACACTGAAGAGGAGTAGACAGGTGGAAAATATCAAACTCAGTCCCGCTCAAACTAAGGCACCAGCCAAGGACAATACAGGCAGTAAACTTTAAACCCCTACCTAGATCTAGCCAATGGTCAGAACATTGTCCACAGATGAGTGCAGAGTGGGATATGACTTTCTCACGTACTCTGGTGCCTCACATTTGACCATGTCCCCTGGAGGGGGCGGCCTGGTGGCACTCAGAGGAAGGACTGCAGGTTACCAAGAAGAGATTTGATACCCTATGAGCATATACAGGGTCAGGTAATACCCCTCAGGAACTGTCATAGGGGAGGGGAATAAGAAGAAAATGGGAGGGAGGGAAGAATAGGACGATACAAGGAATGGGATAATCATTGAGATGTAAAAAGAATAAATTAATTAAAAATTTTTAAAAATTAAAAAAAAAGACAGCAAATAAATAAATAAATTAGAAAGAAAGAGAACAATTCAAGGAATGAATGAACCCAAGACCTTGTTCTCTACGAATATCAACAAGATATATAGAAAACCCTTAGGCACAGTAACTAAAAGGCAGATAGACATTATGCAAATCAACAGAATCAAAAATGAAAAAGAATAAAGAATTGATTGGAGGTCCCAAGATGGTGGTGCCCAGCAAGCACTGTATCTGATCTACTGCATGGAGACCAGGGATTTGAATGGAGCTACAGACTGCTAAATCCAGAGAACTTTAGGTGAGTGGGGTCCCACACAGCGCAGACCACTGGAGTCTTGGTCTCGGGTCAAGAAACAGATTACAGAGGTCTTATCTCACTCACCGGATGCTCGAAAGAACCCACTTGCAGACTGCAGTGTGTGGGTCAGTACCGGAGCCCCTGTCCTGTGGAAGTCACAGGGAAAGCTGCCCCCATTCACCCACACCATGCAAATTTGCCTATTACCCCGCACAGTGTGGAAACACAGGCAACTGGGTCCACTTAGCTCAGAGAGAGTGCAGGCAACCCGTAGGGCAGAATGGCCCAAGTTAGAACTGAATGCAGGGCACTGAACAATTTGGATCCACCTAGCTCAGAGAGAGTAGTATGAAGCCCATGGGACTTAAATGGGAACACAATGGAACAGAGCACAGGGGACAGAGCATGCATATCTGAGCAGTTAGAACCTAGCTTAGACATTTCACACAGCCACGGCAGGATCCCATATGCGCTCAGGAGAGGCTGAACACCCCTGAGGTGTCTATACACTTCTTTAAAAGGCATCCTTAGCTTAGTGTGTCTGAGCTGGGTGATGTCTAGACTATACATCCACAGGAAGGGCAGGCAACTCGGAGCAACTTGCCCAGCCAGAGCTTGCCAGCCTTGATGTGAGACCCCATAACAGCTGGCCTGAATTGCAAAACTAACATGAAAGGGAACAGTCAGAGGGGTACCTCTGCTGACCCAGCCCAAAGCCTAAGGTATAGAGCAAAGTCTCCAGGAGTGAAAACTAGGTCACCTGCCTGTTCCACACAAGCAAGAGCATGCAACCTATAATCATTCACCAAGTATCCACTCTCACCAACCAGTAAAGGACACCAGAAGCCACATCCCACCAACAGACACAGCAAAATGACTAAAGGAAAGAGTAAGAAAGCAAACAACAAAAACCAAAGCATCTCAGCATCTCCAGATCCCAGCTATCCCAAAGAAAACAACCCTGAGAACGCAAACACAATTGAAATACAAGAAAATGACCTCTAGTCCTTAGTAAGGAAGATGATAATGGAAAACACAAATGAAATCTTTAAACAACTGCAGGAGGCTGCAACCAAGAGGGTTGACAACATAAGAAAGATATGTACATAGGCACTGGAAGAATTTCAGGAAAATACAAACAGACATATGAAGGAAATCAATAAAACACTTCAAGAGCTGAAGATGAAAATGGAATCTATGATAAAGGAACACATAGAAGAAAAACATGACCAAGAGGTCTTAGAGAAGAAAACAGTTAACAAAGAGATGACCTTCTCAAACAGAATCTAAGAAATGAAGGAACAAATTCCAGGACTTGAGGATACAATGATGGAACTCGAAACAACCCTCAAAGAAAATGTTAAATCTGAAAAGTTCCTGACACAGAACATACAAAAAATCAAGGACACCATGACATGAAGTAACCTGAGAATAATAGGCATTGAGGAAAGAGAAAGCATCTGACTCCATGGCCCAGAAAATATCTTCAACAAAAATCATAGAAGAAATATTTCGCAATCTGAAGAAGGAGACACATATGAGCTTACAAGAAGGCTACAGAACACCAAATCGAAAAGACCAGAATATAAAATCTACTTGCCACATAATAATACAAAAGCAAAATATATAGAACAAAGAAAAAATATTAAAAGAGGCAAGAGAAAAAGGCAGAGTAACATATGATGGCAAAGCTATCAGAATTACACACAACTTATAAGCTGAGACCCTGAAAGCCACAAGGGCCTGAACAGAGGTCCTGCAAACCCTAAGAGACCACAGTTGCCAGGCTATAATACTATACCCAGCGAAACTATCAATAAACATTGAAGGAGAAAACAAAATATTTCAGACAGAAACAAATTCAAACAGGACCTATCCTCAAATACAGCTTTACAGAAGTTACTAGAAGGAAAACTCCACTCCACAGGGATGAGTTACAAACAAAACTACACAGGAAATTGATAACTACATCATCACAAAAATCACAACCTCACAAACTCGTGAATGTAACAAACATAAAAATGAGAAGACTTAACAGTCACTGGTCATTAATATCTCGAAGCATCAATGTTCTCAGTTCTCCAATGAAAAGACACAGACTAACTGAATGGATGCACAAAGAAGACCCAACATTATTCTGCATCCAAGAAGTACATTTCACCCACAAGGACAGACATTACCTCAGGGTAAAAGGCTGGTAAAAATATTCCAAGCTTACGTTCACAAGAAGCAAGCTGTTGTAGTCATTCTAATAGCTAATAAAATAGACTTTCAACCAAAATTAATAAAAAGGGAAGAGGAAGGACACTTCATACTCATCAAGGGTAAAAAAAAAAACAAGATAACATCACAATTCTGAACATCTATGCTCCTAATACAAGGGCACTCACACTTGTAAAAGACCTATTAACAAAGCTTAAAACACTCATCGATTCTCACACAGTAATAGTGGGAGACTTCAATACCCCATTTTCAGTGAAAGATAGGTCATTGAAACAGAAACTAAGTTGAGAAATAACATCACTAACCAATGTCATTGAATCAAATGGATCTAACAGATGTTTACAGAACTTTCCACCCAAACACAAAGGACTGTATTTTCTTCTCAGCATCCCTCGGAACCTTCTCCAAAATTGATCATATAGTAGGTCACAAAGCAAGCCTCAACAGATACAAGAGGATTGAAATAATACCTTCTATCTCTTATCAGATCAACATGGTCTAAGGCTGAACTTCAACAACAACAGAAATAACAGAAAGCCTACTCACACCTGGAAACTGAACAACTTTTGACTTACTGACACCTGGGTCAGGGAAGAAATGAAGGAAGAAATAAAGGACTTCCTCAAATTCAATGAAAATAAAACAACAACATACTCACATTTGTGGGAAACTTTGAAAGCAGTGCTAAGAGGAAAACTCATAACACTAAGTGCCTTTATAAAGAAATTGGAACATAAGCAACTTAACAACACATCTGGAAGCCAAAAAAAAAAAAAAAAACGAGAAAAACCTGAGATGAGTAGATGTCTGGAAATAATCCAACTCTGGCCTGAAATCAATAAATTAGAAATAAAAATCACAATGCAAATAAACAACAAAATCAGGAGCTGTTTTTTTGGAAAATCAACAAGATACACAAACCGTAAGCCAAACTAACTAAAGGGTAGAGAGACACTATCAAAATCAACAAAATCAGCATTGAAAATGGAGACATAACAACAGACACTGAAGAAATACAAAGAATCAAAAATCTTAATTTAAAGACATTTATGCCACAAAATTTGAAAATCTAAGGGATATGGACAATTTTCTTGATCAATTCCACTTGCCAAAATTGAGTGAAAAACAGATAAACCAAAATTAATAGTCCTATTTCTCCTATAGAAATAGAAGCATTCATTGGTAGTCTCCCAAACAAAAAAAGCCCAGGGCCAGATGGTTTCAGCGCAGACCTTCAAAGAGGAGCTAATACCAATACTAATCAAGCTACTCCAAAAGATATAAATAGATGGAACATTACCAAATTCTTTCTAGGAGGCCACAGTCACATTGATACCTAAACTTCACAAAGACCCAACAAAGAAGGAGAACTTCAGACCAGTTTCTCTTGTGAACATAGATGCAAAGATACTCAGTAAAATACTCACAGAATGAATACAAGAACATATCAAAGATATCATTCATCATGACCAGGTAGGATCCATTCCAGGAATGCAGGGATGGATTGATATATGGAAATCCAGCAATCTAATTCACCATATAAACAAACCAAAAGAAAAAAACCACATGATCATCTCCTTAGATGAAGAAAAAGCATTTAAAAAAAATCCAACACCCATTCATGTTGAAAGTTTTTGAGAGATAAGGATACAAGGCACATACCTAAACGTAATACAAACTATATACAGAAAGCCAATAGCCAACATCAAATTAAATGGAGAAATACTCAAGGAAATTCCTCTAAAATCAGGGACCAGATGAGGCTGTGCACTATCTCCATATCTCTTCAACATAGTTCTTGAAGTTCTAGCCTGAGCAATAAGACAACACAAGGAAATCAAAGGGATCCAAATGGGAAAGAAAGAAGTCAAATTATCCCTATTTACAGATGATATGATAGTGTATATAAGTGATGCCCAAATTCTACCAGAGAACTCCTAGAGATGATAAACACTTTCACCAAGTTGGCTGGATAAAAAATTAACTCAAAAAAATCAGTAGCCTTCCTATATACAAATGACAATATACAAAGGAAGAAATTAGGAAATCTATACCCTTCACATAAGCCACAAGTAATATAAAATATCTAGGATTTATTTTAACCAACCAAGTGAAGGGCTTGTTTGGAAAAAACTTTAAATCCTTGAATAAAGGGATTGAAGATGACATGAGAAGATGGAGGGATGTCCCTTGTTCATGAATCGGGAGAATTAACATAGTAAAAATGACCATCTTACCAAAAGCAATTTACAGATTGAATGCAATCTTTATCACAATACCTACACAACTTTGTAAAGAAATTGAAAGATCAGTTCTTAACTATATGGAAAAAAAAAAAACAGAATAGCTAAAACAATCTTATACAGTAAAAGATGATCAGGAACAATCTCCATACCCAATCTCAAGCGGTACTATAGAGTAATAGTAATTAAAACAGCATGGTACTGGCACAGCAATTGGCTGGTTGGTCAATGGAATCAAATCAAAAACACAGATATAAATCCACAAACATATAGTAACTTGATTTTTCACATAGCAGCCAAATCTATTCAATGGAAAAGATAGCATCTTCAACAAATGGTACTGGTCTAACTGGATATCTTCATGTAGAAAAATGCAATAAGACCCCCATTTGTCACTATGCACAAAACTCCAGTCCAAGTGTATTAAAGACCTCAACATAAAACCCGAGATATTAAATCGGTTAGAGGAAAAAGTGGGGAAGAGCCTGGAACACATTGGCACAAGAGACAACTTCTTGAACAGAAAACCAACACCCAGGCCTTAATGTCAACAATTAATAAATGGGACCTCATGAGGCTGAGAAGCTTCTGTAAGGCAGGACACACTGTCAATAGTACAAAGCAACAGCCTATAGACTGGGAAAAGATTTTCACCAACTCTTCATCTGACAAAGGTCTAATATCCAAAAAGTATAAAGAACTCAAGAAATTAAACACCATCAAATCAAATAACCCAACTGAGAAATGGGGCTCAGAACTAAACAGAGAATCCTCAACAGAGGAATATCAAATGGCAGAGAAACATTTAAATAAATGCTCAACCTCATTAGTCATCAGAGAATTGCAAATCAAAATGACACTGAGATTCCATTTTATACCCATCAGAATGGCTAAGATAAAAAACTCAAGTGACACCACATGCTGGCGAGGATGTGGAGAAAGAGAAACACTCCTTCATTTCTGGCGGGAATGTCAACTAGTACAACCACTTGGGAAATCTATTTGGCGCTACCTCACAAAAGTGGGAATAAGGCTTCCTCAAAACCCAGCTTTCCACTCCCTGGAATTTACCCAGAAAATGCTCTACCACACAACAGGGATGTGTGCTCAACAATATTCATAGTTGCCTTATTCACAATAGCCAGAACCTGGAAACAGCCTAAGTTTCCCTCAGTAGAAGAATGGATAAAGAAACTGTGGTACATTTACACTATAGAATACTATTCATCTATTAAAAACAAGTAACTCTTGAAATTTGTGGACAAATGGCTTGAACTAGAAATTATCATAATGAGTGAGTTCACTCAGAAGCAAAAATAGACAAATGGTATATACTCACCTATATGGAGACACTAGCCCAAGGGGCATGTCTATGAAAGACTTTACATACCAGGAAAGTAGATCAGAGTGGAGGACATTTTATTGGGACTTTAGATGAGAGAAGCATGGGAGAATGGGGAAATAGAAGGATCCAGAAGGTCCCAGAAACCTACAAAAACAACATTATGATGGGTGGATCTGAGTCCTGGGTCCTGCTCAAACTATGGCACCAACCAAGGAAAATATAGACAGTAAACTTCGAAACCCTACCCAGACCTACCCAATGGAGAGGACATTCTCCACTGTGGAGTGGAGAATGAAGTATGACTTTCATACAAACTCTGGTGCCCCATTTTTGACCACGTCCCCTTGACGGGGAGGCATGGTGGCAATCAGAGGAAGGATAGCAGTTCACCAAGAAGAGACTTGATCCCCTATGAGCATATACAGGGGGATGAAGTCTCTCTCAGTCGCAGTCATAGGGGAGTGTAGTAGGAGGGAAGTGGGAGCGAGGGAGGAATGGGGGGATACAAGGGATGGGCTAAAATTTAGATGTAATATGAATAAAATAATAAAATATTTTTTTAAAAAGAGGTGTGACCTTGTTGAAATAAATATGTCACTAGGGGTGGACTTTAAAATTTCAAAAAGCATATGCAAAGCTCAGAGTATCTCTCTTCCTGCTGCCTTTGCATCTGTATGTAGAACTCTCAGCTACTTTTTCAACATTTCTGACTACTTGCTACCTAGCTTTCTGCTTTGATGGCAATGGACTAAACCTCTGAATCTGTAAGCCAGTCCCAATAAAATATTTTCATTTATAAGAGTTTCTGTGGTCATGATATCTCTTCACAACAATAGAGCACTGACTAAGAAAAATATAACATCATATTCTTTGTATTCTCTAAGAATTACAGATCCTGTTCATCTTCCTACACAACCAAATTCATTTTTGTTCTCTTTTTTCTCAACTAACTAAAAAGAAAAACTAGACAAAAATTACCAAATAAAAAAATTCAAAAAATGGAGTCAATTTTGTGTTGTCAACTATCCTGGGCATACTCTAGCCAAGAAGGGTGGTTGATTACACAATGGCACTGAACTGAAGAAACCATACATTCCATTTTTCAGCAAGTGTCCATTATAGATCAGTTCTTTGTTAAGGCTTTTAGTCTCTGTCTTCTTTCCATTATCATTGCTGGAAACTTTCCTGGTTTGAAGCTATGCAGGTCTTAGCTGTACTGTCACAGTCATGGCAATGTTATATGTGCATCAGTCATCTTATGTCTTAAGTAAATGGTTTCATAGGAGTCATCCACAATCTCTAGCTCTTACAATTTTTCTACTGTCTCTTTCACATAGATCCATGTATTGTGAGTGCAGGAATTTGATAGAATAATTTATTTTAGTAGTGTGTGTTCCAAATTCCCTCACTCTACACATTATGCCACCACGGGTCTCTGTGTTAATGCTCTTTGATTTAGGGAGGAATAAAGAATAAAAACAGAATTAAGAATTCTTGAGTACTTGCCTTAACATAATATTTTATTGCAAAATAAATTTTGAGACAGAAAACATGACAATTCAATAAATATTTAATGACTTGAAATGAGGAATATTGGCTAGAATTTCTAGATGCATAAATTATACACATGTTCATAGATGTGAGCTAGACTACATTTTTTTCTATCAAATTCCACATATTTTATGAGCATATTTTAAGATATTATATTTTATTTATAAATACAGTCTTCTCTTGTCTCATTCTTTCATGAAAGTCCTCATGGTAGTTCAGTCTGACATTTCATTGCTCATAAAGAAAATAAGAAGCACTTAGAGGTGTATAAAGAAGTAACTGAGGTTTGGCCACTGGTCTCAAGTACCTTAGAAATGTAAGGATGCAGAAGAACGATCAGTGTTGGGTTGGTTATTTAACATGTCTTCTACAAAGTAACCCAGAAAATAAACATAGAAAATTAAAAAGTCAATTTCCAGCATATTACAGTATGAAGAAACCTAACAGGAAATGTTCAGGAACCATGTGAACACTACTTAGTGAGGAAATAGACAGCCTTTTTCACAGTTAAATGTATGTTTTTCTTTTACTTCAATTATTTTTTATTGAATTTTATTTTATGGATGGTTTTTTCCTAAACTACAGTACTTCCCAGCTTCTTTTGCAGCCAGATGGGGTAGCTCTAGAAGGGAGGGAATTTTGGGAGAAAAGTGGTGCACTTATGATGATAGTCTTTCTGCCCTAGAAGAAGCCACCTCCAATCTTCTTCTGTGGGCACTTTGCTCATTCTGGTACACCTGCGGATGACAGAATGCCCCTGGTTGTGAACAACCATAGTCTTAGCCAAGGTCTGACCAAGTCTGTCTTTCTACCTTCTACTGTTCTATGTAATATAACAATTATCTCTGAAAAAACATTCCTTTTTTATGTTATATAATTTTTGTGTGTGTTTATGTGTACACATGTGTATAAGAATTTGCATGTCTGTACATCTATATGTGTGTGTGGTGCTTATGGATGTCTATACATAAACATTCGGAGGCCCAAAGTTAGTGTCTTCTTCAGTAGATAGCCACTTTATTTTCTGAAGCAAGGTCTGTTTCTGAGTTCATAGCTCATGAAATCCACATAGTCCAGCTAGCAAGCTTACCCCAAGAAATATTTTCCTTTGTACTGGAATTTCTGTGATTATAGGTGGCTACCAAACCTCCTCAAATTTCCTATGGGTCTCAAAATCTTACCTTCATCCTTTCTTCTGTGTAGCAAGTGTATGACTCACTGAGCTATTTATACAGTCTGCCATGTGTGTTGTATGAGTAATATAAACTTCATTTTCATCCATAAAATACTTCTGGAACAAGCAAATACAGATTTATTTCTGTCACATCAGTGGCTGTTTGCAAAACTCAGTAGCAGAGCTGAGGAATCAAAGCAGAGGCTAGACCTTGAAGCTAAGAATATTCACTGGCTATATTTTCTCAATCTATACTGAAGTTGATGGACATTTTCACCTCTTCCTGACTTAGTGGGGGATTGTATTTTGAACTGTGTATTCAGCTGCTGATTTCTGTTCCCTTAGCACCTGTTTGTAGTCTGGACATAGGTATTGTCATTTCTTTGAAGTATCTCCTGTGTCAATGCTATATAAAGTTGTTCTCCATCATTTCTGATTGGTTAATAAAAAACTGATCAGCCTATAGCTGAGCAGGAGAGCACAGGAGACAGGACATTCAATCTAAGTCAGAGAATCTGAGGAAGGGACAGGATAAGAGAAGTTCTAAGAAAAATAAAGAAAAGGAGGAGGAGCCCTGAGGACAGAAAGATGGAGCAGAGGCAACCTAGGACTTAAGATGGCAATAACCTAATACATGTGCCTGGGAAGTAGGCAGACTAGTATAGACAAGTTAGATTAGAATAATACCTGTACAACTGTTGTGCTTTAAAGCTTATTAATGAATCTAATAGGTCTCTGTGTCATTATGTTGGTGTTATAATTGAAATAAAAACATTTTATACTGACTAGCAGATACAATCTTATTAAAGTTTGTATTGCTGTATAGCTTTAAAATGTCTTGAAATTCCTCACATTATTAATTACTAGTGGTAGCTCAGTCAGGGAACTCTTTCACACTTATCTTTCAGTTCAGATGCTCTCAATGCAGAAAACTGTTGAGTCAGACAGTTTTCTAATACAAAATACCTTGTATGTGTGTGGTTGATTGGAGGTATCTGTTTGACTGGACTAAAGACTCACTGGAAACTAGTGAATCATCATGACTGGAGTTTCTGTCTATGAGGCATTTAAACAGATAACATCAGCATAGGAGTCTGGGAAGACTCAGTATGCAAGGATTGAACACCAGTCTGCATGTTTCTCCATTTCGTTTGGACCCAGACATATCAAACAAGAGGCAATCTCTTCTGTGATGTTTTCATATAGACTGGACATCAGAACTCCAGAAGTCCAGGTAACAGCATGAGCAAGTTGCTCCTGTGTGCTCAGCCCTTCAACTTTGGAGAGTTACACAGCATCTCATGTTCCAAAGCTTTTGAACTTGGACAAAGTCAAGATGCTAGCATTCCATCATTAGCATTTGAACTACCTATTTGGAATGTCTTCCCCATGAGTGTTTAAGTCTATGACCCTGGTGAGTGCTCTATAAAACACCTCTATGTGTGATTTATTGTTCCCATATTTCTGGAATCCTAAAGCACACTGCCCAACTTGCAGTTAGGTAGCTCAAAGGGTCTCTGCTCACTTAGTCAGAAGTGATCTCAGTACTCCTTATAGTATTTATATATTCTTGAAGTGAGGGAGCCTAGTGAATCTGGCCAGTTTTAGGAACTTCGCAAAGCTATAGAGATGTTTACTTCCTGAGCTTAAGGAGCTTCCCTACAGGACAAATTTTTACTTCACTTTAGAATATCCTTCATGCCTCACTATCACCGTCTACTTCTCTGTGCCAAGCTCCAACTTTGATGGACTTCTGCTATCCAGCAGCAGGCCATACCAGTCAGAAAAATAGATAAGTGACCTGCCTCTTCACTACTCCCTGGATCCTACATTCTGTTCACAAAAATCCATTCCACTACTTTCCACCCAGAACCTGCCCCATCACCTGCTCTGTTGTCAGGCCACTGGCCCCAACTGAACCTAACCTTCACTGCTCAGTTGCAGGCCACACCACTAAGAAGAAAATATGAGTGGCCTTCTATCTCATGGACCTGCCCCACTCCATAGATTTGGTCCCCAAATACGCAATCCATTGCCCTCCTCACACTGCTTATCACCATCCCATCTGACTATCATATGCCTAACCCCAATCTGGGTGGGCATTTGCTGCTCTAGGATAGACACACCAATCAGAGGAAGAGGTGAGTGACATTAATGCCAGCTGAACTGAGCCACCCCCTATATTCAGTTCCCAAAGGCATATAACACTGCCCTCCAATCTCACTGCTCAACTTGCTGCTATGACTCTAGCACCAATTTTTCTGAATGCCCTACCCTGTTCCTTAAATTTATTTCTCAAAGACCCACTCCACTCCCTGCCCTGATCCCCACCCCACCACTATTCTCTTCTGATACTGTGCCCCAGCCCCAACGCAGGCAGATTTACACTGTCCAGGACATGCTAGTTAGAAGAACATATGCCCAGGTAAGACAGGTATACAAATTGGAAAGGAAGAATTCAAAGTATTACATTTGCAAAGGATATGATAGTATATAAAAACAACTGCAAAAATTCTACTAGGGAACACTTAAAACTGATAAACACTTTCAGCAAAGTGGCTGGATTACCTCAGAAAGTCATTAGTCCTCCTATATACAAATAGCAAATTGACTGATAAAAATAATGATGGAAAAGACATGTTTCACAATTATGACAAATAATATAAAATACCTTGAGGAAATTCTAACAAAGCAAGTGAAAGACCTGTAGGATAAAAACTTCATGTCTTTGGAAAAAGAAATTGAAGTAGATATCAGAAATGGAAATATTTCTCATACTCATAGATCTATAGGATTAACATAGTAAAAATGTCCTTGCTACAAAAAGCAACCTACAGATTCAACACATCCCAATCAAAATCCCAATATAATTGTTTATAGCCCTTAAAAGATTGCTACTTAAATTCTTATGAGAAAACAAACAAACAAAACCCAGGATATCTAAAATAATCCTGTATAATAAAAGAAATCTGGAGGTATAACAATCACTGATATCAAGCTTTACTGTTAAACAATAATAATAAAAGTCATATGGTATTGAAATAAAAAAAGAAACATTGATGAATGAAATACAATCAAAGACCCAGGCATTAATTCATATATCTGAATTTTGATAAAGAAGCCAGATACATACAATGGAAAAAATAAAGCATCTACAAAAAATGGTGCTGATCTAACTGGATGTATGCTTGTATAAAAATGCAAGTAGATTAATATTTATCACCCTGAACAAACTTCAATTCCAACTGCATCAAACACATCAAAAGAAAAAGATCCTGATAGATGCTGATACTTTGAACCTGATAGCAAATAAAGCCTTGAAGAGTCTTAAAGTCATTGGTACAGGATACAACTTGCTGAACAGAACACCAGCAGTTCAGGCACTAAGATAAACAATAAATAAACAAGACCTCAAGAAACTGAAAAGTTTCTGTAATATAAAGTACATCATCAAAAGAATGAAACAACAGCCTGGAACATGTTGGCAAAGAAGACAACTTCCTGAACACAACACCAACAGCCCAGGCCTTAAGGTCAACAATTAATAAATGGGACCGCATGAGGCTGAGAAGCTTCTGAAAGGCAGGAAACACTGTTAACAGAACCAAGAGACAGCCTACAGCCTGGGAAAAGATCTTCACAAACCCTACATCTGACAAAGGTCTAATATTCAAAATATATTAAGACCTCAAGAAATTAAACACCACCAAAGCAAATAACCCAATTGAGAAATGGGGCTCAGAACTAAACAGAGAATTCTCAACACAGGAATGGCTGGGAAACACTTAAATGCTCAACATCCTTAGTCATCAGGGATATGCTAATCAAAAACTTTCTGAGATTCCATCTTACACCCATGAGAATGGCTAAGATCAAAAATTCAAGCTATGCCACATGTTGACAAAGATGTGGAGAAAAAGGAACACTCCTTCATTGCTGGTTGGGATGCAAATTAGTACAACCACTTTGGAAATCTATCTGGTGCTATCTCAGAGAACTGGGAATAAGGCTTCCTCAAGACCCAACTATTCCACTCCTTGGAATATACCCAAAAGATGCTCCAGCACACAACAAGGACATATGCTCAGCCATGTTCATAGCATCCTTATTCATAATAGCCAGAACATGGAAACAGCCTAAGTGTCCCTCAGTAGAGGAATGGACAAAGAAACTGTGGTACATTTACACTATGGGTTACTACTCAGCTATTAAAAACAAGAAAATTTAAACCCCTACCCTGATCTAGCCCATGGACAGGACAGTCTCCACACTTGAGTGGAGAGAGGGACTTGACTTTCTCATGTACTCTGGTGCCTCACATTTGACTATGTCCCCTGGCGGGGGAGACCTAGTGGCACTCAGAGGAAGGACAGCAGGTCACCGAGAAGAGACTTGATACCCTATGAGCATATACAGAGGGAGGTAATCCCTCTGAGGAACAGTCATAGGGGAGGGGAATAAAGGGAAAATAGGAGGGAGGGGAGAATGGGAGGATACAAGGGATGGGATAACCATAGAGATGTAACAAGAATAAATTAATTAAAAAAAAAGAAATTAAGATAAAAAAAAAAGAAATTCCCAAAATTTGTGGACAAATGGATTGAACTAGAAATGATCATAATGAGTGAGTTAAACCAGACACAGAAAGAGTCAAATGGTATATACTCACTTATATCGAGACACTAGCCCTAGAGGCATGTCCCATGAAAGTCTTCACTTACCAGGAAAGTAGGACAGAGGAAAGGACATCCTATTGGGACTCTAGGTGAGAGCATGGGAGAATTGGGAAATAGAAGGATCCAGATGATCCTAAAAACCTTCAAAAAGAATATTATGATGGGCGGATCTGGGCCCAGTGGTTCTCCACAAACTCTGGCACCAGCCAAGGACAATATTTGCAGTAAACTTCAAACCCCTACACAGATCTAGCCAATGAACAGGACACCCTCCATAGTTGAGTGGAGAGTGGGGACTGACTTTCACATGAACTCTGGTGCCCTATGTTTCACCATGTCCCCTGGATGGGGAGATCCAATGGCACTCAGAGGAAGGATAGCAGGCTACCAAGAAAATACTTAATACCCTTTGAGCATATTCAGGGGGAGGAGTTCCCTCTCAGTCACAGTCATAGGGGAGAGGAATAGGGGGAAGTGGGAGGGAGAGAGGAATGGGAGGATACAAGGGATGGGATAACAATTGAGATGTAATATGAACAAATTAATAAAATATATATTTAAAAAAGAAAAAAATAAAGAAACACCAGTCTACAGATTGGAAAAAAATTATTTACCATTAGAACAGAGGGCTAATATCCAAAATATGTAAAGAACTCAAGAAACTAGACATCAACAATTAAAATAATATATTTTTAAAAAATAAACTTCAGATCTAAATAGAATTCTCAGCAGAGACATTTCTAATTGCTGAGAAACACTTAAAGAAATGATCAACAACTTTACTCATCAGGGAATAAAAAAATCTCAAGTGACAGAACATGCTGATGTGGGTGTGGAGAAAGGGAAACACTCCTACATTGCTGGTGAGAGTACAAACTTGCTTGTACACCCACTGTGGAATTGAATCTTGCACTTTCTCAGAAATTTTGGAATACCTCTATCTCAAGAACCAGTCATACCCTCTTTAGCATATACCCAAAATATACTTGATCCTATTACAAAGACACTTGCACAGCTATGTTCACAGCAGTTTAGTCATAACAGCCAGAAACTGCAAACAAATTTGATGTGCCTAAATTGAAGAGTGGATTATAACAAAAATTGGCATGTTTACCCATTGAACTTTTACTCACCTGTTAAAAATAAGAAACCCATGAAATTAGTAGGCAAATGGATGGAACTAAAAAAAGTTAAATCTCTTTGTGTGAGGTAAGCGAGACCCAGAAAAATAAACATGTGTGGACTCACAAGTGGATACTAGTGGTAAAGTAAAAGATAATCATGGTATGGCCTACATATGCAGAAATGTTAAATAAAAAGGAGGACTTAAGAGGGATCACAAGGATCTACCTGGGAAGGAAAAACAGATATTCCTTTTGGAAGAGGGATAGGTATGCATGGGAATAGGAGGCATCAGATGGATGTAGGAAGAGAAAATACTGAAAGAAATGACTGGAAATGGTTGGCGTTTCAGGATGAGGTGGAAACCAAGTGCAGTGGAACCTCCATGTAATCTATGAGAGTAACCTTAGTAAAGATTTCTAGTAATGGTAGACAAGAATCCTGAAGGGCCCATCTTCCCTAACAAGGCAAGACCTAAAGTAAAGGAATTGGGACACCAACACAGCCACAAAATCTCTGTCTGACCTAGAAATTGTCCTGCCTGTAGAAGTTTTCTGGGACTCAAGCCTAGCAGAATTGTCACCAAAGTGATCAGACATACTTCATCCAGCAACTGATTGTAGCAGAAGCGAGACCAGCCCAAAAATAGGCAAAGCTAGCATAGTCCAGTGAAAGAAGGGAGGAAGCCTCTGAGGAACAAGAGGGGTCAAAGAACACCACAAGAACATGGTCCACAGAAACAATTGACAGGGACACAGATGGGCTTGCAAAGATTAGGATTCCCATAGAGGGTCTAGCTTAGGTCCTTTACATATATTTTATGGCTGTGTAGCTTGGTGTTCTCATGGAATTATTAACAGTGTGGGCAGGGCTGTCTCAGACACTATTCCTCCTATTGGTTTGCCTTTTCCAGCTTTGTTGTGAGGGTATGAGACTGGTCTTACTGTAGCATGTTATGCTGTGTTTAGTTGATGTCTCTTAGAGGCCTGCTACTTTCTGATGGTAGGTGCACTGGTGGTAGATCTAGGGGAGAAGGGAGGCTGGAATGAGAGACTTGGGAGGGTAGGGAAACCGCTGTTGGGATGTAACATATGAGAAAAGAATTTAAAACTGAAAAAAGAGAATAACTTAGTATTTTGTTTCTTTTTTAATATTATGAGTATTAACAAATTTCCACCTTAGGACATCCTATTTTCACATCCCTTTAACATCCTGTTTATCATATCCCCTTAATGGCTGATATCTTAAACTTTCTTTAGAGTTTTAATATCAGAAGAAACTGCTACACAAGAGAGATAGAACTCTCCCTCATGGTTTTTGGATGCCACCTCCATTTTCCCTTTGTAGCAGAAGAAAGGGAACTGCTTCTTCCATTGTTAAATTACCATATAAAAGAGTAGAGGTATCAGAGCTTTGTTGAGGGCCTCCAACAAAAAGAGGAAGAGTGTTTGAGTCAAAGGAAAATAATTTGAGTTCTGCTTTACCTCTGAGTAGACTCAACATTCCAAGACACAAAAACCATTGAAAAGTACTGACTCTTCCTTCAGAGAGCTAACCAAGCAAGGTCTATCAATGACATGACAAGTAGTATGTGCCGCTTGCCCCAGGAAATCTACTTCTCTTGAATTAAGTATTCTGGCAAGACAGAACAATAAATGTTATTCACATAATGAAATAGTGACTCCCTCTCCAGAAGCCTGTCCATCCTGCAGATTCACATTCCATTGCAGAGCTTCCATCCTCAGTATGGCCGAGCTTGCCCCAACCTGGACATACTGTCTGACATCTGACTCAGAAAAGCATAATTTTCCTTTTTGCTGTATTTTCTTTGTGGAACTCTACAATGTATAGGCTTCTTTCCTGTGTGTTCTTTTTCTTATAATTACCCCTCCCACTATCACTGTCATTGCTCAACCTGCTAACTCTCTATAATGCTGACTTAGAAGGAGATTCATTTCTATCTTCTCAACCCACTCCTTCATGGAGCTGCCAAGATTTACAACTTGCTTTGTTATGCCCAGATAGAGAGGACCACAAAACTCATCAGGAATCTAAAGTCATATGCAAAAGCAAAGAGCCTTTGTTCTGCAGAGATCAAATGCACTGGGGTCCTCCTATATGCAAAGCAAGATGACAAAAACACCCTGAGTTGAGCATGAAGGTTTTGGTTTGCTTTGTTTGTTTGTTTGGTGGGTATTTTTTGGGTGGTTGTTTTTTAAGTAATCAAATGAAGGTTGGGTAATCTTATCATCTACTGGCACATATCAGAAGCAAAGGTCCAAGTACATCTGGAATTGGTTAAGGGCTCTCTTACCAGGTTCAAACTTGGTGCAAACTGGTAGGTGTTCTTGATGGTAAGTGACTCTGGTCAAGAGTTAGGGGCTTTGCAAATTGGAAGTTAAGCAACCTTATCTTCCTCAGGCCAGTTGTCCTGGCAGTCCCTGATTGGTTGTCAGTTTTCTGTGGCATTTCAAACAACCACTGATCTCATTTCTGAGGAATGGAGGCTGAAGTCTGTGCCATGCTAACAATAAAATGAAGCCTGTCGTGGAAGCTTGGTAGACTTATTTAATCAGGCCACTTCAGCTTGCCCATTGTTTTCCTTGTTAATTGCTAATAAAATTGTCCTATTGAGTCTGTTTCAAAATATTTTTTATTATTATTTATTTATTTATTTTACTTATCTATTTAGTGGTGGGTTTTTTTTTTTTTGGTTTGTTTGTTTGTTTGTTTGTTTGTTTTTTGAGACAGGGTTTCTCTGTGGAGCCCTGGCTGTGCTAGACTCACTTTGTAGATCAGACTGGAACTGAACTCAGAGATCATCCTTAAAATTCATTTTTTAAAAAAGATTTATTTACCTATTGTATATACAATATTCTGCCTGCAAGAGAGAAAAGGGATTCAGATCTCATTATAGATGGTTGTGAGCCACCATGTGGCTTCTGGGAATTGAACTCAGGACCTTTGTAAGAGCTCTCAGTACTCTTAACCTATGATCTCTCTCTCCATCCATTAAAATTCTTTTATTATCAAAGCTAAGAACCCAAAAGGGACTCCCTTATTTCCCTGGTAACAACCTGACCCAAATATCAGCCCTTTTAAATGCTTTCTATCTGTGCCTCTTGCTTTTCTGTCCCAATGCAGGAACTGATGTACACAGTCACTCCTACATTTCAGCAATGATACCTGTTATTTTTATGTATCATCTCTGCAATTTTATTATAAGTTGCACTCTGTTCTACATAATTCAGAGAATCATCACACCAACCCTTGCACAATGCTTGCTTTTAGAGGCTGTTTCCTCTCACTCGAGTGCAAGTTTTCTGCAGAGCCTTTGATTATTCTCCATCATATATCTTAAGACTTACGTGACATACCACCCTCAGCTATGTGCCATCTTGAACATGCTGAGTTTCCCTCATGGCCATTCTTGTTATCAACTGCCATCTACCTATAGTCAATTAAGCAATGTTTCCTGTACACACATGGCATATGTGAAGCGATTACTCCAATCAACTCAAAGTCCATGTGAATAATCTGGCCATTGTTCAATGAGTTAATGAATAGTACAGGAAATGCATAGTTCTCAGAGATAATGTAATTTATAGACATATATAATGCTGGTGAGACATCTTTAATGGAAATTGCAGGTACCATAAGCATCCAGTACTCTTTCCTGTATTTTAGAATATTTCTATATATAGAATGAAACATTTTTTGTTATTGTACAGAAAATAAGAACACAACTAAAATATAGACCCTGCAGATGGCTGTGTACAGCAGTGCTATTTGAATGAAAAAAGGAAAAAACACCCTGAGTTGAGCATGAAGGTTTTGGTTTGGAAATGACACAACTGCTCCTAGGTATGGTAGAATAAAAATTTTATTATAAATATGTGGAAGAGCAGAACAAGAGGCAGACACACCTGAGATTTTCCAGAGTGGTCATGCTCCTGTACCATGTGGAGGCAGCAGCATGGAAAGGAGAGAGGGGAAGCAAGTACAGCAGATAAGAGGCCAAAGGTACAAAAAGGAAGGAGGTGGTCACCAAATGTCTGGGTTATATAGGAAACAGCCTCCTGGAGAAGGGAAGCTCAGTCACTGGGCTGAAGAGTTCAGGTTAGAGGGCTGAGTTTTATATTTAAAAATTAAAACAATGATAGATAATAGGTACCAGACAGCAGATGTTATGTTATATGGTGATTATTAAATGATCATGGCAGGGAGAAGGAAAAGCAGGAGTGGTACCTCCAAAGAGAGAAAAGAAGAGAGAGAGAGAGAAAAAGAGAGGAAGGGTATACAGAGAGAAAGAGAGAGACCATGTTTAGGGTTTGTCCTTTTATATGGCCATGGGCACAGTCATGCCCCTGTGGCAGGTAGGCCATGACATCACAAGTAGATGGACTGAAGCAGAATCTTAACACTGGGTATGCCAGCTGTACCCCTTAAAGGGTAGTGGATGAGGAATACTGGAAGAACCTAGAGGACAGTCTGCTTTCACAAGTGGCAACTCAGCCACTTGTTCTGGGTTTGAAATTTATCACTGATAAGTATATCATACTTGCATACTTGCATACTTGCATACTATTGGTCAAGGATGGAGTTAACTTTCCATTTGTTATGTCATATTAGTGCTCAACAAGTTTTGAATTGTGTAATACAAATGTTCCTCAAAAGCCTAAATATATGGCCCAATTACAACACTCCTAGGAATTTATGCCAAGGTCTCTAGTCAACAAAATGAAGAGATATCTGCATGCCAGTGCTTGTCCCTACACTAGTACAACAGCCAAGGCACAAAACCAACAGAAGTGTGTGTAAAGCAAGTAAATGATAAAGAAAATGTGGAATGATAGAAATTTCTTCTCCCATAAATAAAAATGAAGTTCTACGATTTTCATGGAACTGAATACAATTGAAAAGACAAAGTAGCAAGTTGAGCCTCTATCACATTGCAGCATCTATTTGCCAATTCTGAAGTTTTCCCAGGGCATTTGAAGACTCCTTCCTAGAATCTCTATGGGAACATACCGTGCTTCTGAGTATCATATTTTATGAGTATATCAGTTTCTCTATATAATGACTACCTTTAATGGTGAGAAATCATTATCTGTCTATTGGGGAGAAAATTTGATTTATTCTATCTTGTAAAAAACGTATATGTTAAAAGTTGGGTTTTTTCTTTTTCAATTCTATTTATTTATTTATTTATTCATTCATTTTACATCCTTGTCATAGCCCCATCCCTTCTCATCTCTCAGTTTCAATCTCTGTCCATCTCCCTTCCCTCCGTATTTCTCAGAAGAAGAGGGGAGCTGCCTTCTCATCTACCCCAGATGTTTTCTTTTATTTCTAGCTTTAAAAAAACATTATTCCGTCTTTGTAGACACCCACAAAAAAGGAACACACACACACAAATTTACCCTCCCTTTGAAACAGAAGTGGTTTCGTGAAAACTCCTTGGATTTGAAAAATTAGTTATGATATCATAGACTGTGAAAACATATATATATATATATATATATGTATATATATAATTATAATGCAAGTTGAATCCAAGGGGTTGTGATTCAAAGTCAAAATTAGTTTTAACAAATTGTTTTGCTCAGGGAAGAAATACTTTTCTATAAACTGAAAAAAGAATTACATCTTCTATAGTTTTAGCATGACAAAGATAGATGACATATGCAGCTGTATGACATAAATCAACAATTGCTGACTCAGTTGTATGTTGTGTGTGCATGTGTATATATGAGTGACTGTCTGTCTGTCTGTGTCCCATTCTGTGTGTTTGTTAGAAGCCAACCTTTAATGTCATTCTTCAGAAGCCATATATGCCTTGTTTTTTCACTTTTAATGTCATCTTCAGAAGCTATATATACCTTGTTTTTTCATTGTCTTAGGGAAGCTGACCAGCTAACCATAGGTTCTTCCTGTCTGACTCCCTGGCACTGGGATTACAAGAGCATGCCACTCTGCCTGGCTTTTTTAAAAACAGGCATTGAATTCAGGTCATTTTGTTTGTATAACATATTCTTTATGGACTCTGCCTTCTCCTTAGATTTCTAATACACCATTATAGCTCATCAGTGACCATATTTAACGAATTTCAGAAACTCTTTACCTCCATGATTTGTTATACTAAAATGTACATTATTTTAAGTATTCCATTCAGAGATACAAAACATTGTTCTACAATCACTTTTGCCTCCAGAATTCTTTTTCTTCTCTCCAAATTTAACATCTGTGCCTATCAAATAAATAATAACTCTCCATTCTCCTTTCCATTGAGCCCCAAGCAATTGCCTTGTACTCTCTCTCTTCTGGCTTTGACTACTCTAACTATGTCATATTGTAGAATGAGCCAGTCTCAAAAAAGAGTTTCAACCATAAGCCTCAGGAGACAAGCATAACTTATTAGACTCTTTAAACTAAAGGGTGAGCAAAACTGGCCACTGTGCTTCCTATAAAAATGAGGTGCTTGTCCATTTTCTCTCAAAGCTGTTTCCATACTACTCTTGTGAAAGATATATAGACCCTCTGACAAGTTTGAATTCTCAAAGTCCCTTTGGAACATTCAAAATTCCTTGGAGCTCCAGGCTGACATAGATTTCCCTTTCTTAGCAGGCAGCTTTGTCATTAGTGCTTACCTTTCCTCCCCTGGGGTGGATTAAACATTCACAGAGAGATGTGGCTATCTGTAGCCTGGCATTCAGGTATCAGAGAACTGAGCCACAGCTGCTGAGTATCTGGGAGTTTTGAAACCTCTTTGACTGTTGACTCCTGGGAGAAGGAGCACTTAGCCTGAGAACAGGTACCTGATAAAGGTTTGACCCAGAAAAATCGCTTGTACATGAGCCACCATGAAACATAACGTAATAGTTGGTAGGTAATGAACTAAATGTTTGTATCCTTCACAAATCCTTGCACTGAATATTCCATTAGAAAATGATTCTTGCTTGAAGCTGATGGTGCTTGCCTTTAATTCCAGCACTCAGGATGCAGAGACAAGCAGATGTCTATGATGTCTGGTCTTGAGAGTGAGTTTCAGGGCCTTACAAAGAAATCCTGTCTACAACAAACATAGCAAAACAAAACAAAACAAAAAAGCAAACAAAAAAAGAAAGAAACACAGGGGATCTTAGAAGGTGACTTTGTGAAAATGGTACAACCTCCATGAATAAAATTCTGGCCTTTACAAGAGGTCCCTTCTATTTTCATCATGTAACAGTGGACTTGAACAAGACCTTATTTTATTTCATCTTTGAAAGAGGATCTCACTTAGCAGAGATTTCTTGAACTTGTTATACAGCCAACTTTTCATCCTCCTACCTCCACCTCCTAAGGACTGGGATGACAAGTGTGCACCCTTACATTCATTTTTAAAATATGCTGGGTCTCTAAACAGGTCTTTGAACATTGCATGCTAGGCCAGGGTTTTTTCTTGGAAGATTTATAAGAGCCTATTCATCCTGGCATCCTCCTCTTGAACTCTATCTACAACTGTGCAGAAAACAACAACAAAGACCATTTGTGATTCATATGCCAGTCAGGAGAAAAAGCCAGGCAGCTTGTGAGAACTCATTACGGTACCTGGGCACTTAAGCACTTCCTATTTAAATAATGATTTTATCCCTTCTCAAGACTCTGATGGGATTGAAAATGAGATATAGTTTCACAGTTTGGCTTAAGTTGGTTAGGATTTCAGAAAATGCTTTAAGGTCCAGAATGTTGTTTTTAACTTGATAAACAAAAGATATGATAGAGAATGATTTGAGTACTAAACTTCATACACACCAATATAAGATAGATAGTATTCTATTCAGGGTTATCATATACAAATGAGCTAAGTATTCTGAAAATAACTTTTGCATGTGGTGTTCGTGATTGTTTCCATAATTGTTCTTACTGTGTATAGTTAATTATAAACAATAAATTTGGGGGCTGGAGAAATGGCTCAGTGGTTAAGGGTAATGCCTGCTCTTCCAGAGGTCCTGAGTTCAATTCCTAGCAACCACATGGTGGCTCACAATGATCTATACTGTTATCTGATGCCCTCTTCTGCAGATAAAGCACTCATATACAATACATACAATAAATGAAGCTTTTAAAAATAAGTATGATAATAAATTTAATATGCATTTGGCGACATTGTAGTCGAAAACTTCCCACGCCCTACTATATTCCTGTTCCTAGTTACAGCAGTGGTTCCTAACCTGGGGGTCATGACACTTTTGGCATCATGTATCTGAATTTCTGTATATTAGATATTGACATTGTGATTCATAACAATAGCAAAATTACAGTTATGAAAAGGGAATGAAATAACTTTACATTTGGGGAGGGCCCATCACAATGTGAGGAACTAACTGTATTAGAGGGTCACAGCATTAGGAAGGTTAAGAACCACCACATTGATGTCATACTTTCAGGCAGCTCTGGAGAGACTTGTGGGCCCTTGCTCATTCAATGAGGGAAGATCCAGGCCACTCAGATACCTTGTTTCAATAATATCAAGTGGCATAGTTCTTTGATGTCATAAGAACATCATATGACATTTTTTCCTATTCTCCATTCACATGTATATGCATGGACCTGCATACATGTTAACACACATACACACACAGAAACACACACGCATACACATGGTGATGTTATTCTTATTCTTCTTTTTTCTATAATCTTAAAACAAATAAAGATCAACAACATGCAATGGTAGATTCTGTCTGACAATCTTTCACTAACCTATTTTTTTTTTTTATCAATGCAGGGTTTATCTGCATATCCTTGGCTGTCCTGGACTGACTTTGTAGTCCAGGCTGGCCTCAAACTCTCAGATATCTGTCTGCCTCTACCTTCAAGTGTGCTGGGATTATAGTAGTGCACCTCCTCACCAAGATACCTATCTCTTTCTTTAAGTGATCATGATTAGGCCACACAAGATATAGAAAAGAAATCTGTGTTTTCTAAATGTATATTT
Source organism: Acomys percivali (assembly GCA_907169655.1). Lineage (NCBI taxonomy): Eukaryota > Metazoa > Chordata > Mammalia > Rodentia > Muridae > Acomys > Acomys percivali. The sequence goes on from OU015747.1 coordinate 72,794,434, forward strand.
TATTTATTATAATTTATTCACATTACATCCAGATTGTTATCCTGTTGCTCTTGTCTTCCCATTTCAGCCCTCCCTCCTTCTTCTGCCTATACCCCTCCCCTAGATCTCTGATATGCAGGCCCCTCCTACCCACAACTGTCTGAAACAGCCTATTAGGTCTCATCAGGTTAGTCTGCATTCCCTTCCTCTGTGTTCCCACTAGGTCATTTGCCAAAAAGGCAGTGACCAGATTGTGGGCATCAGAGTGCGTGTTGGAAATTTAGTAGCACCTCCTCCAAATCCCCACATAGAGAACTGACAGTTCATCCACTACATCTGAACAAGAGGTCTTGGTTCTCTGCATGCATTATCCTTGAACAGTGCATGAGTTTATGCAGGGCCCCTGTGTCCAGATCCTCAGGCCTTAATGGTCTCCTTATGGAGTTCCTGCTCCTTCCAGGAACTTCCATCCCCTATTGTTCTCCACAACTCTCAGTCCTCCACCCAGAATCCAACCATTGAGTCCCAGTGTCTGTCCTGATACCGCACTCAGTGGAGTCTCTCAGAGGAAATCTCTTTTGGGCTAATATCCACTTATAAGTGAATATATACCATGTGTGTCATACTGAATCTAGGTTCCCTCACATAGTATGGTTGTTTCTAGTTCCATTCATTTGCCTGCAAATTTCAAGATTTCTTTGTGTTTCATAGCTAAATAGTATTACACTGTGTAGATGTACCACACTTTCTTTATCCATTCTTTGGTTGAGGGTCATCTAACTTGTTTCCAGACTCTGAATATTACAAATAGAGCTGCTATGAACATTGTCAAGTAAATGTCCTTGTTGTATGGTGGAATATCTTTTGGATATATGTCCAAGAGTGGTATAACTGGGTCTTGAGGTAAGAGTATTCCAAAATATAAGTCTAAATTAACATGTCTACATAAGCCAAATGTACTCCAAAGCAATGCATTTCTGTTCTTTCAAACTTAGAGCTGTTGTGGAATTAACAGTTTTCCAGAAGAAATAAATGCAGGCAAAATAAGACAAAAAATATGGGTGCTGTGAATGGATATTAAGAAGGGGTCCACAGGTATGCAAATATTCTGTGAGATGTTGAAGTTAGGATAGTTCAAGAATATGTTTAACAGATCAGTGATCTTGTGCACACGTATTTTTGTGCCTGATTTTTAGTTTGGTATAAGTCAGTTAAAATTGAGAGAACCCAAGACAAAACTTTGAGCTACACTGAAATCAATAAACCCGTAGCAGGAGGTTTTCCCCCATAGGTCATGTTGGCTAGGAGTTAATGATCTAAGAAATCAAAGTGGACACTGAGGGATTAATTGGTTGACTCCTCGTTAAGGAAAGAACAACACAGTAAGAAATATTTGTATTCCACACAAAATGATACAAAATTCTCTCTTTATTAAATATACAATATTTACAGGTAAGTCTTCTGTACAGCAAAAAAAAAAAAAAGCCCCCCAAACCAACTAAACAAACAAACAAAAAAAAACATTCAAAATGAAGAATTCTAAGGCTAAGTTTAACTTTCCCATACAGTGTATTAAGACATGTTGTGTGGTCTACAAAACAGCCTTGAGATGAGGCAATATCACATGAGACTGAGGATTCTGTTACAGGAACAAAAACCGTAATATCCAAAGAAACAAGAAGTTTATAGCTTATCCCAAAGGAGCTGGTCTGCTTTGCCTCTGTTGTGCTTTTATAGAAAGAAAGCCTGACATATATTTGGGGACGGTCCTTTTATACTTTTTTATTTTCTAAACATAGTCTCCCTGACCTCTTATTCTTTCAAAGATATTCCTGACCATGCTAGAAAGAGTATAATTTCTCATGTGAAATAAATAGAGTAATTATTTGTGTTAGGGACTTTGAATTTCATCAATCTGATGTGAACTGTTGTCTATTTCATAAGGTATAAGAGTGTCATGTATCTTCATTTACTATGTTCTACATTTTCTGCCATATGGTAGCTGGCACTGGGAAGTGTCTACTAAAGACAACATAGGCTATTGGGAAGCCTCTCTATTGCCAAGTGTAGGAGAAAATTATTGATATTGATCCTCATCAAATATGAAGTCCTTATTATGGTACAACTACACTACTTTAAGGGAGGTGTGGTTATTTTTTTCTTTGCAAGAGTATTGAAGGAAGGACAAGATTAGACTTGTTGGTATGGCCATTCAAAGGGAAGAAATTATGCTAATATTTCTTGTATGTCCTTTGCGATATGCCTGACTATATTTTGCAAATATAACTAGTCAGAGGTCCATTCATTTCATCCTATAAGGTTGCAATGAAAATGGCTCCATCTGGAGAACCCATTCAAGGAGGCTCCAGGGTGACAGAAGGTCTGGTCTGCAAATCCAGGGCCGTTTTCATGTCTTCTGAGAATTGCTGCTGGGATCTGAAGCATGACAAAATATAATGCTAATGAAATTATTACCAGGCTGTAATCAACAGTGCACATCAGCTTTGTCATAATTTGGGACTAGCCTCCTAATTTTAATGTGCTATTTGATGCAAGCTTTACTTCTGTAATGAGGAGAATCAAGAGAGGCATGTTCACAGAATGTCAGGTGTGCTTTTTGATGTACACACTATAGAGGTTGCAGAGTGATGTACATTTCTATAATTTTGTGTGCCAATGGATGGCATTTGCAAGGAAAGGGAAAGAAAGCCCACTAGACTGACTCCAGTATTTCTAGACTTCCATCTATAGAGTATTTGATTAAGGGCAATGGACCTGAGGATCTTGTTCATAGTTTATTTTACTTAAAGCTGCCATTACGGTACTCACCCTGTGCAGATAAAATCACTGTGGTGATAATTCCAAAGCATCCCTGCATTATATTAGAGAAACATAAAACTTGAAAATCACTGGGGTAGGATGAAAATGTCCTGCCAAGATCATTAAAACATTTCATATGCAGGGCCTGCAATACTGCCTCTTCTTTAAGGTGTAAGACAAGCGCATAAAGGAGACTCCCGAGTTAGGAACCAGGCAAATGAGGAAGCTTTGGCTCTTGGCCATTGTTTGCTCCTTGGATACCCTTCTCCTCCTTGACAAGATCCCATCAAGTCTGCTCTAACACAAAAGCCCACTGTTATTTATGCCATGTTCATGACCACTTAACCACTTTGTAGACTAAAAACATTGCAAACAACAGATGATAACTTACAACGTACACCATTTCTCTACAAAATGTGCTTCTTACTTTTCCCCAGCGTATCTTAGTACAAAGTAAGAGGGGGAAAATCACTCAAAAATAGCAAAAACAATCATTAGAACCATGTCTAAGGCATTTAAAGAATGTCCAACACAAAGTGGTGATATTTCTCTCCCTAAAAAGTAGGTATGGATAGAATTTCCTGGATAATGTTAGAGGAACAGTCCTATTAATTTTTACTTTTTGTGCATGTGTGTGTCATATATTCTCCCTTGTTAGATGGATAAACTGTTTAGAATTTGTGAACGCAGAGTTGAGGAAGAAGAACAACAAAAACTTTCAAAACAAAAGAATTGAATAAGACAGTGGGGTAAGGCCAGAGGTTGAGAAAGTCCCAAGAATTCATGTGCAGAGTGATTTAGATAATTTGTGAGTATTTTAAAGAAAACATTATGAGTCTGGGAAAGGTACTCAGTTATCCTTCAAGAACTGAAGAACGTTTGCATTTGCCTGGACAGCCCTTCCATTAACCTTCTTTGCTATTTGCAGGTACAAAATTTCATATTTATTTATTTAGTTGAAACATAGACTGTAGGACCATTGACAACCAAGCATACCCAAGCAATGTTTTCGGGAACAAAGAATAGCAGAACTATATAGGTGTCCAGGAACCTCTTGCCAGACTGCTGTGGCAATAGGATTGATAGACTGTAGCTCTATGAAATTAAACAGAGGTGAAGCAGTTAGTAAAGAAACTAACTAAGCAATATTTCCACACTCAATAGATAATTTCTAGTTCTCAGAGATTTCTCTAAATATAACTAAATGGTTCTTTAGGCCAGAGTGAGAGGAGAAAAATATCAGACTACCAACCATTTTAGGAGAGATCTAGATGAATCATGGCATAAGTGACTGCTCACCAGAGAAATGAAAGCAGAGAGCACAGAAGTAGAGACTGTTCTTTTCTGCCTCCAGTCTTCACCCTGGCCTGCCATATGCAGAGGCATTCATTTGTAATGCCTTAAGTAGAATTGACACAAGAACATGGAAAATTTGTCATCCTTTCAAATGTATCTGATATGGCCTACCCCTTGGCATACTCAGATCATTTTCTCTGAGTTTTAGGCCAGCCTGATTTATAATAGAGTCTCAAGTTTTCCAGGGCTACCTAATGAACCACATTTACATAAATTGTGGCTGATAAAGAGACCATTTGTTCTGTCTGTGTACAAAAATTCCATTTACTGTAGTAAACTTCTACAGAAAATTGTCTGCATGGTCAGTTACCTAGCTTGGGTAAGAGAAACAAAGCAACCATCTCTGGTAGAATTAATAAATAAGACACAAAATTTTAAGAATTATCCAGTTATGCGATGGCTTCTAGAAGCTTTGGAAATCATTTGTAAATTAACTGTTCACAGTCCTTGCTATCTGCTCCCAGGTGCTCTGTGTACATTTCTGTTTCTGTAAAATCTGCTGATATGGTTGTACTTTAAAGTCCCCAAGGACAGTAAATGTTTACCTATCCAATTCAGACAGACTGCTTTGAGCTATGGACATTTCTTATATATCCTATGACTAAATATAATAACAAGAACTGTGTACTCGTTTAATCCTGGTCCTGCTTCTGCAATGATCTAGTAGTTATGCTTCTGACAAAGGTTGAGAATTAAGATAGAGCCACTTCTCACATCTAAAAACAATAAAGCTGTAAAATATCAGCTCCAGAATTCTTTAAAAGAATCTGAGTTAATCAATTATTGAAAAACACATCCACAAAATGACAAATATCTATTTTTCTAAGCCCAATTCTTAGAAAAAAACCCACAGAAATCTACCCTTTACATAGGCAGAATACTGGTGAAAAAAGTCTTTTAGGGTAAGCAAACATACAGTTAATTTCGCTGATAGATTTTTTTCTGTGTAATAATAAAGTAACAGCCCCTTAGTGTGGGGTATTTCAAAGACATTTTTGGTCTTACTATAATGAAACATATCCCATGAATTCCTTACCTAAACAGCAAGTGTAAATGAGTGAGTATGAAACAATCGCAGGAATCATGAGACCTGGAATAGCACAGGGAGAAGTGGTGGCTAAAAGAGTATGAGAACACTCGTGAGTTTTATTTTAGGTTGTAATTGTTTGAAGGTGGGAACCACAATTGAATAATTGCATAAACCAAATTGGCACCACCTTTAAACTGACTCTAGCTGTGATGGCATTTGGTTTAGGAAGGTTCATATTATTAGCTTTTTACATGATATATGGTGTGGGGTTGTGAGAAAATTCTGGTTTAGTCCTGAGAGTGATTACAATATTACACCATCTTTGAATGTTTCCCAACATTTGGTTTACATGCCCCAGTGTCCTGGTCTATGTATCCTGAACATCCATGGATGAAGCCAATATCATGTGTGCTGTGCAGAGAACAGAGACTGGCTTCACACATTGCCCAATTGATTATCTGTAAGTACAAATTAATGGAGGAAAAAATGTATACACTGGGTTAGCTTATATCTCCATTTCTATCTAACAACATCATGCCAGCAAATTGTGGTGCTTGTTTCTGCATACTCCAGTAAGAAAATATTCCACTGTGATTATTCTTACCTTACCTATTGTTTTCCTAATGAAAGTGCTTAGGGCTAAACATCAGCACGAATTCTATTTCTAGTGACAAACGTATATGCAACCAAGAAAAAGGGTGACTTATGCAGCCTTTTATAGAGCCAAAAATCTGAAAAGTAGAAACTGATAACAGTGAAGGAAAGGAAGAAGGAAATAGAGTTTCAAAAACTCTTGTTTTATTATATGATAATTTCTCTTATTAAAGATAGAAAATTAACAAGGAAAACTTTATTAGAATTGTTTTAAATTTACTAGCAAATGGATATCAGTATTCTAGGAGAGGGAAATGGTAGGTAAGTATTCATAGAAAATTTTGGGGAAAGAACATATACTTAACAATATCTCATGGATGAGGACTTTGCCTCTGTAGCTTTGCCTGGTTAAAAAAAAAAAGCTACAAATTGGAAACTGGATGAAGCTGGTGAGGACTTCACTATTCACCTCCTTGCCTGGGGAAATGTTGGACAGTCAGAGGTAGGATACTTACTAACAAGATAGATGGCTTACTGACTGTCCAGTGCCTGTTATGCAAATTGTGTCTTCCCTGCAAAGGAAATTAGCCAGTAGTTTCTCATTAATGTATTTTAGTTTTAGAATCTCCTAAGTTCTGAAGTGTTGTGCTTTCCCCATGCCTTTTCTCTAAGGTGGCCCAAAGGCAGAGTTAAAAATATTGTTACCATAAAATGATCAAGATTACCCACTATAAACAAATTGAAGATACCACTTTGAATGAATTGTATGCTCTGCTACCCAAAGAACGCATAGCCTGAGATGCCTTACTACCTTATTTAGGAACATAAATCAAGAGCATGAGGCATGTAGGTGTACATGGGTGCAGGTACAGACTGTAAAAACATGATATAGTTTACAAACTAAGGACTTCCCTAAAATCCTCTGATCTGGAGGTGACCACACTGCTACACACAATAGCTGGTCCATTGCCTCTTGGGAAATAGCTCAGTTGACAGAGTGAACTCCTTGCATGTGTTAGATTATGAATCCTGCTAACCTTCTTTAGAGAATCTTTCTGGATTGGATGGACAGGAATGAATCTATCTGATATTTCTCATTTTTCATGCAGCTCTTTACCTTATTTTTCCCAGTTTTCCTACAAGCTGAGGTAAGATGGCCTAAGACTTTTCATGGAGCCAATTTAGACTTTTACTTGAATTCTGTTTATGCTGTCACAATACACATATGTGCATATTTTTTTATTTCGGTACAGCAATCTTAGGAATAACATAACTAACATGTTCTTATAAAGTGGAGAAGGCAGTTGTAAATTTATAGGAGCAGCTACTTCCTTGTCTTTTTCTTGAACTCTCTTGGTTACAGGGTACTATTCCATGACTCAAAACAGAATAGCAAAACAGGAGCAAAGCAAACACTCACTATTCATTCATTCTATTTTGGAAAGTACTGAGACTCTATAGAAAGGATGATGAATGGAGTCAGGGGACTATGGATCATGTAGACATTAAACTAACAAATAAACAACTCTGGTTGCTTGGTAAATGCCCCTAAAACAAGCATGCCAAAAGAGATTCCCTCTGCCTTGGGTCCCCCATGTAGGTGTTCTCATAAACTAGGCCTTCCATGTACAGTCTATGTTCTCACAGATGCTGTGAAGAGCTACAGTTCAAGACAGACCTGCAGCCTCTTTCAACTCAGCTGTAAAGGGAGTCAAGTTTCCCCACCCCCTTATGGAGTCAGATTCTTCCATATATTTAAGTCCTAAATGCAGAAAAGTTCCAGGCAGGATAAAGGACTCCTGTCTTGTCAGAAGTCACACACTAACACGACTTATTACTCTGTCAGTCATGTCTTAGGAAAGAATGATCTGGATGCTTTTCAAATACCTGCTTTAGAAACACACACACACACACACACACACACACACACACACACACACACACAC
>OU015747.1:72810315-72835344 GCA_907169655.1 Acomys percivali
ACACACACACACACACACACACACACACACACACACACACACACACATGCTCCCTCTATCTGAGGACTATCAGTAATGAATTTTCTTTCTGTCTTCCACCACTTTCTTTTGATAACAGCTATTCTGAGTGTGATAGCAAGCATTTCATTGCAACACGGTTTGCCATCCTTAATGATTGATAGGTATTGGCACTTTTCATGTGGCCGCAGTTTTCATGTGGCACTTTTGTACTGGACATGGTTATGTCATCTTTGTGAAAATGTATATTTTGTTGCTTTGTCCACTTTTAATAAGGTTATTTTTTCTGGCTGTTGATTTAGATCAATTAATATGTTTTGAAATTTCACTCCCAAGGAATACATATGCAAACCATTCCTCATACACTACAAGTTTTACTCTTCTTTTGACTGATCCTTTCATTTCCTTATCAAAGTGGATTCGTTAAACCTTGTCTCACTCACTCATTTATTTTTGCCTTCATAACTTGCATTTTATTAATATCAATAAAATATAGTTTAAGACTAATATCAAGAGTATTTTTCTAATATTTTTTCTGCAAGTTTTTTGGTTTTAAGACTTATAACCAGATTAATGATTTAAGTGTCAAGTATATTTTTATAGAGTAAGACAATGAACCAATTGCACAAGACACTTCTGAAGAGAGTGTCATTTCCTCTAGTGCTTGCTGAACATATTCTGACAACGCAAGCCTGGTATTACTTGTGGACTCTCTAATCCATTGTCTTTGTCTATATATTTGTTTATATGACACTAGTATATAATTTTGATTACTGTGATTTTCTAATAGAATGTTAAATAAGGGATATCGATACCTACATCTGTCTATAATTCCATGACCAGTTTAGTATTTTTCATAAGACCTAATATGTGGAAGCAACGTTAGAATCAGTGCATGAGCTAATAAAAAAATTGTGCTTCTACACACACACAAACACACACACAAACACACACGCAGACATACACATGCACACATAGATGCAAAAATATGCATACATGCACATAAAAACACACTGAAACATTACACAGCCACAAAAAGTTGATCTCTTCATTCAAAAACAATGTGGAAAAAAACGGTATTATGCCAAGCAAAGAAAATCAACCATAATAAAAGAGGAAAGAATGCTTTTACTAATATTCAGAATCTAGAAAACAAAGAAACAAGCAAAACCTAATAGAAGAATATAAGGATAATTGGAAGTAGTTAGAGTTTTGGTAATTAGAGGATATGAATGCTATAGTGAACAAAGCCACAAAATAAACATGTTTTTATTATCAAAGGTTTTTATCAGACACACAAAAACAAACTATAAATAGGTAAAATGATTTATATATAGAAATTACATTTATGTGTATGTTTATTTATGCACATATGTATTTATGTATATGTATGAATTATGAATGTGTGAGGCAGGTACATTATCCCATGGGGCCAATGGTATGATCATAGATTTATTTCTGGTGTTTGTTTTTTAAAATCATTTTTATGGTGCTTTTTGAGACTATACCTCTCACTAAATGTGGAGCTCACCAATTCAGAGTGGTTGATTGGCCAAGGAGCCCCAAGTATCTCTTTTATTTGGCTCAGCTCTGGGTTATAAGTGCTCACTTATACTTCTGGCATTTTACATAGTTGCTAAAAATTGTAACCTGGTTCTCATGATTAAACAACAAGTATATAGCCATTGAGCTCTCTTCCTAGATCTTTCCAACGAATTTAATATAAACAATCTTTGTTTAATACATACCAAGTATCACATTTTATCCTTTATATGTCTATAATTTTGTTAATTCTTCCTCCAAAAATCTAGTTCATAATAGTGATGTTAGCCTTATATAAGTCCCCATTGTGATGGTTTTGTGCCGATTAAATACTTAAATCCTCATCTCAGTTTCCACTTAAACAATAGTGAAGGACAAAAGCACATACATATTATGCATAATTGCAGGATACATACTACCTTGAACTATATATTAACGATAATTGCTCCGCACCTGAACTAGAATTCTATTTAAAATATATGTAGTTAATTTTAATTGTTAACTTGCTAATTATTAATTATAATCAGATAAATGTACAGTATCTAAATATTATTTAATTTCTTTTTAAAATTTTTTATTAATTTATTCTTGTTACATTTCAATGGTTAGCCCATCCCTTGTATCCTCCCATTCCTCCCTCCCTCCCATTTTCCCCTTATTCCCCTACCCTATGACTGTTCCTGAAGGGGTTTTCCTCCCCCTGTATATGCTCATAGGGTATCAAGTCTCTTCTTGGTAATCTGCTATCTTTCCTCTGAGTGCCACCAGGTCTCCCTCTCCAGGAGACATGGTCAAATGAGGCACCAGAGTATGTGTGAAAGTCATACCCCACTCTCCACTCAACTGTGGAGAATGTTCTGCCCATTAGCTAGATCTGGGTAGGGGTTTAAAGTTTACCACCTGTATTGTCCTTCCTGGTGCCTTAGTTTGAGCTGGACCCCTGGGCCCAAATCTGACTATCATAATGTTCTACTTGTAGGTTTCTAGGACCCTCTGGATCCTTCTACTTTGCTATTCTCTCATGCTTAATTTCATACTTATAATTTATTATTAAATAAAGCAACTGCTTAGTCTATTGTCCATGGCCCTATATTTCCTATTTCTATTCACCATTGTTTGTATAATGGTTAATGGTAATAGTCAATTTGATAGAATTTATAATCACCTAGGCAAGACTCTGGAAATTCTTTTGGCATTATCTTGACTTCTTAACTGAGGTGAGAAGTATTGCCCATTGGGGTTGGCATTACTCTCTGGATGGCATTCTGAACTGTATAAATGGAGAATGCTCCAAATACAGGTATGCATAATCATTTTCTTCTTCCTGATTATGGGTGTGATGTAACCAGCTACTTCAAACTCCTTTAATTTATGATGGACTGGACACAACTGTGAATCAAAATAAACTCTTTCTTCCTTAATTTGCTTGAGTCAGAGTGTTCGGTAAATATAGATATGACCCATGTGAAGCCAGTTACAATTCATAACCACCTATAATCATAAAAGGCAAAATGCTGAGCACTGTTGTAAAACAAATTGGTTCTAAATGAAAGCACATATGGTGCTAGTGATGGAAACGCAGGAAAGCATCCTCTGGGAAGTACCTGAAGAAGAATGCACAGTAGTCACAGCATTCACATCAGAGTCCACCAACGAGGCACAGCTGGATTCTGTCAAGGCCCCTCTGACAGTCACAGGTGCAATGCTGGCATGGCGGAGAGCTGCCTTCAGTGGTGCTATGTGATTGTATTGGACTGAAGAAAGGCATCCAACAAAACTCAAAGTGTTTGCTCCAGCAACTTCTGCATCCAACCCAAGAGTCTCTGAAATGAATAAAATGAATCACATGTCTTAGTTTTTCAAAATAATCTGTGTGTTGTTCCTTGAGAATTTAGTAAAATGGCTGAAGCTTTCTTGTCATTCTTTGAATAAAGGAACTCCTTACATACCTGTCTTCCTCTTCTTCTCACCAACAGATTTACTGCAGGTGTCAAGACACCATTCATCCATATCTCATATAAAACGTCTGTCAATACCTTTGCTTTAGAACAAAATGTATCAGGCATCAAGCCCTATCTTTTTGAAAGTATTGCATCTCTGTCCCCATCACCCCTTATCTTTGGATGTAGGTGATTAACAACGTAAATCACAATGCTCATTACAACATTTCATTCACAAATTTAAGAAGACAAAAATAATAAAGAAACAATGGGATTAGAAATGAAAGCTATTCTCACAGAGATGTATCATGCTTGTTATCTCAAGAAAGCTGAATAGCCTGAGTAAGTAAACATTTACACCTACATCACTTATCTTCATAGTGTTGTCTGGACACTGATGAAATAGCTTTTGCCTATGAACATATTCAAATGCCTAGGGTATTTTTGAGCCTCTATAAGAGATAGAGATAGAATAATTTTGGAATCACAGCAAGATCAAGTGTTTCATTTTCTTAAATACATCCAATTCCTTTTCTTAAAAGGGTCATTTGAGCAAATTGCTCTGATGCATTACATAAAACTGTAATGTATAATGAACAGTATTTCTCTTAAGGTATAATACTTTCAAAATAACTAGGTAACTACAATGTTTATTTTATTATAAGCATTTTAGTTTTTGGAAGAGATGAAGGAATTTTGTTTTCTACCAGCATAAATTATGATTACATTTTTGATTCATAAATGATCAAATGGTGCCTTCTTTGGACTCTAAGCTAACATTATGCTAGCAGCATTAAAGAAAAGATGTAAGGACAGACAATGAGGTGTTAATAGCTCTTAGTAATTCATGACTTCCTATTTCTCCTCTAATTCTTAAAAAAAAAGATTTATTTTTAGCATCCTTTCTCTTTCCCTCTGTCCTGTGTGTATGTCCGTGTATGTGTGTATATGTGTATGTTCTTGTGTGGTTCTGTATTTGATAATAGCACTTATTTATGTGCTATAAGACAAAGAAGGTGTCAGATTTCCTGAAACAATAGTTTCCTTTGTGGCTACTGGAAAAAAAAAAAAACTAAGGGCTTCTGGTGGAGCAGTAAATGCTCTTAACCACAGAACCATCTCTTCAGCCTCATTAATTTTTGTCCTCATCTTTCTTTTTCCCTCCAATATCCACATTAAAAGAACAGTTTGTCACTTGTACTTTTTACGTGCAAAATGAATAAGGACACATATAACTTCATGTGGCCAGTATAATACATTGCTGCAAGTTTAAATAATTTAAATTGCTTAAATTACAAACTAATTATCTTTAATGTCTGTGGGTTGGAAGTTCAGCAGCATTAATAAGCTTCAAAATAAGGAGTCAGAATGGCCATGGTATGACTCATTTGGGGAAATTATGTTTCTTTCCCATTTCTAGCTCTTATAGCCTTCACTTCCTTTGTACATCTTCATGTTAATCAATGTCACTAGATTTTCCTGTGTGTCACTTTAATACTAACTTTAATATATGATTCTCTTCATTATCTCTTTATTTTACTCTTAAAACCCTTTTGATTACAATGATTTCATTGAAATAATATAAATGAATCTGGACTGAGGAGACTCTCATCCATTAAAGTTGTTGCCAAGTCAAGTATGTAGCCAATGACTGGTGGTAAAATAAAGTTGGATTTAGCCACGTAATGGCAATGAAAAAGGTCAGAATTATATCTCATCAGTGAAAAAGAAGCAAAAGTCAAGAGAAGGGAAGTATGAACTGGAATGACATTTTGGTATTGACAAATTTCAAAGTAGTGGAAAGTGATGTTTCATTGAAGTATGCCTTCCAGTTTTAAGAAAACAGAGTTAATTCTTATTCTTAAAGTTCACTCAAAGGAAGCCTTCATTGATCCAAGGAGTTTATCACTACAGAAGTTGTCACAAGTCAAATATCTTCATAAAAACATTGTCATTTAGGGAATTTGGGTGAAATGCTAGAAAGTACCATTCATTCTTTAATATATATTAAATTCCCTAGGATAGAGAAAAATTGTGATAATAAAAAAACTAAATTCTCCCTTGCTTATAATGAAATGCTTGAATCAGAAAGTTTATGCTATATAAAGCTAAAGCATTTTTAAAAACTAAAAATAAGAAAAATGTTAAAATATGTAATTAGGCAATTATGGAACACATGGCCCATGGCTCACAATTTCTGAAGCATCAGTGTTGTTCAGAACTTTGTTATTTGAAACATTTCCCGGTTGAAGCTCATTCATTCTGAGGACATAAATAAGGCTTACAAGGCTCAGAAAACAAAATTCTTCAAGCTTACTGGAAATTACAGAAACTTACATGTTCACAAGATAACAATTGCCACAGCAAGGAGACTCTCCAAACAGCCAAGCTCCCTTAAAGTTGTATAGAGAGCTTCAGGCATGCCTGTTTCATGACTCATCATTCTAGATGAGATGGAATATTCAGGAGTTCAGATGTCTTTTAGTTTTCATGCTTCTATATCAGGTGAATAAAAGTTTGTGTGCCTCTCAAAGTCACACAATTGGCTTAAGAAGATTTTCTTGGAATGAATGTAATTGAACTAATGTATTTTCTCTTGTGTCTTCTGTTGCTTTTATAAACCAGAACAAATGGGAAAAGAAAGATTAATTGGCTTACATTTTGAAGTGACAATCCATCACTGAGGGAAATCAGGGTAAGAACTCACGTCAGGAACCATAAAGGGAGAATCTCTAATTGGTTCACAATTTCTCTTGCTTTCTGGGTTATTCTCAGCTGACTTTCTGATGGAGCTCAGGAATGGTGTCATCTAGAGTGGGATGGGCCCTCCTTCACCAATTATCAGTCAAGAAATTGTCTTATAATTATGAATACATCCTAATGTGATCTTGGTAATTTTCCAAGTGAGACTTTCTCAGCTGTCTCTGGACTCTTTACTTGACTTCTGAAGCTAACTATGGCAGTGGTTATAGTGTGGAATAAAATGTTAGAAGTTTAAGGAATGAAGAAAAGCATGTACAAGGCAGAAAGTAAGAGCATAAAAAGAAGAATCAGAAAAGCAAAAGTTATTTAGGAAATATGTTAGGAGACACATGGAAATGAGATTCCCCATCTTCCAAGGCATATTTCATCATCCATTTATTGCACTGATTTCACTTTACCATAATGTCTGTCTTCTTCTTGATTGTAGGTAGTTGCCCTTCTCAGTTCTCTACCTTTGTCAACTAGAACCCAAATATCAATATGAAGAGTGTTTCCTTAACTCTAGTAAAAAGAAATAATAGGGAAAAAGAAACACTTCCTAATATCAAGAGAAATGCAGCCTCATGTAGATATTGGTATATTTAAAAAGTGTTCAATCTAGCTGATTAAAATATGGATTTTTATTTTTATATTCATACTAGTGAAATGTTGAGGAGACAAGTTTTGTTCTTACTACAACTTCAATGGTTTATTTAGAAATCTGCCAAGACTGCACATAGAATATTTCTCTCCAATATCTTGAGTCTTCTAAACTCTAAACCTAAATGAACATGGTATTCAGATTTTGGTGGTCATGTAAGTATTGTTGATATATGCCACTACAAACTTTTTTTTATAATAAGTCAAAACACTTTATAAGTAAAGAGAGGTGCACTGAGTCTTTAGATGCTTGCAAGGATCCCTCCGCAGTTGGCATGGCAAATGCCTTCCTCAGTGTGGTAGGTTGAAAGTCGTTTTTTCAGCAATCCACAGAGCTTCTTCCTAATGGGTGAACTCTGAGTTCTCTACACTTAACTCATGATTACTTTTTATAACATTAAACTTTGTTCCTTTCCCCCAGTACCTACACACACACAAATACACACACACAAATACACACACACATGTGCATTTATACATATGTGTGTATGCATGTCTATGATTATTGGTTCATCTCCTATGTCATAATATAGTTGATAATTTCTACGAAGAAATTATGAAAATTTTTATACAACTAAAGAGGAGTTTAGTTCTTTAAAATACAAACCTTTGATTGGAGAAATTGCTAAATAAACATCTTTGGGTACCAAAGGAGTCAGTATTCCATAGGGCCTAAATATAGTAAGTCCTTTATAACTCTTATTTAGTTAAAAAAAGTCTAGTGATATTAAATGTATAAATAGTTGTATCAATAGAAAAAGGATATTTAAGTAGATGAATAGATGATACATTAGATAGATGGTAGATGGGCAGATAGATGTCATGTGATGTAAGAGGCAAACAGGAAAAAAAGCAAGCTAATTTAGGTACAAAATGTACCATAAAGTCGCAGTACAGGATTGCCTAACCATGTGTTTAATAAGAACAGGGAAAAAAAAGAACAGCAACAGATATGCTAAAGATCAAATGCCTAACCCCACAAAATTAACTATTATGAACTAAAGAAGGCTGAAACCAGGAGAAATGCATTTTTCCAAGGAAGAGCACATCAACTGGTTAGTTCTGAAAACACATACAGATAGCATTTCACAGACAGAGTAAAGCGTATTTATTGATATAGGAATAAATATGTCTACACATATGTATATATAACAACAATTGATTAAAAAAAATAAGGCCATTAATTTGAAAGCCAGCAAGAAGAGTATATTGGAGTGCTTGGAGGGTAGAAAAGGAAAGGAGAAATTATGTAATTACAATTACAAAAATATTTAAAAGTCTACCTTTGAGAACCAATTACTTCAACTTAACAATTCACTGAACAATTGAACACATGTTAATTTGTTGCCTGGCAAGAAACATCATGCAATAACACCTCTGTTAATAGAAGAAAGTGAATGCTGTGTTGCAAAGACATTAGCATCATGACTAAATTTTGAAATTCTAGATATCATACTCTCAGGACATATTCTGCATTAAGTATATTTTCCACAGAGAAATTAGTTTTGAGGATTTATTCTAATATTTAAAAGTAACTAGAGAATTCATTCCTTTGATTATATAAACAAAAGGATTTCCTCTTCCCAAGGCATATTTTATTGATTTAATGTGGAGTCAGAGCTGAATGAGGGCTATGAACTTACTTATTTCTATTACTTATTTTTTTAAGTAAATGAGAAAAACTAGGACATTTCATGTCCAAGCAGCAACTCTTTGACTAGAGTGTGAATTAGATACAGAAATTTAGTAACTTCCCTGAAGGTGGATGTCACATTACAGTGTGAAGAAGCCACTAAAGTGAAAAGTAATACTAGTCACCTTCAGTGACTTGATTCTTTGCCTTTCTTACAGTTGGCATCTTGTATATTTTATATGCTTGAGTATTTTATAGCTCAAGTAACAAAGCTAAATGTACATGACATAAATAAATAAGACTAATTCTCTTATATAACAATATGCCTACAGCCATGGTCAGTCAGCTTTGGACACATAATATCAGATTGACCCCTATGAGGCTACCTTACACTCAGGTTGGACTGAAATGACTGTTTAGTCCCAGGCATCACAAATAAGAAAATATAGAAAGAAAAGGAGGGCTAAGGAAAAGACAAAATCAGTAAAGGCTTACCACTTAAGTGTGTATATGTAGCATCATCTTAAAAGGTGAGTACTGTAAAATAAACCTGTCAGCACTTGAGAGGTGGACACTGATGTGTCACAGAGACTCACTCATGAGAAAGTCTATGCAATTAGTGAGCTTCAGTGAGAAATACTGTCTCAAAAAATAAAACAAAGATTGACAAAGATAGATAGTACTGATGTTTCACGTCTACATGTAGAGATAATCATACATTTTCACATGAACACACAAAAGCACACACAAAGAAGAAGAGTCAGCCTCACCCCATGTGTCCATGCAAAGTGAGATCAGAACATATGCACAGGGACTATGCAGACTTCTTACATCTAGACTATGTCAACTTTGTTTCTAGTACAATGATTGCATTGCAAATGGAAATTTCCTTACATTAGGAGTTTTTAAACATTCTAGACATGATATCATTTATGACTGCTTAAATGCCATGTAAATTTTACATATCTACATATATTTTCAAATATCAGTACTGTTTATTTTGTATAAATAAAATGGAGACCATATAAAGCAAGAAATTGCAGCACATGTCCCATGAACTATCCAGTAATTCTAGAGGAAACAGCATCTGAAAAAGATTATCTTTTATGTCTAAGACTGTGCATGACAAAGTTGACAAACATTGAGAGGATGAAGATGACTTATGACCATGCTGATTCCCAAGTCAACGTACTCCTTATCCAGTTGTCCTTGGATCACCATGTGAGAACTACAGCAGAAATCAACTAGAAGTTTCTCTCAACATCTGCAGATGTTGTGAGCTTCGAAGTGCACTTGAATTTATGTAAAAATAAGAATTATTCTTGATATTTAGCTAGAAATGATAGGATCTGTGTTGATTAATATTGATTATGAAAGGCTCCATGTAGAGTCACTTAGGAAACAAACCTTGATAATTTCTGTGAGGGAGTTCATAGTCTTCATTTTTTGAGTTGGGCAGCACCATCCTATGGGCTGTGACTTAGACTGATCCATCACATCTGCAGTCTGGAAGCAGAGAAAGATGAATGCTGGTACTCAGAAGATTTTCTCCTTTTGATCAGTACAGGAATGTAGCATTTAAAGTGAGACTGTGCTCCTCAGTTTTCCCGTCTAGAATCTTCCTCACAGACATTACCTAGAACTTTGTCTCTAAGACAACTCTAGAGTGTGACAAGTTGACAGTCAACATAAGAAAACTATCACAGAAACCATTAACTGCTATGCCCCAAATAAATAAATATGAGACTCGAGGTAATGTCCAACATCTCTATGTATCTGGTGGAGGCTGAGTCCAGACAAGATATTTTTGTGGCAAGAAGAGTAACTCAGTGTGTTTAGTTGAAGGAATAGGTTGTTTGACTCAAACTAAATCCTATTCTCTTTTTTTCCTTAGAATTTAATAAACAATTTTTCCCTGACTTCATTAGCCTCCCACAAAGTGTGACCTCAAAGAGCCAATCTCTTTTCCTCATGAGGAATGCCAAGTTTAACTGACCAGGAAACTATTGAACTAATCATGGTTAATGAACGCTGACTATGCATTACTTCAGGATGTGTGTGTGTGTGTGTGTGTGTGTGTGTGTGTGTGTGTGTGTGTGTATGCTCCTGTGCATGGAGGCCAGGTGTCAACATGCAATGTCTTCCTTGGCCACTCTCCACTTATTTTTTTTAAGACAGACATAGTCACTGAACCTGGAACTCACCAATTTGGTTCTCTTTCCTTGTTTGTATTGTTTGGATGTATAATTAGTTGAAGGCTTATTTATTTATTTATTTATTTATTTATTTATTTATTTATGTTTACTTATTTGAATGCTTTCTGCAGTAATTTTCTTGTATTTATAAGGTGATTTTAAGATGTCTAGCCTTTACCCTATTTCAGTCAAAGTTACAGAGATCCTCCTATATTTTCATCTTCTCCCAGTACTGGAGAAAAAGACAAACATCTACCTGTTTTTATATGGGTCCTCGTCATCTGAGCTCAAGTCCTCATTCTAATATGGTAATCACTTTTTCAACAGAGCCATTATATATATATATATATATATATATATATATATATATATATATAATTCTTTGAACATGTCCTGATAAGATGAGGTGTATTGGGTGATTTTAGTATAAGGTGTTTATAACTAGTGTGATTAGAATTGCTATTTGAGGATGACAGAAGCACAGAGGCTTCTCTCTGGTATCTGAACTGAGGTTGAGCAGCTAGAAGAAGCACACTGCAGCACACATTAAGAGTTGGGATTGCCATCCCAGATGCCCCAGTGGCATAGCTCCTCCAGTTCTTCAGTCTGGAGCTTTGCCATCATCTGCAGCTACTGATGTCTCCTGGGTCTCTAGCTTCTCACTGCACTGCATGTCTCCTATTTTGTCTATAGATAAATTTTAGTCACAGCAAGGGACCTCCACATTTCCATGTCCATGAAAAGAGCAAGCAAGTGTGAAAACTGACTTGTTAACGGGACCAGACCTTCTGAGGTTTGGCTCCAGTTTTAAATTCACCACTTGCCAGTCATTCTTTATTATATACATTAACTTAATGTAAAATTTGGCAATTCGACCAGGGACCTATGTAGCATGGCCCCAGGCCGCAAATTATAATTACATGTCATTTTTATCACATACTTTTAACTTAGAGCAGAAATTGCCTAAAATATGAACATTGCCTTTCCTATTTTTCCATCTGATTCCATACATCACATGAATAAAAAATTACCCTTTTCTTATATTCGATGTAATGTATGCATCAATAAAAACAGTCAAAATAGTCTAAACACAAATTTTCTTTTAACCCAGGTTATTAAGAACTCTAACACTATGCAGTCCAGACATTTTGACTGTAGATATTACCAAAAGATGAAAATATTTTTCCTAGATTTTTTTGCTCTGCTCTCCACACACTATAGCAATTATTTGCCTCTGTACAAAATTATGCTAGAGGCTTCAGACAGCTCCTCTCTTCCAAGCATAAAGAGAATCACAAAGATTTCTATACTTGATAAGCCAGACCTTCTGGAAAGTACAGAAACTTCTGTTTATAATCAGGTCATCATTCAAAGCAAGGCCATAAGGCCATTCTGAGTTCACTGGAATCTAGGGAGTGTTCAAGCTTTAAAATGTAGGAACACTGTTCCCTTAAAAATAATATGAAAAAAATTCAAACTGAGAAATGTCACAGTGTCCTATTAAGTAAGCGAAATTAATACCTGGCAGTTTAATAAACACTCCCTGAAAATGTTACATTTCTTATTTTCTTTCAATTAAATATTTATATAACACATCTTTCAGATATAGGGTTTTGTAAGTAATCAATAGAATTCTTGACTTGAATAAGCAGTTTTCCTACTTATTAACATTGTTTCATTAGATATCACTATCTTTTAGACTCTTAAAAGGTATCAAATAAATATTGAAGATGTTCCTTGCACATGGCTGACTAAAGACAACAGGAGAGTGGTTGAGAAAATAATGCAGTGTGTAAAATGTGTGCATACAAGTATGAGTAACCTAATTTATTCCCAAGAACCTGAAGGAAGTAGTGGTGGTGGAGGATTCCAAGAGGAGGGTGTCTCATGGGTACTGTGTCTAGGGAGGAGAAGATCAGTGCTTGTGAAATGAACTAAAGGGAAGGAGTTGGGAAAGATCAGAAAGACCCTCCTCATCATAGCCAACATCCCCCAGGTTTGGGAGTCACAAGCTTCAAGAACACTGCAGTTCTCATAGTACTCAAGCGGAGATCAGGCCCCATGGGAAGTAATGGATGGCCCAGTGAAACCAAGTTTGGAGAGCCAAGTCAATCAGGAGCCACAACTCACATTAGCTGATATACCTGTAAGGCCTCAGGGACACCAAAGCAGTTTATAGCTTGGCTCTCTCTCTGTCAGTCTGTAGCTTATTGACCTGGCTCATCTGGGATATGGAGAACTAACAAGCAAGGGTGAGTCGGCATAGGCCACAACCCATAGTAGGGTTGTAGGACACCAGAGCGCTTAGGACTTGGGCCTCTTTCTGCTTACAGCTTACTGTAATGGTCCATCTGGGTCAGAAAAAGTGAACCAGCAAAGGTGAGTTCATCTTTGGCCACAAAACACATTATCCACATATCAAGGAGGCCTGAGCAGCACCCAAGCATCATTTGGTTTGAATCTCTCTCAGGTAGCTCCTCTCCTGCTTGATCCAACTGGGACACAGACAGGTAACCAAGTAGAGCTGAGGTGGGTGCAGGCTCCAACACCCATTTTCCACCATCCTGAGAAAGCTTCTGTGGAGCTCTAGTAAATAGCCTTCAGCTTGGAGCACTCTCTCGTTGTTCCTTCCCTGACTTGCCCATATGAAACACATACAGACAAGCAGCACACTGGAGGAACCTCCAGGCAATCTAACACTAGAGACAAGAGAGGCTAGAGGCCACGCAAGAAGATAAGCAACAAAACTTAGGGCCATATGACACCACTGGAAACCAGTGATCCTACCACTGCATGCCCTGGAGATATGAAAACAAGATTTTAAATCTGAGGTCACGAAAATGATAGAAGCATGGAAGGAGGAAAATAAGTCTTTGAAAGAAATGTAGGAAAATACATTCAAGCAGATGAAGGATTAGAATAAATCCTATAAAGAATTATAGGAAAATTCAATCAGGAAAAAAATCAAAGATGTGAATAATACTATTCAATGTCTAAAAAGGCCAGTCTTAGAATTGGAAAACCTAGGGAAGAGATGAGGAAATACAGACACAAGCAACACCAACAGAATACAAGGGATGGAAGAACAAATCACAAGTGTAGAAGATACAGTTGAAGTTATGAATACATCAGTCAAAGAAAACATTAAAAGGAAAAAGTTCTGGCACAGAACATCCTTGAAATCTTGGACATTGTAAAAAGAGCAAACCTAAGAATAATAAGAATAGAAGAAGGAGAAGACCCCAAACTCCACGGCCTAGAAAACATTTTCAATATAATAATAGAAGAAAGTGTCTGCAATCTAAAGAAAGAAATGTCCAATCACATAAAAGAAGCCTACAGAACTCGAAAAAGATTTGACCAGAAAAGATAATCTTCCAACCACATAATAATAAAAACAGAAAATGTACAAAACAAGGAAAGAATATTAAAAGGTACAAGAGAAAAAGGACAAGTCACATATAAAGGCAAACCTATATGAATTACACTGGACTTTTCAACAGAAACTACGAAAGTCAAAAGGGCCTGTATAGTTGTCATGCAGGTACTAAGAGACCACAGATGCCAACCAAGACTACTCAGCAAAATTTTAATCACCAGAGATGAAGAAAACAAGAGAACATACACACACACACACACACACACACACACACACACACAAACACACACTATACCATGACCAACATTAAAAAAAAAACCAGGAATTAACAACCACTGGTCATTAATATCTCTCAATGTAAATGGCTTCAATTCCCCAATAAAAATATACAGCATAACAGAATGGATGGAAAAACAGGATAAATCATTCTGCTTCATACAATAAACATACCTCAGTATAAAGATAGACTAAAGTATAAAGTATAAAGATAGAGTAAAGGACTAAAAAAATTTATTCCAAGTAGACAGACCAAAGAAGCAAGCTGGGGTAGCCATTGTAATACTAAAATAGAGTTTCAACAAAATCTAATCAAACGAGATGAAGAAAGACACTTCATACTCATCAAAGAAAAAAATACAGCAAGGAAACATCTCAATCCTGAACATGTATGCCCCAAATACAGGACCATCCACAATCATCAAAGAAATTTTACTAAAGCTTAAATTACACATTGAACCCCACACATTAATAGTGGATGACTGCAAGACCCCTCCCATCTATCAAGATCCATCATTGAGATGGAAACTAATGAAGAAATAAGTAAACTAATACATGTTGTGAATCAATGGACCTAACATATCTACAGAAAATTTCACCAAACTTAAGAGAATAAACCTTCTTCTCTTCACCTTATGGAACCATCTACAAAACTGACCATATAGTTGGCAACAATGGAAACCTCAACAGATAAAAGAAGATCAAAATAACTCCTTTCTCTTATCAGGCCACCATGGATTAAAACTGAAATTCAACAACAGAAACAAAAGAAAGCCTAAAATTTCATGGAAACTGCACAACTCCCTACTCAATGATCTCTGGGTCAGGGATGAAATTTAAAAAAAATAAATAAATTAAAGACTTCATAGAATTCAAGGGAAATGGAGACCCAACATTTCAAAACTTATACGACACAACGAAAGTAATGCTAAGAAAGTTCACAGTACTAAGCACCTTCATAAAGAAGCAGGAGAGATCTCATGCCATCAACTTAACAACATACCTGAAAGCTCTAGAAATAAACAAATCAGACACTCCCAAGAGGAGTAAAATGCTGGAAATCATCAAACTCAGGGCTAAACTAATAAATTAGAAACAAAGAGAACAATTCAGAGAATCAATAAAATCAAGAGCTGGTTCTTTGACAAAAATCAATAAGATAGACAAACCTTTAGCCAAAATAACTAAAAGGCTGAGGGAGATTAGTCAAATCAACAAATTCAGAAAGAAAAAAGGAGATATAACAACAGACACCAAGAAAACCTGTAAAAATTTACTCCAGCAGCCTATATGCCACAAAATCTGAAAATCTAAATGGTATGGACAATTTCCGTGATAGTACCAATTACTAAAATTTAATGAAGATCAGGTAAACAAATTAAATATTCCTCTGTATCCTAAGGAAATAGAAACAGTACTCAAAAGTCTCCCAACCAAAAACTGCAGAGGGCTTGATTGATTCAGTGCAGAATTCTACCAGACATTCAAAGAAGAGCTAATACCAATTCTCTTCAAAGTACTCCACAAAATAGAAACAGAAGAAATATTACAAAACACATTCTATGATGCCATAGTCACCTTGATATCTAAATCACACAAACAACCAACAGAGAAAAAGTATCTCAGAACAATTTCCCTAATGAACATTGATGCAAAAATAATAAACTACTTGTAAACTGAATACAAAACCACATAAAAATATCATTCACTATGAATAAGTAAGCTTCATCCCAGGAATGTAGGAATGGTTCAATATATGGAAATCCATCAATGTAGTCTATCATATAAACAAACTGAAAGGAAAAAACCTACATGATCATCTTGTTCAATGGCAAAAAAAGCATTTGACAAAATCCAACACCCATTCATGACAAAAATTTTGGAGAGATATTCTATTTGAAGTCCTACTTAGAGCAATAAGACAACTAGAGATTAAGGGAACACAAATTGGAAAGGAAGAAGTCAAAATATCACTATTTGCAGATGATATGATAGTATACATAAGTGACCTCAAAAATTCTACCAAGGAACACCTTAAGCAAAGTGTCTGAGTACAAAATCAATATTAAAAAAATTAGCCACCATTCTTTGCAGAAAAGACAAACAGTCTGAGATAGAAATTAAGGAAACAAAACCCTCCACAGTAGCCACAAATAATATATAGAATCTTGGTGTAACTCTAACAAAGCAAGTGAAAGAACTCTATGAAAAATCTACAGGTCTCTGAAGAAAGCATTTAAAGAAAATATCAAAAGGTGGAAAGATCTCCCATGCTTATAGATTGTTATGATTATCATAGTAAAAATAGCCATCTTATGAAAAGCAATCTGCAGATTCAATGCAATTCTCAATAAAATTCTTTGCTGAATTTGAAAGAACTTTTCTTTTGGCAGACCATAAAGACTAGCTAAGAAAATCAGATACAGCCTAAATACCTATCTATGGACTTAAAAACAACTTAACCCCTAGACAACTAAGTTTAATTGTAAAACTAAATTATTGATTTTTCAATACCATCAGACACAGAGAAGAGATACGACAGTTATTGCTTTACCTTCAGAATTGTAAACTCACTAAGACAGAAAATATGTTTTCTCCAAGGTTGCCAAATACAAGGACATAAAACACTATGAATGTTACATTTATGTATTATTTAAATTTTTCATGGTCTTTCTTGCTGTGTATGGTTTGTTGTATATATGTATAATAATATAAATGTATATGTAGAAGTGAAAATTAAAAAAATAACATTAAACACACAAACACACATGGAAAATCATGTACAATAAAAGATCTTCTGGAGGAATCTCCACCCCTGATATCCAGCCATACTATTCAGAAACAGTAATAAAAACCACATGGTAGTGTCATAGAAATATACTGGCTAATCAATGGAATTGAATGATCTTCTGGAGTTATCTCCACCCCTGATATTCAGCCATACTATTAAGAAACAGTAATAAAAACTACATGGTAGTGGCATAGAAATATACTGGCTAAACAATGGAATTTAATCAAAGATCCAGAAACAAAGTCATACACATACGGACACTTGATTTTTGAAAAGGAAACCAAATTTATACAATGGAAAAATCATTACACCTTCAACCAATGGTGCTGGTCTAACTGGATGTATAATTGTAGAAAAATTCAAATAGAGCCATATATATCACCCTGCACAGAAATAAAGTCCAAGTGGATTAAAGATCTCAACATAAAATCAGACACACTAAATCTACTAGAAGAAAAAGTGGGGAAAAGTCTTGAGCTCATTGGCATATGAGACAACTTCCTGAACAGAACACCAATACTTTAGGCTCTAAAATCAACAATTAATAAATGGGACCTAATGAAGCTAAAAAGCTTCTGTAAGATAAAGGACACTGTCAAGAGAACAAAATGACAGCCTACAGACTGGGAAAAGGTCTTCACCACCTTTATATCTGATAAAGGACTAATATCTAAACTATTAAAGGAAATCAAGAAATAAATACCACCAAAGAAATAATCCAATAAAAATGTTGAGTATGGAACTAAACAGGGAATTCTCAGCAAAGGACTATCAAATGGCTGAGAAACACTTAAAGAAATGTTCAACGTCCCTATTCATTAGGGAACTGCAAACTGAAACAACTCTGAGATTCCATCTTATACCTATCAGAATGGCTAAGATAAAAAAAAAAAAACAAAGTTAGAGCACATGCTGTCAAGGATGTGGAGAAAAGGGAACACTCCTCCATTGCTGGGAGAAGTGCAAACCTGTACAACAACTTTGAAAATAACCCTGGCGCCTTCTTAGAAGATTGGTTCCCAGTCTCCACACTTGAGTGGAGAGAGGGATTTGACTTTCTCAAGTACTCTGGTGCCTCACATCTGACTATGTCCCCTGGCGGGGGAGACCTAGTGGCACTCAGAGGAAGGACAGCAGGTCACTGAGAAGAGACTTGATACCCTATGAGCATATACAGAGGGAGATAATCCCTCTGAGGAACAGTCATAGGGGAGGGGAATAAGGGGAAAATGGGAGGGAGGGGAGAATGGGAGGATACAAGGGATGGGATAACCATAGAGATGTAACAAGAATAAATTAATTAATAAAAAAAAAGAATAAGAACAGAAAAAAAATAAAACAAAATTAAAAAAAAAAAAAAAGAAGATTGGAAATAGTGCTACTTAAAGACCCAGCCATAATATTCCTGGACCAATACTGGAAAGATGCTCCACCATACACCAAGGATATTTGTAAAACCGGAGTCTGGAAACAACTAAGCTGTGCCTCAACTGAATAACGGATTAATAAACTGTCATATATTGACACAATGGAATAGTACTTAGCTTTTAAAAACAAGAAAATCTTGACATTTCTAGGCAAATCTATGGAACTATAAAAGGTCATCCTGAGTGAGGTATCCCAGATCCAGAAATAAATGCATGGTGTATACTCACTTATAAGCAGATATTAGCGAAATAATACAGGGCAACCACAGTATAACACACAGACATAAAGAAATTAAATAACAAATTAGACTCTATGGAGACTGCTTAATTCTCATCAAGAAGAATAAATAGAATATATACCAAAAGCACCTGAAGAGAAGGAACAGGAAATGAGCTTACCATATGTGTCCTCTTAAAGATACCACCCAGCATGAAATCCAAACAGCCAAATTCCAGGGTGGAGCACAGGGAGTCTTATTAAAGAGGTGGGGAATAGCAGCACCTGCAGGGGTCAGGAGCTCTACAAGGAGACCAGTGGTTCTAAAAAATACTAGCAGAGCAGGGTGTCCTGTAGAGACTGAAACACCACCCAAGGACCATGCATGGTCTTGACCTAGACATATTCAGATGTAGAAGATAGGCAGTAGAGTCTCAGTATGGGTCCCATAATATAGTAAACAGTGACAACTTGTGACATGGACTGATCAGTCCACCATGGTAGGGAAGCCTTGTCAGTCTACAAAGGAAGAGGATGCAGGCAGTAAAGATGAGACTTGAGTGTCTGAGGTCAGATAATAGGGATGTGCGCTCCCCTTTCTGAGGACTAGGGGAGGGAAGGAGGATGGGATTGGGAGGTGATGAGTGAGGGGGCTACAATTAGGATATAAAATGAACAAAATTTAAAACATTTAAATTAACAATTTGTGGTGAAGATATTGCTGCTCAGTTGTGGAAACAGCAGTACAGTGGATGATACAGGCAATGTTGGAGCTCACCTGCCTTAACTCTGTATCAACCCATGAATGCCATGCCCCAGTGAAATACCTTTTCAAAATCAAAGTGCACAGCTCCTGAGAAAAGACATCAAGGTGGACCTCTGCCTTCTTCAAGTTCATGTGCACATGTACATGGGCAGCTATACACACACAGAGACACAAACTTGTGCACACATATACATTTACACACAACAAATCAAATAAATAGAAGAACAGATGCTTTTCATGTTTTCTCCACAAACAGGGTCTAATTCTCTTTGATTCTATATCTGCAATGACTTATGGTGAATTTATCCTTTGTAATTCACTGGAAGTGATGCTACTAGCTCCAAGTCCAACCTTTTCCTTGACAGAGAGACCATGTGGAGATACTCTAAAAATTATCAGCCTCCCATATGTCTGATTTAATCAACATAAGTGGGAGTGAATCACTTATACTCTGAAGAGTGAGCTTCCAGTCCTCCAATATCCCCATGATTTAGTTATCAGAAGAGCTGAAAACCCAGTCCAGTCCAGCAGGAGCAGTTCATCCTCCTAACCTTCAATCTCACAGGACTTGTAAATCAGATGCTAGTTATGCTTTTAAACAATGTGGTACTTTAATGCCTAGTAACAGATTCCTGGAACTGTGTGTTATCTATCTGTTGAGTGTACATGGCAGGACTAAAGGCCAGCTTGTATATCTCACTGCCAGGCACATGGAACTCTCATAGTGTTTAGACATCACAGTCTCACACTGAAGAGCCTAACTGGGGGAAGAAGAACACATCCAATGCAGCAATCAGCAAGACAAAACTGAATATTCATATTCTAGTTTCATTCAGCTTTTTCATGACTGTTCTTCTATATGTGTAGTCATTTAATGTCTGTCTATAATTGTACACATTATATAATTAGGCTTATGCCTTATGTGATTTTTATTGAAAACTGAATAATAGAGTCAGATGATCTTTGGAGGGCAGACAATCTGAGTTTGCTTGCCAACTCAGCCAAGTAATGAAGAGAGTAGTGACTGTTCCGATGACTGAAGTCTATAGCAGGGACAAAGATACAAGATTCATTTATTAGGGCTGATAAGCTGTTTCAATGGATGAAGCTCTTGTCCTAAAGCTTGGGAACTGGAAAGATTCTGATCCTTGAACCTACAAGTAAGCAAGGCAGGCACAGGTGTGGCCTGTTATCCCAGAGATATGAAATACTGGGGGTAAGCTAGTTAACTAGACTTGATAATTAGTGAGCTTTGGATTAAAAAAAGAGAGCCAATTTAGTGAATAGAAGTTGGCAGCATTTGAGGAAAATACTCACAGTATTGAATCCTGAAAAATACCCCAATCTAGTGAACATCAGAATGGCATCTTTGGAATTCTGGAAGTGAAATGTACCCCATAGGTTCATATATGTGATCACTCCATCCACAGATGACACTGTTATTTGTGATGGTCATGTAACCTTAGAAGACGGAGCTTCAGGACAGAAGTACTTAAATAGGAGCAAGGTTTAAATGCAATAGCTTGCCTCCATTCCCTCTTTTCCTTTTGCTTCTGGAGTGCAGATTCAATGCAACTGGTCAGCTTTCTGCTGCAGATGCCACACAATAAATGACAGACGCTTATCACTATGGAAACATAACACAATGTAAACCAGGTCTTTCACAAGTTACTTTTTGTTGTTGTATTTTACCACAGGAACTGAAAAGATACATATGCAGTTTAAAGATCAGTGAAATGAATGTAGGTTTCTCAGTTCAGCACTCCCTATTCAGTGTGCTAATGATAAGACTTAAAGAGTAAAATATGTATAAAATATATGCAGAACATAAAGACCTTTTTTATCATGTGGTGGTAACAATCAGAGTGTGCAAAAGAATGAGAGCAAAAAGACCATAGTCTCCCATGGGAGAAGCAGGTAATAAATACATGAATGTAATGTTGAGCAAATTTAAAATTTGATGTGTGAGATGGGGAGTCGGGTGTCAGTTCTCAACAGCTATGGACTAACATGAAAATCACCACTGTGATGTTTTTAGCTCATTGTCAACTTGATAGGATACAGGGTTAGCAGGAGACAAGCCTTTTGGTATGGCCTTGAGGGAGTTTCTAGGTTGGGTTAATTAAGGAGGGATGACTCATCACTATGGTGGGCAGCACCATTCTGTGGCCCAGGAACTTGGATTGAATAAAAAATTGAAAAAAGGAGCTGAGTACAAGCATCCAATACTCTCTCCCTGACTCCACATCTAGTGTGACCATCTGCTTCCTAAGCCTCATACCATAACTACTCTACCATGAAAGAATATACCAGTAAACTGTGAAACTGTGAGCCAAAATAAACTCTTTCTTCTTTAAGTCTCGTAGGTTAAGTGTCTTGTCATCAGCAATGATATATATATATATATATATCACAACCACTCTGTGGGTTCCAACTAGGGCTTTCTCCATGATAATCTGATATTCTTATTTCTTTCTGTAATCAGACAAGTGTAGGTCAGCAGAGCAGGACTAGAGAGCTTCAAGGGGGAAGGCAACACAGCAGATTCATAATATTTTGTACTCTGGTGCCTCACATTTGACTATGTCCTCTGGAGGGGGAGACCTAGTGGCACTCACAGGAAGGACAACAGGTCACCGAGAAGAGACTTGATACCCTATGAGCATATACAGGGGGAGGTAATCTCTCTCAGGAACAGTCATAGGGGAGGGGAATAAGGGGAGATTGGGGGGGAGAGGAGAATGGAAGGATACAAGGGATGGGATAACCATAGAGATGTAACAAGAATAAATTAATAATAATAATAATAATAATTATATATATATATATATTTAAAATAGACAACAATAAATAATGTAAGATTGCCAAAAAGGTTAATGACTTAAACAAACAAACAAAAAAAAAATACTTTGTGGTGGGTGCCCTAAATCAGCACACATGGATGAGACCCTCCAAAGTTGTTCAAGGAGTTTATTACTTAAGAAAGAATTCTAATCAGTTCATTACCTTGTCACCATTTACAATACTAGGTCAGATTCCCCAGGCAAAGGGCAAAAAGTCAATAACAAAGCTCCTGGGCAGGATGAGAAATGCCAACAAGCAAGACTAAAAGACAGCAGCTTTTTGAAAGCTTAAAGACAACTACTGTTTTGAAATGCTATGTGGATTCATATTTTATATGTCTGGTAACCAATGATCACACAATTCGAGTAAGGGTGTATCATCAGCCCTGCCTCACACATTAGGAAAGTGAAGCACAGAGAGGTTGTACTAGTTAATTTTCTGTTGTCATGATTAAATTGTTTAAGGAAGAAAGGGTTAGTGTGATCTTACAGATAGAAGGTACAGGCTATCAAGGCAGGGAAGTTATGGACAGAGGAGTGTTAAGTGGCTGGGCTTCTTGCCTCTACAGTGAGGAAGCAGAGAGAGATGAATGAGGGTGCTCAGCTCTCTTTCTTCTTTTTACTTCATCCAAGGTCCTAGCTAAGAATGATGCGTCCCACATTCAGGGGAAATCTTCCCACTTCAGTTAACTCAATCTATAAAATCCCACAATCTTATATACAGAAGTTTGTTTTCTTAGACAATTCTAGATCTTACCAAGTTTGTAATCAATATCACTCTTTACAGAAGCCACTTTACTAGTGACTAAGCTAGCTACATGTCCTTCAAAATTTTAACAAGGATCTATTTAATTCCAAATCCATTTATCTTCACCTGAGTTCTATGTATTACTCTAAGAATAAAGGAATGTGTAGGAATTCCTAGAGATCCAAGGTCCTGGCTGCAGAGCATGTCACTGCACCAGAGTGAGTGAATATAGACTATAATGGCTTTCAGGTTCATAACACTCACTTATGCATTCATATATTTACACACAAACACACACATGCACATACACATGCACACACATATATACACACACATTGACATGACCATGCATTCATAAAATGCACACAAATGCATACACATATGCACACATATATGTACACATATTTTTGGCAATAATAAAATGAAGTATGTGTGGCCAGTGGTATAAATTTAGTAAGAGAAAATCCATAAATAAGTCTTCAGGTCCTTTATTTGGACTATGCCTAGAATGAGAGAAATAACATCGCAAGTTTTCAAACATCAGAGTAGATTCCATAATTTTAATCACAGCTTGCCTAGTAGGCACTGTTAGACTATATCAGCAACAGCTTTGCAACAGAATCTAGAGGCTTAATATCATCAGATGCAATTATCTGTGTTTGACTTTTTTGTTTCAGAAAATCTAATATACTCAAATAAGGGCCCTGAAGTGTCTATGTATCTGAGGATGACCTTGGATTTCTAATAAACTTGCTCCCTTTTCTTAGGTGTTGTGATTACAGATTTATACCTTCATACACCATTGATGAATTGCTGAGAATCAAAGTTAGGTTTTTCCGGATTCTAGGCAAACACTCTCCATTTCTTCCTGTCTTTCCTTCTTTCTTTCCTTCATTCTATCTTTCATTCATTCATTCATTCTTTCTTTCTGTGTAGTTTTGCATGTGTGCTGTGTATGCATGCAGGTGTGAAGGGCAGAGGTATATGTAATGTGTCAATTATGCTATTATCCCAGTTCTCAGGCTCAACTCATTTAAGGTGGTTTAAAGATCAGAATGTCACTACTGCCTATAGCCCACTTCCACTAGTAACTAATCATCAGTTAGAGGGAAGACACTGTTCCATTCACTTTGACCCCAACCAGATAGCATGAAATTCAGGTTAGTTATGTGAAAGACAGATGTAATGCTTTCTCCCCAAAAAAACACCTAGATTTCAGTAATAATAAGAGTCCAATACCACCCTCTCTTTGGACAAGGTGGATGCAGAGCCTTCCCACATCTTCAAGATCATGATCACTATTATATTACTGCTGTGAAATTTTTCTAAGCTTCTAGTTCAAGTCAAAGAAACCTTGCACATGATAATGTAAGTTCACAGAACATGACATTTATGTGTGTCACATTAACTAGCAGTGAGTGATAACAGAAACCCAGGACTGACTCAAAGCATGACTTAGAGAAAGTATGCTCTATAATCAAAGTTCCACTCTACCCAAGGTATTCACCTCACCAGTTCTGAAGATTAAGCTATTAAAGAATGAGCTCTTATTCAGAAAAGTGTGCATAGACCACTGTGATATATGTTTATTGTAAGGGTTGTTATTACATAACAATTGAAATGAACCAGGATGGATTAGAAAACTGAATTATCTGCCTTTAAATGTTAGTTTTACCACTTACTACACTGGTGACAATGGACATGTTGAGTTAGAACCTAAGTGACTCAGTTCCTCTTTCCGTATCCTTCTGCCTCTGCATTTCCATTCCACAACCCTTCTGTCCCTCCCTACCCACCTTACTATATTTCTTTCTTTCTTTCTTTCTTTCTTTCTTTCTTTCTTTCTTTCTTT
>OU015747.1:72835354-72848515 GCA_907169655.1 Acomys percivali
TTTCTTTCTTTCTTTCTTTCTTTCTTTCTTTCTTTCTTTCTTTCTTTCTCTCTCTCTCTCTCTCTCTCTCTCTCTCTCTCTGTCTCTCTCTATGTCTCTCTCTCTGTCTCTCTGTGTGTGTGTGTGTTTGAGTGTCTTTGTGATGTCTGCATATGTATGCAGATGTACATGTGCAAAGATATTTTCCTTATGAATAATTATGAGGAATAGAAGAATCCATGGCAAGTGATTTCTTTAATCTGTCTCCATTATATTTTTTAAAGATTCATTTTATTTCTAACTATTTGTTTGACTCTATATGTGTGTCTGAAAGAAGCTGCCTGTGGGGATAAGAAGAGGCATCAGATTCCATGAAACTATAGTTATACACACTTATAAGATGCAAGAAGTATGTTCTGTGAACCAAACTCAGGTCTCCTGAAAGACCACCAATTGCTACTTACCACTAAAAAATTTGTCATATGCTTTTAGGCAAGGTTTCTCAATGAACCAGCAAGCTAAGATTTCGGGATCATCTTTCCCTCACTCCAGAAGAACACTTGGTTTAAAGATTACTTCTGCCATGCATTGCTTTTTAGTGGCTTCTGGGTGTCTAAGCCATTTCTTCATGTTTTTGTCACAAGTATTTTATCCATGGAGTCATCTCTCAATATCCAACTCCATGTTCAAAGTTCTAATAATGGTTGTACTTATACCCCTGGGTTGTGGTGAGAAAAGAAGTATGAGTCAACCTAAGAAATGAGGTTGTATTCATCTCATAGCAATATATGACCAGATAATGATGATAATAAAAAATTTACCCTTTATAATAATATCAGTATTCTAAAATATTCCATTTATATTAGAGTTATTATTTAGGCCCAGTCAAGGAATATCTACTGAGAAAGGCCTTCAAAAGCAATACTAAATTTTGAAAAATATTACTATATTCAACATTATTTCAACCTAATGACATTCAAGTGAAAGAAGTAATTTTTATATTAAGCATATCATATTGCACCAAAGAAATGTTTCAGTCATTATAAATATATACTGCTCTTCTAGAGGATTGGAAATTGGTTCCTAGCTTCTTTGTGTGTGGCTTACAAATCCTGCTTCAAAAATGATCCCTATACACTTATATAGGCATACACACACACATATTTGGAAACAAATACATCTTTTAAAAAACACAATTATAATAGAAATTGTTCATTTATGCTTCATCTGTGTGTCCTACCACATTATGTCGCTCATAATAATGATCCATATCTTTTGTCTGAATATAACTGATATGAAAATTTTATCAATCATCAGTCATGCTGCCTCCATTCTCATCACACACATTAAACATCCTTGACTACTGCAACCAGGTACAAGAATGTAAGCCTAATCCAAGCATGGAAAGGCTGCCCATCTCTGACATTGAGTAGTAACTTTTACTCCAATCAGAGCAAAATACATATTTGAAAGCAACATGCTGTTGACACCTGTTCTATATTGTGCATTTCTATTGAATGATGCCAAATTGAATTATCTATTGAGTTCTCTATGGGAGGAGATATAGTAAATTTTTTTTTAAGAGTAACAACAATTTTATATTACCCACTTGTATGACTTCCTTGATCAAAAATGAATAGTTAAAGGTTACTGAATTTTTTTTTTCAGATTTTTTTTCATTTAATGGTACAGAAGGTATATTTCATTAATGAGTCTAAAATATTTCATGACTCACAGAAACCACATAGTTAAGTACTATCCAGATACAGCATAGAAACACAATATTGCCATTCAAGGCAGGAGAGGTCTATAATTTAGAAATTGTTTTATTTTTATAAATTTATTCCTTGAAAGAAGTTCACATGTAGCCAAGCTGCCTTCAACTTTCTCAAGTAATAAAAGATGGCCTTTAATTCCTAATTGTCCTGTTTCTACAACTCATATGCTGGGATGTGCCACTAAAGTTAATTCATACTATGATGTAAATCAGCCCAGCTGTCATGCATATCAGACAAGCATTGGAGCAATGAGATACATCCCATCCCATGGTATTTTATATCACGAAGTACCAGGCATAAACATAAATTGAAATTAATTTAAAAAGTCTGTGCATCTAGACTGAAATGTTGTATTAGAGTCACATGATGTGATAGTTAGTTTTTATATTAAATTGATACAAACTAGAGTCATCTAAGTGGATGAAGTCTCAACTGAGAAAACCCCTTCATAAGATTAGAGCATTTTCTTAATTAGTTAATAATGTGAGAGGATTTGACCCATTATTGTTTGTGTCATTCCTGGTCTAGTGGTCCTGGGTTCTGTAAGAAAGCAAGCAGAAGAGGATATGAGGAACAAGGCTATAGGCAACATTCCTCTATGGGCCCTGCATTAGTTCCTGCCTCTTAGTGTCTACCTTGATTTCTTGTCCTGATAATTTTCCGTGATAAGCAGTTGTATGCAAATGTGAGTAGAATGCCCTACTCCTTAAATTTGCTTTTGGTCACAGTGTTTCATCATAACAATAGAAACCCTGACTATGACATAAATTACCAGGATTGTGGGGTATTGCTGTGACAGAACTAGCAATAACTTTGGGGAAGGATTGTGGAAGGGCTTTGGAATTTTGCATGAGGAAACCCATTTAGTAGTCAACGCTTAGTGAGCTGTTCTGTTGAGTCATAGATAATAGGGGGTTGGGAGAAGTGCAGAGGAGAGAAGCCTAGCTTATAAGCTTCCAAAAGGAAATTCTATAGGCACTTAAAGAGTCTTTCACGGCTACAGCACATTTTAAATTAATAATCTATGAGTATAGTCAAGTGGAGCTGAAGAACTGGCTGTTGTTAACAAGATATAAAAACCATTAAAGTGAAACCTTTGCTTTTCAAGGACAACTAATCCTGGTCCACTATAGATGAGAAAATAATGGTGATTGAGAAAGGACAAGTGACTGAGGTAACGTCTTCTGGAAGTGTTTACTTGGAGTCACATTCAAAAAGCTGTAACCCATAGGGAGTCAAGGTTGTACCTCATGCTTGGGAGTGGAATTTGGTAGTGTAAGGGACATCTAGAGGATATTTAAAGCCATTTAGGGATCAGGGAGAACATGTTAGTCAGAGAAAGAATCTCTAAGGAGAGCCCAGGAGAGGCTGTTGGTGAAAGTGCAGCCCTGTTGAATTAGAAGAACTCATGATTTGAAAATGCCTGAAATGAGAAATATCTGTAAAGGGATCAGCAGTCATGAACTGTAGCATTCCTGACCCTAGCAGACAAGTTGTGAGGGCTACACAGACTAAAGCCAAAGAAATGATCCGGTTCTTTTGGAGGAGCTCAGAAGATTATAAGCAATTCCCAGACCTTGAACACTGAGTCATTTAGTGTTGCATTTGATTTTGCTTTTAACCAATTATGACTGTCCCCTACTGCTTTCCTCTCAGAATACGAAATTTTTAATTTATTTTTTATGTTTTAGAGGAGCCCAACATTAAATGACTAAAACTTGAAAGACATTTTGGAATATTAGAGAGAATTTTAAAAAGTTTAAAGAAACTTTGGAATTTTTAAAGGCTTATTTTATTTTTGTGACTGATCCATGGGAGGTCAAAGACAAGCCTCTATGTTCAGACATGAGGGAAGATTTATTTCTTGGCCTCTTCTTCCTTGGAGACAGTCTAGATAATTTCCTCCTTCTGGCCTGGAGGTGTTCCTCACAGCACTTTGGTGCTGTCTTGGTCTTAGACTTTCAAGACTCAGCCTCGTGATTCAGGAGCTTCTTGCATGGCCTCATCTGGCTTCAGCCAGTGTATGTTCTTCATGAAAATCCAGTTGTTTTAAAATATAATCCGTTTGACTTTCCAGTACAGACTGTGATATATATGGTGAGTAATCTTCTTAGATTCACTGTGTCTCCTGAGAATCTGGCACAGGATCCTCACTCTTCTCACTCTGGTCACAGTCTTGGGCACTGAAACATTGGTGGTACCTTCTGCTTCTCTAAGGCCATATGCCTGCCTTTCCATCAAACCAAGAGTTTTTTGTGCCTAGAGCCCAGGAATGAAACTCAGGAATCACAAGTTTCCAGATGATCACCCCATCTTGTCTCTTCTTCCAGGTTTGCTGACGGGAGTTCCCATTGGCAAGATCTTTCATCTCACTGGGGACCAATTAGACTTTCTTTTTACCATAGCAGAGGGCAATATAGGAAAATATAGAGGCAATACAGTATACTCCTGGCTGCCAAAATTTTCGACTTTTAAGTGTTTGAATTTATAAGACTACGGGCCATTTTATGCTTCTAAAATTTTTTATAAGTGAATTGAACTAGAAATGAACATAATGAGTGAGTTAACCGAGAAAAAGAAAGTGTCAAATGGTATATACTCACTTATATCTAGACACTTGTTGTTTTTTTTGTTTTTGTTTTTTTTTTTTATCTTAGCCATTCTGATGGGTGTAAGATCAATCTCAGAGTTGTTGTTTTTATTTGCATTTCCCGATGACTAATGATGTTGAACATTTCTTGAAGAGTTTCTTGTCCATTCAATATTCCTCTGTTGAGAATCTCTATGTAGCTCTGTATCCCATTTTTTAATTGGATTATTGGTATTCAATTTTTTGAATTATTTATATATTTGGAATATTAGCTCCATGTGAAATATAGTGTTAATGAAGTTTTTTTCTGAAACTGTAGGCAGATTTTTTCTATTGACGTTGTCCTTTGCCTTATAGAAGGTTTTCAATTTCATGAGGTCCCATTTACTAATTGTTGCTCTTAAAGCCTGAGATATTAGTGTTCTGTTCCGGATGTTGTCTCTTGTGCTACTAGGAGACAAGCCGCCTCTTCCCTACTTTCTCTTTTAGTATATTTAGTGTATGTTGAGGTCTTTGACTCACTTGGCTTTGAATTTTTATGAAGAGTGATAGATATTGATCTATTTGCATTTTTCTACATGTAGACAGTCATTGTATAGTTTTGGTTTCTTTGTAAAAACTCAAGTGTCCATAGCTGTGTGGGTTTATTTCTGGATCTTCATTTCTCCAGCATGCAACAAGGACATTTGCTCAACTATGTTCAAAACAGCTTTATTTGTAAAAGCCTAGACGTCCCTCAATTGAAAAATAGATACAAAAATTATAAATTTACACAATGGAATACTACTCAGCTATTAAAAACAAGGAAATATAGAAATTTGAAGGCAAATGGATGGAACTAGAAAAGATCATTCTGAAGGAAGTAACCCAGACCCAGAAAAATACAACCCAAAAGTGATATGTACTTACTAATAAGTAGAATTCACAATATAGTACAACTGAAAGACACAAAGAAGCTAAGTATCAAGGAGGGCCCAAGGAAGAATGCTAAAATCTCACTTAAAAGTGAAAATAAAATGGACAACAGAAGTGGTTAAAGAAAGGGAACAGTGTAAGAGAGTGAGCACTGAGAAAAGTATGGGTCTTTATTAGAACTGGGGAGAGTGGAGGCAGGACAGAGGGCTTGCTGATAAAAGGGAACTTTGGGCTTATTTTTGACAAGCTTGAGACCTACAATAGGGCAAGCTCTTAGGATTATACAAGGGTGAATATAACTGAGACTCCTAATAGCAGAGGTCATGGAGTTTGAAGAAGACACCCTCTAAGTAGAGAAGACTCCTAGTAAAAAGAGGGGAACATCAACTGATCCACAAAAACACTGAATCAAAACTTACACTGCCGCCAAAGCAGAAATGCACCAGAGATTTAGAAATGTCCAATCCATGCCTGACCCAACCTGAGACCCACCCTATGGGAGACAGCTAACCCATGACACTATTAAAAATATTCTTTTATGATTGCAGACAGGAGCCCAGAATAGCTGTATGCTGAGTGACTTCACCGAGCAGCTGATGGAAACAGATACAATGACTCACGGCCAAACATTCGTGGAGTGCAAAGAGTCTTGTTGAAGAGTGCGGTGGTGGAAGGAAAGAAAGATTCAGAGGGAACAGGAGCATCATAAGAAGACCAACGAAGCCAACTCACCAGGGCCTATGGGGGTCTGTTGGAATTGAAGCTCAAACCAAGAACCACGCATATACTAGAATTAGGCCCTGCCACATGGATGTAACCAATGGGCAGCTCCATCCTCATATGGGTGCCCTAGTAATGAGAACAGGGCCTGACTCTGACATTGGCTCTGTTGCCTGCTTTTTAATCACTTTCCCTTGGCAGGGCTATCACACAAGACCACACGGACAAGGATATACTCAGTCCTGATGTGACTTGACATGCTGGGTGAATAGGTGGGTGGATCTTCCCTTCTCTGATGAGTACAGCAGAATGCATAAGAGAAACAGGGATGGAAGGTGGGGCTGGAGTGAGAAAGGAAGGATGGTGCTATAACTGAGATGTAATGTGAATACTTAACAAAATATAAAAAGGAAATGTTAATTAAATTAAAATTAAGATCAATATTAAGACAAAACAAAACCATTTTTTTAAAAGAAAGATTAGGTTGTAGGCATAGCTGTATGGCATTTTCTTAAGAACTGATTAATGTGGGAGGATCCCCAGAATTATGGGTATTGCCACTCCTAGGCTGGTGGTCTTGAGTCCTATAAAAAAAAAAGCAAGATGAATAAGCCGTGAGATGTAAGATAGTAAACAACACCAATACATGGCCTCTTCTTCAGTTCCTGCCTCCAGGTTCCAACCCTGTTTGAGTGTCTGCCATAGATTCCTTCAATAGCCTTTTATTCAGGATATCTAAGCAAAATAGCACACCCCATGTTGCTCTGGATCACGGTGTTTTTTCACAGCAAAGGAAATGTAACTAGGACACTAGGAAAGCTATAAACTTGCTTCAAAGAAAATACACACACCTATTTAAAATATAAAAAGTCCCTCTGGGGCTGGAAAAGTGGCTCAAGGTTAAAATCTCTTGCTATACAAACATAGAGTTAGTACTTATGCCTCTCTGGAAACCAGATAAATGTTGAATGTTCATGTAGCAATCTCTCCTTTAATTCCAGGCTCAGAAGTTGGAGACCAGATTTTTAGAGCAGGCTGGCTGGCTAGACTAGGTATATAGGTGAGCTATGGGTTTGACAGAGAACTTTGTCTCAATGATTAAGATGGAGATTATTCGAGGAAGACTTCTGAAATCAACTCCCAGCTTTCATTCATACAGCTACATGCACTCGGGTGCACGCGCGCGCACGCGCGCGCACACGCACACACACATACACACACACTATGAAAAATAGAAACAAATAAAATTTAAAATCTCTCAAATATCATTTCTTCACATTGACTGTTGGAAAAGACATCTCAGGGCTAAGACTACCCACAATCCTTAGTTTCTCATGGAGCTGCAGCCCATTTATTCTTTCTTGTTTTGGAATAAAGGGTAATTTTTCCTTCTCACAGCCTTTCTTGTCTCAAACATATGTAGAAGAGTGATTTCCTTTTGTATTTCTGTGACTAGACACCATGACTAAGAAAACCTATAAAACAAATAATTTCATTCGTGAATATGCTTGCAGTTTCAGACAGTGTATGCCTAATTATCATTGATAGGATGGTAGGAGCAGGAAGGTAGGCATGGTACTCATGGAGTAGCTAAGAATTTAAGTGTTGAGACAACAACTAATCAGCAGAGACAGAACTACCTGGGAATGATGTGGGCTTTTGAAATCTAAAGGCTCACTCACATTAACACACCTCCACCAGCAAAGCCACATACCCCAAATAGGTCTACTAATTGTTAACTTAAAATTCAAACATATAAGCCTATGGAGGCATTCTTATTCAGACCACTAAAACCTTTAACATAGAAGTGATCTATTCTCTGCCATACTCATAGCATATGGATGATCAGGACACAGTGTTCATTGCTTGGCACAACATAGGCACTGAATAACTGGGGTTGACAGATGAAAGCTGATGTCAGGATATTCATTCCAGAACTTTTCTGGATTTCTTTATTTTTAAAAACTTTTATTATTATTATATTTTTTTGGAAAAGAGAATTTTTTTCCTTCAATGCAATACAATGAACTGGTACTATTTAGGCCTTGAGTTGCTTATTTTATCATTTTTTTGTATCAACATCCTGTCTAAGATGGAATCCACACAAAAAAGAGGAAAGGGGACATGTGGAGACCAAAACCACCCAGCCAGGTCTAAAAAGACCAAATTATGGTGACACTTATGTTTGTAAATCCAGTGGAATTCAATACTTTACACTCAGAGTGTCTTTCTTTGCTGACCTGATTGTGACACATCCTTCAGACTCTAACAGATAGGGAAAAGACCCACATTATAACCATGCCTCTTTGGAAGTCAACTTTATGGTGGCTCAGCTAAATACATTACAAAGTCAGATCACTTAATGTTCATATCACCTTTAAAATTCAAAAAATGAGGCTTGGCAGATGTCTCAGTGGGTGAAACAGTGACTGCTCAAGCATAATCCACAGAATCTCCAAACCCTAGATATGGACAGGATCATGAGGCTAGAACCCCATTGCTCCCCCTGGAGCCAAGAAGGAGAAAGCAGAGCATCCTTGCAAGTTTTCCAGCTAGCTAACCTGCTGCATTTAGTGGTGAGCAAGACACCCTTCCCCTAAGTTGGTAAAAGACAGGAGCCAATATCCAAGATTGTCCTCTGACCTCCCCACACATCTGTAACAGGCACATGTTCAGCAGTATTCACACAAATAACAAACACACACACATGCACATAGATATGCATTACATCATACATGCCAAGCATCATCCACTTAGTAATTTTGATTCTTGGTATGATGTTGACTTTAGATATGAATCATAAGAAAAGACCAACTGTGCACACAGTCAAAATAAAATTATAGTCTTTTAAATTTAGTACTGTAAGGAATATACTTTTCATTAATAGAGTAAATGTGCTCTTTGGCATCCTCTATAAGATACATGAAACATTCAGGATTCTCACTTGGATTTACTGTGCTGCTGAGATAAATGCTATAGACATCAAATACAAATGTAACACCTAAAATTATACAACGCTGATCCTTAAAAGGCCCCATTAGAACTTGCTCCATTTATGAGGTAAAAAGCAGGTTATCACACATTGATCTGTGATTTCCGGGTTTCATACAGGGGGAGATGGAATTTATCTCATTTTCAATTTGCTTTTCAGGGTCAAGTGAATGCAAGAAGCCACCTGAGCAAATGTTTAGTGCATTGGCATTTAGAAAGAATGTCTCTGCTGTGTTTAGGTTTTGAACTACCAAATCACCAAACAGGAGAGGGTTAGTCAGTAGTAGCTATGGAGACAGATAACCATTAGTATATGAATGGCATTTTAATGCCAATTTGAATTTTATAGCTATGGTTATTTCCAACTGACATTAACATAAAATGTTTCTGTATTTTGAAGAGTGTTTTCCCCCTAAATATTAACATCATGAAGAAGTCACTTCTTTGGAAAACAGTCTTAAAGATCCTTTAATTCTGAATTCCAGGGGATATAGATCAAGACAGATGTGGTTTGTGGGTAGGCTAAAATATTCCACATTTCCTTTTTTTTTTTTTTTAATATATTCCACCCTTTCCTACCCAGTGAATGTCCTGAGTTTAATCTCCACCCAGAAAACTCTCCACCAACTGGAATGCTGTTGCAGTTGTTATGGGTTTGTGTTTTGTATGACTTTAAAAATGTAAAGATTTTTGAATTCTGAGATACAATGTTTCTTATGAGAAAACAAAGTAAAACAAAGGCTTTGAAACATCCAGGTGAGATGATTCTGGCAACTGCCCAATGTTAGTTTCTGAAATAGATGGAATTGTTGAAAGGATTGACTTTCAAAAGTAAGTTTTTCCCCCATTTGTGAAATGATACATTATCTTTCCATTTTGGGTGTGTGTGTATGTATGTATGTATGTATGTATGTATGTATGTATGTATGCGTGTGTGTATATATATATATGTATGTATGTTTATGGGTATATGATTGTGTGTGTGAATATACATATGTATGTATGTGATCATGTGTGTGTGTGTATGTCTGTTTGTGTGTGTGTGTGTGTGTGTGTGTGTACCAGAGACACATATCTGATATCACCCAGGCACTTTATACATTTCTTTCTTTTATTTAAGTTTTGATTCTTTCCATTCATAGTTTTATTCTTTCTCTGGAGCTCACCAAGTAGGTTAGGCTGTCTTGCCAGACAGCTGTAGGTACCTACTCTGCTTCCTCAGAACTGGAATTTGAAGTGCATGCCACTATGTCTGGAATTTTCTACATGGGTTCTGGGAGTCCCATTCAAAGCAATCACTCCACTTGCTGATTTACCTATCAGGCCCTAATATGACTTTCATCTTAATGTCAGTAATACAATATTTGCAATAACCAACTAAAATATTTGGAGAAAAGCAAAATGACAGTGAGGAATTCAAAATAAAACTTAGAAACATCTTATGACTTGCCACATAAAGCATCTTAATTAGTGGAGAGACAACACACCTCAGCTTTATTGTGTGATATGTGTACCTGCATGCTTCAGTACATACATGTAAGTTACAGGACAATGTGGGGAAGTTAGTTCTCTCCTCCCACTACATGGGTCCTGTAGCTCAATCTCATTCTCAGGCTTGGTGCCAAAGACTTTTGCCCATCAAGCTGTCTTTCCAGTGCCACCTCAGTTTTAATGTGAACAGTGAAATTGACTCTCTGTATGGGATACTATCGCCATCTAGGAGCCTTCAAAAAATAATCTACTGTATTTGTCATGGTGCCTAAATCATCAGGAATGGTACAGCACATGTGAAAAATCATCAGACTTTAGGACACTATATTGTTCCTTCCTATCTCACAGAAAAATAAATGAACAA
Organism: Acomys percivali; assembly: GCA_907169655.1. Taxonomy (NCBI): domain Eukaryota; kingdom Metazoa; phylum Chordata; class Mammalia; order Rodentia; family Muridae; genus Acomys; species Acomys percivali. The sequence continues at coordinate 72,846,183 of OU015747.1, forward strand.
ATTTGGTTTAGCTTGGAAATGGAATGCTATTGAAAACTGAGACAAAATTTACATACATTTCCCCTTAGAATTTGCTATAAGAAATGCTTTCAGATCTTTATTTTACAGTAGAAAATGTCTCTCAGACTAATCTTTCTAAAATTTTGTACTAGGTACTATTTTTTATCATGTCTAAGCATGATTTCTGCTCAACCCTTTCTTTCCTTGTATCATGTTACTCACATATGTATTTCTGACCAAACCCTTCTTGATTTCCTCTACATTTTACTCATACTATTGTTGGATTGATTTGAATAGATGAAGGCTCCTATGAGCACTGTGTCCAACTACAAAATTCCTCTGAGGATTTTAGAACAGAGTGTCCTCATAGTTTCTATTGTACACACATAGCTTATCTTAATTTCGGCTGGGAAGATAGTGTAGTCAGTAAGTCATCACTTTGCAACCATGAACATCTGCATTTGATAACTGAATAGAAGTAAAAACCTAGGACTAGGGCAGTGGTTATCAACATTTCTAATGCTTTGATCCTTTAAATCAGTTCCTCATGTTGTTGTAACCCCCAGCCATAAAATTATTTTGTTGCTAATTCATAACAGTAATTTTACTACTGCTATGAATCATAATGTAAATATATAACATGCAGTATATCTTATATGTGACTTCTATGAGGGTTTTGATCCACAGGTTGAAAACCACTGGCCTAGAGAAATATAGTTATAAACCCAGCATTGTGGATACAGAGACAGGCAGATTCCTAGAACTTGCTGGCCAGACAGCCTAGCACACTCTGTATCAATGGCTCAACAAATTAGGTAGTGTAACCCTGAAGAACATAATTCTGGTCTCTGAAGGTAAACACACACACACACACACATACACACACACACACAAACACACACACACACACACAAATTGGAGATTGATGTTATAAAATGCTTTAATAAGCTTTTCCCTCAGAATTCTACAACGTCAGCTAAAATGAGGTTTCAATGACCCAAAATACTTTGAGTACATAGGATAATATTAATAGAACAGTACTATTTACAGACCAGGCACACTAAAATCCAGTTATCCTTTACTAAAAACAACATTTAATGCCTTGTTGAGCTTCAGGAAATGACTTGAAATATTTTAAAATATAAGTGCATATTTTTGCAAGAAGAGAGTTAACCCTAGGCAATAAGACAAGGGACAGTATTAAAATTTATAGGTGGGACAGGAAGGGGTGAGAAGCAACTAGACTATTTTAAAGAAGACTAAGAATGTCCTCTTGAGATTCTGAAAAATGTAGATGAACTTTAACCTCACGGCAACCTTTGAGGTAAACCACAACAGAAGGAAAATCTCACACTATGGGCAGTAAGCAACAAGTCATGCTCACCATTGAAATGACTCTTAGTGGAGAGAAAATAGATGACTGTAAACAAATCACAGTGTAGGGAAAACATGGATTCAGAGAGGACTAGGGAAGAAGAAGGCATTAAGCAAGAAGAATGGGTGTGAAAGAGCAATGAGGATGAATATGAGCAAACTATGAAATCACAAAAGAATAAAATAAAATATATAGCACAGTACTAACATTAGCAGTATTTGTTCTGAGAAGTTCTCCCAAAAGCTTTAATGTCATTGAGATTCAGAACTCAAATTTATACTCCTGTTCTGCCCAGGAACAAAAACTTGAGAGAATGAAATTATCCTAATCAGTATAACCATGTGACACCTGGTAGAACAAATGGAAATTTTACCAAGAAGGAAGTAATCCATTTTCCATCCTTTAGGTTCTCAGAAGTTAATTCCAAATAAATATGAATGTACATGTTTCTGCATGTGTGTCAGCATATTTACACATACCTATACACTCAGACCCAGCACACACAGAATAAAAAAGCTGCCATAGGAAAGAATTAGAAAACAATTAGTAACAGATTCTCTGAATCCCCAGAAAATCAGGACAGGGGAACTGGGAAAGACAGAGTGTTCAATAATGATTATCAATATGTTTTGTAAACAGATGGAAATCAAGAAGAAATTAATAAGGACCACAAGTTTTTTTAACTAACAGTTTTGTTAGTCAAACAATAGAATTTTAGAAGTTAAAAAATTATCAATTAATATGATTTACAAATTGTGTTTGTTGTAATTAAGTGCATCTGAGTGGACTAAAAATTTTTAAGAAAATTTTAAATAAAAAACTGGCTTACAAGATGGCTCCATGGGTAAAGTACTTGCCATGCCATGCAAATCTAATAAGCCTGAATAGAGTTTTATCTCCTAAACCAAGTGCTCTCTCTCTCTCTCTCTCTCTCTCTCTCTCTCTCTCTCTCTCTCTC
>OU015747.1:72848525-72863078 GCA_907169655.1 Acomys percivali
CTCTCTCTCTCTCTCTCTCTCTCTCTCTCTCTCTCTCTCTCTCTCTCTCACACACACACACACACACACACACACACATACATATACAAAACCACTAATAAAAATAAAAGAAAGGTTTTTTGAAAAAGAGTTTTATATGCCTAGAATTTAAACTATTCTGACAGCATTCAAAGCTTTTAAGAGGTAAAATATGTGTGATGAAATTAGTAGTTCCAAATTTTATCTAATTCAGATTTCAGAGTTGAGTACATAGACTGAGAAATTATCTACAGTTAACATGTTGAAAATCTGAGAATTAATGCATAAAGATGAAAACTAAGTGTGAATACATATAAAGATACATATGAAATAATTAATAGAACTGGGAATTATAACAATATCAAGCAGCAAATTTTAAAAAAATCTAAAACCAGACACATATAATTGCACAACATCAAAACACACCCACCCACACATAAAGTGTTTTTTCCTTAAGAAAATATAATCAAAGCAGCTGTGTGTGCTGGGAATAGAGTAAGTTAAAACTTTCAAAAGTAGAACAAAATGACAGTGGATTTTAAGAGAAATCACTGAAGCCAGAAGAGAAAAGAAAGGGGGTGTGCTCATTGGCATTTTTGGAATTTCAAATTTGCTCATAAGAAGGATAGCAGTGACTGGCATGCACAATCTTGTTGTCCTCTTTGTGGTCTTTCTTTATGTACACAGTTTCCAGCTCCCATTATGATATTATGGATGCATAGTTGGGAGAGGTATGCAGGGGTAGCAATCAGAAAGTAGTGATCTGGCCTCTAAAGCCACTTTGACTGCATTTGTGCTTTCTTTTCTTCTCCCCCTCCTCTCTCTCCCCACCCACATTACATACAGCACAAAGCAGAACTGTCTAAGGAACAGAGAACAGAAAGAAAAACTCACCAGAGCCACATTAGTGAAGCAGATCAAATAGGTTCAGAAACAATATTTTTTATTGTGACCATTATTATTATTAGGCAGTGGTGAAGGATAAGATATAACCCTATTTGGAAGTCATTCTTATTGATTGATTTATCTGTTTGTGTCCTTTGGAAACTGAAATTGACATTTTCTAGACTCATGGTGCATTCACATTATCTTGTAGAAATACTATATTCTTTATAAATCTAGAAAACTGGAGAAGCAGTGGACCATTTCTTGTCCTATTCAAGGTGTTACACTGTTAGCACAAACATTCTCTGCAGCCATTTTCAGAGAATGTCTCCTGTCATGCAAATCTACATTCTATGCATGTGTCAGTGCACCTTCTAGGCTCTTTCATGGATTAGTAGGTAAACACAAGCACCCCACATGCCACATAATGACCCTTTGATTTTCTGAGAAGTCATTCTAAGGGGTGATATCAAGACTCAGACTTAAAGGCTGCAAAAATTTCATGACAGTAATTTCTTATATTAAATCCATTCCTGCTTAAAATGCCCAATATTTTCTAATCTGTATTGTGTCAAGCAGAACCACAGAGAACATGACAAAGTTATAAAAATAGCTGAATGTGTAGAAAATAAGGGGGCAGGCAGAAATACAAATGTATAGATAATTTCAAAATCTGAAAAGGATCTATACATGCTAATTTGTAAAGCACAGATACCCAAATTGTACAGATTAAAAAAAAAAAAAAAGCTGGAGCTGGGGATATAGCTTCTTGAAGATCTGAGCTTGAATTTGAGAACTTGTGTAAATATATGGTTGGTAGTATAAATACCTGTGATCTCCAAGCTCCAAAGGCATGATGAGAGAAGAAGGCAGAATCCCTGGAAATTCCTAAACCAGAGTAATCTGAACTCATGTATAAAAGACAAAATAAGAGATCCTGTCTCAAACAATCTAAAACAACCAGCACCTGAGGTAGTTGATCTCCAAAAGCATCTCATGCAACACCTTTTTCCACAGTCAGGCATGTGAATGATGTGTACACACACAACATAGATTATACACATGAATCATATTTAAAATAAAACTCAACTATATGTTCTATACAAGATAATACATGAGGATTTTGAAAGAAAAAATATTTTAAAAAACAGATGAGAAAATATTAGATATAAACTGTGACCAAAATAAAGGCCTACTGTTTATATTAGTTATAGACAAATATATAGATATAGATATATTTAATCTTTAAAAGGCAGTGCTAAAGATCAGATATCATTTAAAATATCCAATTCTTCAGGAAAGTGTAAAAAGTTCAGTGTTGTACTATCAATAATCATTCTTAAACAGATAGTGAAATTTCATAAAATCTGCATGAAAACAAGAAAATACACTCTTCCAACATGAGTTGCATAGCTCATTCTTCAGCTCAGCTTCCTTCTTAATTTCTTTAGTTTAAAAATAAGGAAATTATAGTTGGCTATCTAAAAAGTTAATAATTTTGAATTTAAATTATAATTTATTTTCCTTTTTTGCCTATTTACTTTACCTTTCTCCCTAGATTACTAACAATTAACCAACAATATCATTACCACGAATAACCACCCATTAACCATGAACTAGCCAATTAATAAAGCAGACAGTAATTACATACTGCACCATTGCTACATGTGTGGCTTAGTTTCAAAATCTGCTTCAAAATCTTCATCAAGACCACATGTGCGAGCAATATCTTCAGCTCTTCTTCCCTGGACACACCAACAGAGACTACAAACTGTTGCTTTTAACAATACTCATTGAGAGTATAGAGAAGAAAACAGACCTGTGACTTTGCCTAAGGTGAGTGACCTCACTGTCCGGAACTCAGCTTCAGGAGAGAAGTTATAGGTGAAGAGTTTCTGGTCTACCTGTAGGAAAACAAAACAAATCCCACAACCCAGGTTTTCAGAGAGCACAAAGCAACCCCTTTTATAAACAGCGTACAGTCTCACAAAGGGCAGGCTCTTCTCTGGAATTCTGTCAGGGGAGATTCAAAATGTCCTGCCAGTTGGCCCACAATTCACACAAATTATCCATTCTTTCATCCTTGTAAACTAACATCTTTCACAGGCTTCTATTCCCTTAGATACCTTCCAGAACTATTGTCAGCTAATTATCTCCCTACTGTGAATGTCTCATCAGATTCCTCTCTACAAGTAAGTAAGCAGAGACAGACACAATCTGGTACATTAAATGGGGCCCAGTAATGCTTCCCATTTCATGATTTCCTTCCTCTTGTTCTTACACGTACCACTTTTTTCTTTTCCTCCATATCTCTGACCTATTCTCAGGTGTGGACTCTAGGACTTACTAGTCATGAAATGTAGTTTGATAAATACTCTCTCAAGGAAAGGCTCACAATATTGCTGCCCCTGACATATCCACTAGGTGTGGCCCTACTCACAATTATAAAAAGGGAAAACCCAGCTCCTCTCTCTCTTTCTCTTTCTCTCTCTCTCCCTCTCTCTCCCCTCTTCCTTACTCTCTTGCCTCTTTTACTCTCTTCTTCTCTGTCTTTGTCTGTCACTTTCTCTCTGGGATGCCCCTTCAACTTTAATGCTCTCCACTTAAAATAAACTTGGTCTATCATATCTGCTGTGTGGGTGTGCCTTGTATTTCATAATTAAAATTGGAGTCCTACTTTTTATAAATTCTACTCTCAGTTCCTGTTGCTATGATACTAACTTCTATCTTTGTCTGACAATGGCTTCTGTGCACACCATTCCATCTTATAATAGGTAAGCTGCCCAGGAAAGCATCAATCATCTCTACAGTCCTGCTCATACCTCACCACCCCTTCCTAGCTGTTGAAACACACCACCCTGGGCTGCTCAAAATCCCATGGTTACCAAGCACAAGGAGTCTGCTTGGCAGGACTCAGCCACTCTGCTCAGGAACTTGTGCAGGCCTATGAACTTGCCCTGGACTCCTCCCACCCCCTGAGCCACCAATCCCAGTGCAACGTACCGCTTACTAGCATGGGACACAAGAACATGAGCGGTGTGTGTGTGTGTGTGTGTGTGTGTGTGTGTGTATGTGTGTGTGTGTGTAGCAAGCTCCCCTTGGCCCTGTTTCCTGCAAAAGGGTGTGGGGTCGTGGCGGGAGGACAGAAAAATGCCATTGCCTCCCCTATCGCCCTAGCTGCTGCCATTCAGCAGTGGTAGGAACTATTACTCGGGGGAATCTGGGCTGAGGGTGCTCATACAGTAAGGCAGGACAGCACAGCTTCCAAAGCTGGCTCTTTCAAAACCACTTGCCAATTGCTGCTCACACGTGTGGCTAATCTGATCGCCATGTTAGTTTTGGGAAACGAGTTGGAGCTATAGCATCATTGCCATTTTGGCTGAAAGCAATCACATGACTAACCACCATCTTTGTTTTGGGAAAATAGTGGCTAAGGAGGTGGAGCTATTGCCTCATTGCTATCTTGGGTTTGTTTTGGGCAGCTCTTTTGTTTAGCCTGCCTTTTCAAGTCCTTGCTAAACACCAAATACAGCTTCAGTCTTTTAAGCTTTTTACTGCTCAATCTGGTGCAACTAATTACAGGATTAAGCTTTACCTAATTTCTGATTTTATGCTTTCAAGGTTATATCTTTACAATATGCAACATATGTAATTCAAGCCTGGAATTCTAACATAGGTCTTTACTAATTCCTAGAAAAATAAATAAACGTTGTTTCTCCTGTCACAAGCTTTCTTGAATTCAACCACAGACTTCCTTGCTAATTGGTTTGATATGATTTTAAATTATTCTACAATGATCTACTATATTTCCAGCCTAGAAACTATAATATATTAATTTTAGAGACATTAATTTGTTTAGAAGGTTAAATGTGATTGATATACCTCACCTTCATTCTCAAAAACTGAAAAGTCACTGCCTTATTAATATATTTAGCCTTGTATTTATTAATCTATAATATAGCTTTAGATGTTTAGAAGCTATTGACATTTTATAAACTAAAACACACAGAAAACTGTTCTGCTCTAATATTATGGACTTCTATCATGGGAAGCTTCAGGTACCTTCCTAGTCCTCTCCATATGCAGGAGACCAGACTTTAAACCTCACTGTTAGATCTAATGTCAGGTCTAGATACAGTCAACCTTACTGACAGACTTAAAAGACACATTTCAGATACAACCTTTTACCATTCTTTTCAGTAAAGGACAGTGACTGCTCACAGAAATTGGACCTAGATCTTACAGCTTTCATGAATGTGTTTTATAAATGTTATAAGGTCTAAAAGGATGTTTTAAGGTTGTTACATGGAAATTATGAATGTTGGAAGGTTTAAGAACGTGTTTTAAATTGGTCAATGCAAGGTATGAAGGTAAAAATGTCTGATAGGATGTTTTACTTATTCCTTTTTTTTTTAATTAGTCACAATATATTTTATAATAAAAGCCACTTAAGAAACAATGAATGTAACATGCCATGTCATCTTAAAATAATTTTTACAGATTTTGAAAAATTAATTTGAATCATATTTTCTTTATAACCTTTTTCTTTTTAAATTTTTTTATTAATTTATTCAAATTACATCTCAATTGTTAGCCCATCCCTTGTATCCTCCCTTTCTTTCCTCCCTCCCGCTTCCCCCTCTACTCCCTTCCCCTATGTCTGTGACTGAGGGGGACCTCCTGGAAAGTGGGTCAGAGGGGTCACGTGTTTTAAATTGGTCAATGCAAGGTATGAAGGTAAGAGACTTTAGGGGTGAGAATCCTGGGAGAATGAGGAAATAGAAGGATCCAGAGGGTCCTGGAAAACTACAGGCGGGTCTGGGCCCTGGGGTCCTCCTCAAACTATGGCACCAGCCAAGGAAAATATAGGCAGTAAACTTCGAACCCCTACCCAGTCTAGCCGATGGACAGGATATTCTCCACCGTTAAGTGGAGAAGGGGATCTGACTTTCACACAAACTCTGGTGCCCCATATTGGACCATGTCCCTTGGATTGGGAGGCCTGGTGGCACTCAGATGAAAGATAATAAGTAACCAAGAGGAGACTCGATACCCTAGGAGTTTTACTTATTCCTGTTGCTATGCTACTGCTACGCTGAAACCGTTTAGAGTGTTGACACTGGTCAATGGAGCTCTGACTTATCAATCAACTGTGGAAAAACGTTCCACTGTCCAATCCATTATGATAGTTCCAAGCTCAATATTTTAAATTTCCTTTGGTTTGTCCTTTACTTTAAATGTTTCTCATTGTATTTAAATTATATCCATCTTGCCTTCTAGATAGACACATTCCATGATGGGTACTGATGTTGAAAATTAAGACCAAGTGAGCTTTTGCCCTTCTGTTCTATGGGATGTTTCTGTCTTCACTCTATTACCATTTCACAGATGTCAAAAAATAAGTATTTGCCTCTGGTATGCTATATGTATATTGTCTTTTCCTGCAGTGTGCCTTTCACTACAGATTGCAAACAATTAAGATGTTAAACATGTCTAAAATTTATCTCCTATTTGCAAACTTAAAAGAATCCATGTGCTACAGAAAATGTACCTTTTGGGTCAAATAAAATCTAGATAAATACTGCCAATCAACAGTCTAAGTTTCCCACCTATTGCCTATTTTGGAGGGCTTTCTCCCCATTTTCATAGGTTTTGGGACTTCCCTCCCTAATTACCCACTTACAACCTTTCTGTACCAACATCATCTGATTAAATGAGTTTCCCCTTCCTAGTTAATGTAAATATGTCCCTTTCTCCAAGAGACTGTTCATTCCTTCCTGGTTCACTGAGAGTAGAGGTACCAAACCCAGAGAGCGTTACTGTGGCTGGTCCTTCTTGCTGACCTACAACTAAGACTTTTACCATTGGGTGAGATGATTGATACAGTTCTTTTCCATCTCTACCTTTACTGGCAAAAATCTTGGTAATAGGTGGACTTTTTCTCTGGCCTCAACTTCTTCCTGTTTGGGCTGTGCTCTTTTGGTTGCTGAAAAGCCCTGACAATCCAATGAGAGAGTTTGTACCTGTCTTTTTTTGAGTCACAATCCACTTCTGGGGATAACTTAATGGATTATTGATTTCACTTTCCTGTGAGAAATAGTCAATTCCCCATCTCTCCAGGCTCCTCTGAGATGCCTTCTGGAGAATTTCAAATCCCTCTGGCCACATTTAGGGTAGCTATGATTACATGTCTCTGCAACCAAACTTAGACAGATCCAAAATGAATATTTTAAATACCATCAGCAATTAGGTAAAATGGAAGCAAGTTGCCAATTTTCCTGTCTTTTCTCTTATTTGTTACCCCAAGAGTTTCAAGTATACACCTAATGTCAAATAGAAGGAGGCTCCTTATTGTCAAGCTTTTTCTCTTCTTAGTTCTCCCCAAAATCTCAAATATACACCTAAGGTAAAACAGAAGAGAGTTCCCATGGTCAAGACTTTTCTCTTAGTTGCTCTCCCAAGAATTTCAAATATGACCTAAGATAATATGGGGCTCTTTATGTTCAAGTCTTTTCTCTTCTTTGCTCTACCAAAATCTTCAAATAAAGACCTAAGATAAAAATGAAAGGAAATTCCCTACATTCAAGCTTTTCTTTGCTCCAAAACTTCCACCTCTGCTTGCTTTTCCCAATCGTTTCAAATGTACACCTAAAGGGAATTTTGTCCCTAACTATAAACTTTGTCCTCTGCTCACATTTTTGTTACATTATCCTGCCAGACTTACTATATCCAGGACAGCACCAAATCAGCTATCCACATGTATTCTACTCCAATCCCACAGATCATGCCTGCTGGAGTAACATTGCCCCTCCTAGTCACAAATGTTCTCAGACCCAATACAGCAAATACAAAAGTCTGATCTTCCTGGACCTGGCCTACATTTAAGTCTTTTAACCCCCTTGTGCCACCCTACAGTCTGCAGAAATCAGTCAAAGACATTGATTTCTTTATCTCTTATTCATTTACAAAAGGCTTAAATGCTGTGCTTTAGATCCAAGACAAACAGCCCCAGGTTCTCCCAGCACTCCTTGGCCCCTATCTGCTGCAGGATATGACTGACATACTCTGCCTTGTACCCTCAACTTTCCGAGGCAAAACTTTTCCTTTACTTAAACATTTTTGTTACTATGGCTATTCTCTCTCATTCCTCCACTGCTGAGAGCTGCTTTCAATGAATCTGCATTTATATACTATACTTTACCTTAAATGAAAAGCACTCTAATGTTCTATTTTTTATTTACACGAAAAGAGAGAAATGTTAGCAAACTATGCTTAGTTTGACTGTCAGCCTATGGCATTATCATCTGCTTTCCTCTTGGTGTGGCCCTACTAAGGATTATAAAAAGGTAAACTCACCTCATATCTCTCTCTCTCTCTCTCTCTCTCTCTCTCTCTCTCTCTCTCTCTCTCAGCCTCTGGCTCCTCTTTTACCTCTTTCTCATTCCCTTGGTCATCTTTCACTTTCTTCCTCTCTCTTGGTCTTCTGCTGCCTCTCTACCTCTCTCAATATCTCCCTCTCTCTTCTTTCTCTTTGTCTTCCTATCTCTGTCTATGTCTCTCATGGGCCCATTCCAATTCCATACTCACCCACTATATGAGACTTCTTAATATAATATCTATTGTGTGGCTCATATTTCATATTTAAAAGTGCACCTGTATGTATCTTATTTACAAGTCAGCAGACAATTACAGGTTCCTTTCACTTTTTTTCAGAGACAGAATATCTGTTTGGCCTAGAATGTGACCAAATAGACTAGGCTACCAGGCTAGCAAGCCTTCATGGAACAGATTGTCTCTACCTCCTCCCTCACCAATTTCAGAATGAAAAGTGTATGGTAATCACCTCACCTAGATTGTTTTAAGTATTCTGACATCTGAATTCTGATCTTCATGGTGGCAAGGAAAATATTTCAACATGCATGAGCCATGCTCTCTACCCTCCAGTCTTCAATATGAACATTGAATGATACTATCCTTATTGTTTTGCAGAGCAAAGGTTTGGCTGGAAGACAATCATACAATGGTCAGACTAAATTTGCCCTGTTTTGGGGTCAGGACTAATACCAAATCTTCCCATATAGTTCCTTCTTCCATAACTCTCTTTCTTCACACTTCAGTGAGTGACTCTCTTCAGGAGACTGCTGACCTTGTAATTTGTCCTATAACTTTAGTACAAGCTATTACTCTATTACTCATAGCATATGGTTTTATTTAGACTATAGCATTTCCTATTTAATAAACAATGTATGAAACTGAACCAAAATATATGCTTCTAATATGTTTATCCTTACAGTACCATGAAACAGATCAACAGAGAAAGAGAAGTCCACAAACGTGGCAAACTTAGCCAAGCCACACATTAGTGCATAAACAGTTGTCCTTTGCCTTGCTGTTTCCAGACTTGGGATCCCTCTCTGTGTCTCCAAATAGATATGCTCATCTACAAGTCCTTGAAAAGGCAATTTTAACAGCCAAATTAAAAGAAATTGGAAACTCTAGGAGTGTCAAGGATTTTACTTGGTAGCTGAGTGTCCTTTCTTTTTGCTAGGTGTGCTGCTTCCTGATGTGCTGCAGGAGAGGCCTGGATAGAGATGGACATTAATAGCAAATACATGACATTCAAAATTATAGGATTGAGTAAGGGAAGTCATTACATTACTATATATACAAAACACTAGGAGTCTAACAGAGTCCTGTGTGTACTACTGGGTAGGAAAATAATAAAGAAGACCCACAAAGAGACATCAGTGATTGCCTAGTGTGGTAGAAGAAACCTCAGGGAAGACTGGTACTATTCAAATAAAATATAAGTGAAGTCGCAAAAGGTGAGAGCAATGGAGTGGGCCTGCCTGCCATGAAGGGCATGTGTCATAGGGTTTTTGAGTTAGAGTCCGTGACTCCCGGGCAACTTTGTGCCTTTCAGTTCCTGAAAAAAAAATGGAAGCAGTTCCTTAGGCACTGAAATATTCAGGATGCTTTGTGTTTCCTGTGTGTTTTCTTAGAAGTCATGGAAATATGGACTCTTAAAAGAACAGTTGGTCTTATCCATTAATTTTATGTACATTGTGCAGCTTTCTAACATAATTGTATAGTGACTACTAAAACTGTATTGATCCTGGAAATTACTAACCATATTCTGTTTCTCATAGGGTATACAAAGTGTGATTACTCTCCATAAAATTATCACAGCCTCAATCTTTCTGTGGCCTCTCCAACCTAAGCCTGGTTTTATTCCTTGATTGGTCATATTAGGTAACCTTGGCCTGGGTCAGTAAACATGGCCACTTATTCTTGGGGAAGTGAACTATAACATCCTACAGGAAATCTCAATAATCTTAGTAAATAATTCAAAGGTTTCAGGAAGTTTTTAACACTGTCCAAATACACTAGGACCAGGGCCAAAGCTTCCTAAAATTATTTAACTGAAACAAGCATATTCCTGTCTATTGATCAGCCTTCAAGTTGTACAATACATGCAAGCTTTCCTGCTTCCTGACTTGCCACGTATGCTGGAGTGGAATTTGCTGATATAGCCACCTTTAAGTCATTTTTACTACGGTAATCCCTCCTACATAATTCTGTTAACAATCTCAATAAACTCATTGGTTCACTAATTTGTACTTATGATGGTTTGTTGTTTGAGTTGAGTAGATGGTAGTCATTCCTCCCCCAAAAAATATTTCACACAGTATTTCACCTCTGGCTTGTGGTAAAATAGCCTTATTCATTTCTTGAGTGGCACTTATCTTGTGTAACATTGGAACTATGGGAAAATGGTATAATAGTTAAACTTGATTGTTGACTGCATGGAATTTAAAATGCCCATGGAAATAAACTCAGTTATGCTTGTTGGGCAGTGTCTAGATTGGATTAATTGAGGAAGAAAGACCCAGCTTAAATGTATGTGATACCATTCCAAAAACTGGGAGTCTGGAATAAATTAAAAAATTGAGAGAGTGAAACAAGAGCATACATCAGTCTCTGCTTCCTGACTGAAAATGGAATGTGACCAGCTGCCTCATGCTTCTGTGATAATGATGGACTCTACTCTGAAACTGTAAACCAGAATTTATTTAAGATCTTTCTTATGAATTTTTGTTACAGTAATAAACAACTAACATGGAAGACACACTTTGGAAATTAGTATATGTTGACTTTTCCTTGAAATTTCACAGTAAAATGATAAGATCAAACAATCTGAAAAAATGATGAGAAATGATTTTCTTCCCTTGAACCAGATATACACTTGTTGGTTTGTTTGCTTGTTTGTTTTTGGTATATTCAATAATTATTTGGTTTGTGGTTTATGGAACTATTTGGTGGAGTGGCAAAGGTGTTAAAAATATTAGAACACAGGAGGATGTTGTAGCTGTGCTTGTGATAAGGCCATTATATCTGACTCGCAGGCATTAAGGCAGGCCTCAGATGTCTGGGCTGATGGGTTTAGCCGTGAAAGAGAGCACACAGGCTCTAAGGTCCAGGTAGAAGTTGATAGCCTAATGAGAGTGTGTGAAGCCTCTTCTAAAGGACACATAAGAAGATAACAAAGTCATCTTCTGAAAGAGAAGATGTCATCACACCTGTTTGTGGCAAAGAAAGAGGAAGGCATTTGCAGTAGCAAATTTGGAGCATACACATGCATAAATTAAACTTGCCTAAGCAAAATGGTAGTTGACAAGCTGATTAACATTTTCATCCTAAGTTATAATCAAAGATGTGTTATCTAGACTTTGGCTGGACTTTATTAAGATCTGCCCTCCTCTGCTCTTGGCTCTTTATACAGAGTCACTACTGTGTCACAGAAGCCTGCCACACTGTTTTCTCAGATAACTCTGATTGTGCACACACAAATTCTTTAACACCCTTCTGTATCTTTTCTACCCGGCCAGCTCTTTCTTATCATCAAGACCCAGTGTGCACTAGGAACTAGTAGGATGTATAGAGGAGACCTATGTCTTTCCAAGGGCCTCTATATGACCTGTGCTCTCATCTGTAGTGACCTGTACCCTATTTCCACTTCCCAGGCAACTCTTGCTATAGTCTTCTGTACTTTATTTTTTGTACCCATTCCTTCTTCACTCAATCTGATTAAAAGCTAATTAAATTTGAGCACAACTAGTATTGCCAGTGTTTCCTCCTCTCCAGTAGTTTTTTTTTTTTTGAACAGCTATAGTGGGGTGTTCAAGAATTTGCCTTTCTAGCTCTATCCCAGGTGTTGGTGATGCCAGTTGAATGATGGACCAGGGTTAAGAACAGAGCTGGCCTGGAGTTTGGGGAAAGTCTATACTCCAGTGTGTAGCTTGAGTCAGAAGATCAGATATGTTGGTGGAAAAGTCTTAGCATAGAGGCTTAGTGGGAAGATTAGAAGTGAAGTACCTGAATGAAAATTTCTGGCCCCTTTAGGCTAATCTTCAACTGATGAACCCTTCTGTTTGCCAAATTCTCTGTGCTGGTGCTGAACACATGACTTTCTTCTTTGGTTAGTCCATATCGAACATGTAAACTTCCTTGAAAGAAAAAAAGGGGCCATTAGAATTAAGAACAGCACATACAGAATATGATCAAATTCTCCATACATTGGTCATTTCTTTTGGTAGTCTCATTGACTATGTATTATTTTTTTCTAATCCATTTGCTCATCATAGTTAAAGTATGAATTCTTAATATAGATATTAATTAAAATGAGTGTGGTGTTGTTTTTGTTGTGTGTATGTACCAGCACAATGTGTTATGTGATATCAGCGCAATGGTGTGGATGTGTAATTTCAGCATCATGCAAGTTGAACCAAGATGACTAAGGTTTCAGGTCAGCTGGACTACAGAGTGAGAACTTGCTTCAGAAAAGCAGCTAGAAAGAAAGAGGAGAGAGAAAGATAAAGATAGGTCTATAGATAGAAAGAAAGAAAGAAAGAAAGAAAGAAAGAAAGAAAGAAAGAAAGAAAGGTCAGGAGGGAAGAAGAGAATGGAAGTAAGAAATCCACTCCACTGTGACAAGCACACCACTGTCCTGTTGTATAACTGGAATGTGAGAACATGAATATGACATGGATATTGTCATGACATGGTACTTTTCCAAGCATCTTCCTTCTTTTGAGCTTGAGAATAAGGAGACTTCCTTGTTTTCCCCCAGTAGTATGTAATGTGCCCAATTTAAATGTGGTCTGGTTAAAGCATGGTGACCATTCTAAATATTAATGGCTCCTTAGGAAATTCAAATTTTACCAGGAGAGTATTTTTCAAGCAACTGTACAGTATCTATGAGGTCAGGAATTCAGACCATTGAATCTCAACCTCAGAACTTATAATGGAAGGAAGCTAAAAGGGATTTAAGAGTGTCTGGAAAGAGAAACGAAGAACTTTTCTTTCTTTCTTTATTTTTTATGTGAGGATAAGGAAGATTATCCAGGAAGACAAAGCATAGAATAAACAGAATAACTACACTGGTATGAATATCCTTTTTTTGCTTGAAAGCTACTCTATATGAAAAAGTGCCATGGAAGACTAACATTGATTGACTTCTTTATCCCAGGAATATTTGCTCATTTGACTTCTCCAACACAGGTGGCTGAGATGGATGAGCAGAGGGGCTTGAGTTTATAATAAACATTGCTTTGTCCACTCCTGTTGTGTCATCTTCACTGTAAAGATGGAGTCTTCCTTATACACCAGAAGCTCTCTCTTTAAGTACACAGCAGGGAAGAAAATGTTGTCACCAGAGTACAGTGTCATACTCTGGGGGACATTAAGGAGAAAAGTACACTTACTCAAATTTGGGCCAATAAGTATGATTCTGATACATTCTTTACATTTTCTCATTTATTTGACCATCATCAGCCTACTCATTTTTCCCATTGCTGGCAATCATAGGAAAACCACAGGCTGTGTTTGAAATTGATGTTCCTAGCCATTGTTCCAGTGCTTGAATTCTCTTTTGCTTTCTTGGTAACTTTCTGTGATAGTTAATATTCACTGTCTCTATCTTCCCTAGGGTTCTCCATGCCACACTCCTCTCTTAAACCTGCAAAATGGTAAACACTTTAGGTTTATAGTCCCAGAGGTAGTAAACTGTCACAAGGAATGCACTATCAATATAACAAACTAAAGAGGCTAAGTGCCAGGTCACAAGTGCATTGAGAGCAATGCATCATACTGCATTTATCTCCCACTTGGTCTCATTTTTCTCTCTAATGTATATTAGCAGTGCTGCACATAAAGGGGACTATTTCTCTGCATGAATATTGGCAGATATTTGCTCTTTGCCAAGTGGAAAATAAAAATCAAAGTGATTTTTGAGATGTGTTTAGTTCCTCTTTTCCAAATATATTCCTGAAATAAATATTTGTAATAGAATTCATGATAATCTCCACAAGTAAATGATAAAATTTTAGTGGGTTCTTTTAATGCTTATATGCCCAAATTGTGTCTACTTTTCTCTTTTTATATACATTTGAGCCAAATCTATATCTTTATTCCCTCCTCTTTCTCCCTGTCTCTGTGTCTTTCTGTCTCTCTCTGGGTCTTCATCTCTGTCTCTCTGTGTCTCTGTCTCTCTCTGCCTGTCTCTGTGTCTCTGTGTCTGTCTGTCTGTCTGTCTGTCTGTCTGTCTCTCTCTCTCTCTCTCTCTCTCTCTCTCTCTCTCTCTCTCTCTCT
>OU015747.1:72863088-72889054 GCA_907169655.1 Acomys percivali
TCTCTCTCTCTCTCTCTCTCTCTCTCTCTCTCTCTCTCTCTCTCTCTGTGTGTGTGTGTGTGTGTGTGTTAAGGATGTTTGACTACTTACATTCTGTCCTTTTTCTGACAGAGGGCAGAATTGACTTGAAAAGTTGTTTTCTGACCTCCTCACTCATGGCATATCATGATGCACATTCATTCAGAAACACACAATGAATATACTAACATGATTTTTAAAAAGTCTTTCATTGTATCACTTGCCTTACTAAGCATTTTACATTATGGTTGAGTTCCTGCCTTTCATGTCATCTAGAAAGTTTTTTTCTTCTTCTTCATTTTTACTGATATAAGAAAAGAGAACAAGAAAAAGAAAGAGGTGGGAATTGAAGAACTAAACATATTTTACTTAATTTTTAGAGGCAAGTGTAGAAACTAAATCTAGCTGGTCACAAATGTCATAGATTCCTTTAGAAAGCAGCATCACCAATTACCAGTTATCCCTGTACCTTCAATTGGGGAGAAGGAAGTTTTCACTTTACTCACCTTTCTTTCCCCTTCAGAATTCTCATACTTTAAAACTCAGCATAATATTGTTTCTCTCATGAAACTACCTGAACTCTCTAAGCTCATAGGCCTATTATAATTTCTAACCTATCATACACTGTTCTGTATTGACTATACTCTGTAAATTATCTAAAAGTTGGGACTTGACTTTTGGGGAGGTTAATTTATTTGTATGTATGTATGTATGTATGAATGCATGTATGTATGTATGCATGTATGTATATTATGCTTATATGCCAGTGTACATACCCATCAATGCACTTATACAGGCTAAAAGTCAACACCGAGTGTCTTGTTTGGTTTATCTTCACATAAAATTTTAAAACACAGTCTCTCATTGGTTGACTAAGACAGCACAGACTGGTTAGACTGGTTGGCTGCAGAGCCCTAAAAATACATCTTCAGGTCTCCACATTCTCATTACTGGGATTTTAGTTGCAGCTCACTAGACCTTGCTTCTTCATCAACATCTATGATCTATGCTCAGTTCTTCATCCTTGTACTGCAAGGACTTCTCTGATTAAGTCATCTCCCCAGGCCCCTAAATCTGTAGTCTATGTCTTTCTGAAGTGTATATTTTTAAAAATTTTAATCTAGTTGGAGTATAATTAAGTAACAGTCTTTCTTGGTGCTGTCTATCAGGGATAAGGTACTTAAATCCATATTAAACATGTTTGACATTGAATTAGGAAGTAAGGCTTCAGGGCATAGGATGCATCTTAATGGTAAAGCACTTCACTTCCTATGCAAGATCCTGCTTGGATCGGATGCTCATCACTGCAATCAAGCAAACAAATAAAACCAAGCCATGCTTCTAGTTTGATCAACTCATTTAATGAAACCATTACCCACTTATTGCTCATGTTGGAATCCCCATGCATATTTTCAAGTTTATTCTATGTCTCACCAATGATCTCACCCATAGCTTCCATACTCAAGACTTACTGATCTACATAAAATTAGCATTGAAGCTATGCTCTACCAACATACTTTAAAGTGCCCTGCACCACCATTTTCCTTTAGTGCTTGTAACACATCTGAACTTTGATTCAAGTCATATCTCTCCATTTTTCATATCCATATATTTTATACTACATTGTCAAAATAAGCATGCAAATTGTTAACTGATACCACTACTTAAATTGTTTCAACAGCTCCCCAATGCCTTCAGACTAACTCAATTATTTGGAGAGGTTTAGAAGACCCTGTGTTATTTTTCACTATGTTCCCTTAAACTTAATTCACTGTGTTTCACCTCACCCACTATGCTCCCTGAGCACAATATTTTCTATTTATTGGTGTGCAAAACCTGCATAGGCTTTTAGCTTATTACACTTATTTCTTTTTCCAGCTGGAATGCTCTTATACATTTTGCCAGGAAGCAGCAGCTCATTTACTAATTATGTCTAAGGTGGTCAACAAAACGTTGTTTTCTTTATGTACACAGACATCAATAGTCACATTGCTGGTCCCCATCTATTGTAATAAAATCAATACCTATTAATCACAGATCTTCTATAATATCAATCAATTATCTTTTTCCCCATGCTTTACCTCTTCATTTACTTCTTCCTCTAAGACCCTGTATCCTCTCTAAGATATAATTTTTAGATTCATGGTTAGATTATCCTCAAGAACATAAATCATATTCAATATTTTCATGGCCATTCATCTTTCAATTAGATGAAATTGCCCAGGCCACCACCATGAACATCCCCATACAAGATTAAATTGGCTCATTGTGGCTTACTACATGTGGGTATTCTGTGGCAGAGCCAGAACCAATAACTGTTCTTTGGAGGTTAATTGAGAGAATGAACATATAAGTAATGTGAGCCATTTATGGTCACTTTTAATTCATGGCCATCAACTTTTTTTGAGTAAGTCTTTTAAAGATTTTATTAAATATTTTTACATATATATTTATATTATTACATATACATACAATGAACTACCTATAGCAAGAAGAACCACAAAACATTCAGGAATTATATAAATGTTACATTCATAGTGTTTGGCTATTTGTATTTGGCAGCCTTGGTGAGTCTAAATTCTGAATGTAAATCAATATCTATCATATCTCCTCAATAATAACTTAAAATGTTTATTTAGAACTAAAACCATCTTAACCCCTAATCAACTAAGATGGCCACCAACTTTAAGTGAGTCTTTCTTGTGAACTTCAATTCAGTAAGTATACTTCTTATGTCCGATTACCTTTGTCAGAACATTTAATGCCTTTCTTCTTTGTCAGATCTCAGTTTTCTTTCTAATTGCTCAGTCTCTGCTAATGACATTATTTTCTTTTTAATAACATGGAAGCAATCATAAAGCATTTGTAATTCCTATATGTAATCTATTGTGACCTGTCAGCTCCAGAATTTGCATGCTCTGCTATCCTTTCTGTTCATTCTTGTCTTTGTGTGTGTGTATGTGTGTGTGTGTGTGTGTGCATGTGCATGCGTGTGTGTGTGTGTGTGTGTGTGTGTGTGTGTATGTGTATGTGTACATGCATACTTGTATGTAATTGTGGGTACACACATGTGTAGTCACAAGACAATGTCACATGTTCTCACTTTGCTTTCTACCTTCATTGACACAATGTCTCACCTTTGACACTGTACACGCTTGGCTAGCTGGTCTGTGAGTTCCAAACATTCTCCAATTTCTGCCTCCTATGCATTCTGTCTCACATTATTAGTGCCGAGATTACAGACATCCACTAATCATCTGGTTTCTATGTGGGATGTGGGGATTCAAACTCAGATTCTCAAATTTGTTCAACAAATATTTTACCCATCAATCCAAATTCCTAACTCCTCCATTGTTAGTCACAACACACAAACTATCTATGCCCTCATATAATTCCAACTTACACATTACTCCTTATACTTCATGTGTAGTTAAATATACTACTTCTAGAAACGCCATTCCTCCTTCCTTTATAATTTGTCTTTCTTTCACTGTATTTATGACCACATTCTCCTTAGCATTTTTTTTTTATCTTAAAAGAAACATAATTTGCTTTGCCTTAATATCTGCTCTAATTTGCTACTCTTTTCTGATCTACACTGGAATTCCCTTGGGTCTACACAAGTTTTCTGTCTCTATTTCCCATGTCCTCAGTCACAATCCTATCAGATTCATTTGGGTATTTGCCTGAATTTTCTAATGCTAATGCCATCAGTGACATTTCTAAATCCATTCACAATCCTTATCTAAGTCTTTTTACCATTTCACATTTCCTTCTCTTTCAGATAAATTCATTAATTTCAGAATATTTCTGCCAATTTCTTCTCCCTCTTGATGGCTGTTTTCCCTGGCTCTTTCTTCGCTTAATGTTGAAATCACAGGGCATACATACCTGTGAATTTCTCTTTAAGCCAGATTGAACAATCAGATTGAATTTTTGTAGCCCTATAGGCAACCTTCTTAAATGTGCAGGGTGGCTGGTGGCAGGGCCATTCTGGAGGCTACAACTTTGAACTTAAATGATCATCAGGCACTTTTTTGAAGGCTCTAGGGGAGCATGAAATATGTATGTGTGTGGGGGGAGTGTATTTTGTGTCCTAATTTCTGGAACCTCTTGCAATCTTTGTTCCTTTTCATGAGTCAGGTTTACTCTCAACGCAATCTCTATCATCAGGTTGAATGGCCTTCTGACCATCAAAGGATGTTTCTGTGCCTAAGTATTCATGTCTTCTTAGTCTTAAAACACATCCAGTCATTGTATTTACCACCCAGACTCGCCCAGTATTATTTTTGTCTTAACTAAGTATATGTTTTAACATTAAATTTACAAATAAAATCACTCTGAATTCAGTAAAGATGTTAAACTGTTATAAGGTGTTTCAAACTTAATCAAATATTATCATCAATATAATTGAAATATTATGGGTTACTAAATGTTGTTTCATGGTATGTCTTGAATCTTAAATATTGTTTTCATACTTTATTTGGTCATAGGAACTCTTCAAGTTATGGTTATAACTCAGTGAATGAGCACTGGGCTTAGCACTAACAAGACCATATGTTTGGTCCTTAGAACCACAGAAAACAACCACCACACTATAAACAGCAAAGTCACATACATATTATTATTATTTTATGTGAAATTTAAATAGAAGGACATTTAAGTCTGTGGAATAAGTCTGGATATTTTAATAGTACATATTATTTTTAATTTTTTATTAATTTATTCTTGTTACATCTCTTTTTTTTTTCTGAAATTACATTTACTTAGATATCTTCCAAGGTAAGTTGGTAAAGCTATTCAGTTTCTGAGGAGCAGAAGTCGATTACAGGAGTTAAGGCTCAAGAGCATGCATTCATTACAAAATATAATCTCCAGGACATAATGGTATCAACTGTCACAAAACACATTTAAAGCTTGTTATATAAGTCAACATATATATCTTTTTAAATCTGGAAGACTTCATAGGACATTCTCCACCGTTAAGTGGAGAAGGGGATCTGACTTTCACACAAACTCTGGTGCCCCATATCGGACCATGTCTCTTGGATGGGGAGGCCTGGTGGCACTCAGAGGAAAGATAATAAGTCACCAAGAAGAGACTTGATACCCTAGGAGCATATACAGGGGGAGGAGGTCCCCCTCAGTCACAGACATAGGGGAAGGGAGTAGAGGGGGAAACGGGAGGGAGGAAAGAAAGGGAGGATACAAGGGATGGGCTAACAATTGAGATGTAATATGAATAAATTAATAAATAAATTAATTAATCTTGTTACATCTCAATGGCTATCCCATCCATTGTATCCTCCCATTCTTCCCTCCCTCCCATTTTCCCCTTATTCCCCTCACTTATGACTATTCCTGAGGGGGATTTCCTCCTCCTGTGTATGTTCATAGGGTATCAAGTCTCTTCTTGGTAACCAGCTACCCTTCCTCTTAGTTCCACCAGGTCTTCCCCTCCAGGGGACATGGTCAAGTATGAGGCACCAGAGGTCGTGTGAAAGTCATACACTACTCTCCACTCAACTGTGGAGAATTTTCTGTCCATTGGCTAGATCTGGGTAGGGGTTTAAAGTCTACCGCATGTGTTGTCCTTGGCTGGTGCCATAGTTTGAGCGGGACCCCTTGGCCCAAAGCTGCCTATCTTATTGTTCTATTTGTAGGTTTCTAGGACCCTCTGGATTCTTCTACTTTGCTATTCTCCCATGATTCTCTCATCTAGAGTCCCAATAGGATGTCTTCCCCTCTGCCCCAGTTTCCTGGTAAGTGAAGGCTTTCATGGAACATGCCCCTTGTGCTAGTATGCAGATATAAGTGAGTATATACGATTTGAGTCTTTCTGCTTACATCGATCTTCTCTCACATTTCATTAAGGCTTTTATTGCGATTCAATTCTATCATGCTTGCCTGACCCCTACTAGATCCAACCACACAAACATAAATCATAATTTAGAAATCTTTAAATAAATAGATACAATAATACCTCCTGATTTTACCAAACAAACCAGAAATAAAAACGCCTAAATTGAAAATGACATATACCCATTCTGAAGCTAAACCCATTTCTAGGGATAGTATTCACACATGCTTTTACATGGAAATGTTAGATTCAGATGAAGGGATAAACTTATAAAAATATAGAAGATACATATATTATTGAAAGACCCAGAAAATATTTATATAGCAGAAAAAAAGAGCTTAGAGAAGAATTCATGCACACAGATAAAAATATTAATGCTTAAGAATTATTTGCTGAGAGTTTCATAGATATTTTCTGATAATATCCATCTTACACATTCATCTAACTCCTCTCAGACTAATTCATTATAAATCTCAAAGAATACACCAAAGGACATGGACTTCCTCTGCAGTAAATGGTGATGAAAGAACTAATAAAGCACACACAAAAACATCATCTCTTTTAGACCATATTCAAAAGCTGCCTTAGAACATACTAAAAGCAAACATTTATGATCTAAAGCTATAAACCTCATATAGAAAAATATGAAAAATATTTCTTTAACAATATGAAGCCAGAATTAAAGATGATACTAGTTGAGAGATATAATGGAATGCATTAACCTGAGATTCAGGTTGAAGTGACAAGAGATAACAAGAATTAGCAAGACAATTAGGAAAAGGGAACTCTTGTAGAATATACATCTTAGCCCCAGAGGGCCAAGGCTAGCCAGATGTTCAGCCAGGAAAATCACTGGTGTGCAAGCCTGGTGACATTAGTTTAAGCTGCAGAATCCATAGAGAAGGAGAAAACTAACTGCTAAATGCTATCCTTTCATTCCTCAAGTGTGCCTTGGAACATGTGCTTGCATGTAAATAAATAAATAATATATGCACATAAACACAAATAATACACAAATTAAATCTCTTAAAAGGCTGTAAACAACATACAAAACAAGTAACATAAAAATAGTAACCAAAAGAATGGGAAATATCACTTCCAAAGAGTGATCTAGCAATGAGTTTATGAACATATGAATACATAAATAATTTACTGCTCCACAGCCATACAAAACAACCAACTGAGTGAATATTTCAACGAAGACACACACTATACAAAGGGAGAAAAGTGGCTCGATCAATACTGAGTTACAATCTATTTTTCTTTCGCAAGGATATTACAAAAATGACAAAGTATAATAATAGTTAACAAGACAATGAAGAGAAAGTAAGTATTGTAGAATATGCATGAAAATGTATATTACATAGCATTTTGTAAACAAAGTGAATGCTTCTATACAAGTGTTTAAGATGTGTGACTTATGAGATGGCTCAAAGGATAAAGGTGTTTGCTGCCAATGTGAAAGAAATGAGGATAGAAGGGGAGAACTGGTGCTTGGAAGTTGTCCTTTGACTTCTACATGTGTGCTGTTATATCATGTGCCAATGTACAAACACATACGTACATGCACACAAACACCAAACACACAAATAAGTAAATGATGTAAAATATTAAAATTGAAGCATATCATGGTTTGTCCCATACACACACACACACACACACACACACACACACACATGCACACACACATGCACACACACACACACACACACACATATATATATATATATTCCACATAATGTAAATAAAATGAGTTCAAAAAGATAACTGCATCTCACATACCTGTCTTTATAAGACATAAAATGAAAACATGAAGCTTAACCCTAGAGGTCTGTTGAGGCATGAATGAGAAAAAGGTAGTTTGTGTACACAGTGGCTTGTAAAAAGGAAGGAAACCCTTCTGTTTCTAACATGGATGGTTGTGGGGTGAATTCTGGTGGTAAGTTGAAAAAACAGACACAGAAAAGACAAGTATTATAAGTTCTCACTTACGTGTGGACTCTGAAAAATGTAAATCTCATAGACTTTGAGAAAAAAGGGAGCGTTACAGAGGTTGTGACAACAGAGACACTGAACAAAGAACAGGCCCTTTCAGTAATAATAGAAAGAACTGGTTTTGCAGATGAATTGATAACTGAAAATGAACCTGTTATCAGCTTCAGTGCTTATTAAGGAATCATAATCTTTGTACAGTGCATATACTGAATCTTTTTCAACTTAAGGAGGTAATATAGAAAACTGGAAAGAAATCTTAGCAGTTATAAGCATGTGCTACTCTGACTGAGGGCCTCAGTTTAGCTCCCAGAACTCTCATGTGAGGCAGCTCACATCTACCTACATCTCCAAATTCTGAGACCCAATGCCCTTGTTTGGCCTCTGAGGGCACCTGCACACGTAGGCACATACGCACACACAGATAGACTGAAACCTTCCCACTATTAAAATGTAAATAAAGCTTTAAAATACAATGATATTAAAATCTAATATGGAAGCATATTGGCAAATCAGTAGTCTATAAAAGTCATATTCACCTTTGTAGGAAAGGTAAAGATAGCTTATTCTGCACAATTTCTATCTTGCATGATGGGAGGGCAGATGAGAGGGAAGAAAGTCAGCCATCCTAGAGCTCTTTGAGAACTTCTCTTGAATCAGTAACATCTATGCTCCCCTCATCCACTCTGTTTTTATGGCTATCTTGGGCTCAATTCATTTCTTATTCAAAACAACCTTGAAAAATCCTCAGAGAAAGTAGTAAGTGGGCATCAAGACCTCCATCACACTGGTGGATTAGCTTCAGTTTACTCTATTCAGCTGCATTTTAAGCACTTTAATAAGAAATAATTATCTTCCCATATTTCACTGCTTCTGTATATGCTAGCACAAAATATCCCACAACCTGTCTTACCTTTAGCTCAAAATGTGTTTCTAGGGAATCAAGTCCCATTACTGCATCAGAATGCAAACCAGTTGCCAATTTCCTGGGGCATTCTGTTCTCATCTACTTCCCTATGTCCTGGTTCATGGTATGGGAGCCGTTCTTGAAAGGAAGGAAGTATGATGAATGATGAGATTAAGAATTTCTTTAATTTTAACTTCTGACTTGATAGATATTATATTTTAACTGTTGATGCAATCTGAAATAATTTGGAATGAGAGCCTTAATTAAAGACCTGTCTACATCATACATCATCTTAGCCTGTAGGCATGATTATGGGGACTGTCTTTATTATTAGTTGATGTGAGAGGACCCTCTTGCTCTCTGCTCTTGACTGTAAATACAATGGAAATAGCTGTTTCACTCACCCAACTCTGTGCCCTCTCTACAATGATGGTCTGTGTTGTAGAAATGTAAGCTGAGTAAACCCATTTGTCCCCTAACTTGCTTTTTTCCAGGGCCTTTCAATCCAGAAAGAGAAATGAAATGAGAACAGGCATGAACAAATCTAATCCAACTCCTTGATTCAGACCTATGCTTTGAGCTCAGTCTGCACATCTGTATGAGACACTGGGTCCACAGGAGATACATGTTGATGATGTATGTGGCTAGAAATCTTAACAACTACTAAAGATGTGTGTTTCTTTCTTTGGAGACCAAATTAAAATTCACTTCCATTAAAAGGAAAACGTTTCTCCTATTTGTATATAATATATGTGGTTTGAAGGCAGCAGTCATTAGGACACAATGCAGTAATTTAGTCTTTAAAATAGTCCAAATGAGGCTGCTTTATGAATTTCACATTATATGTTATGATCCAATTTCTTTTGACTATAGACACTTCATAACAACATGCAAAACTTTATACTGTTTCACAATTTTGTTATTTACATGTGTCTTTGACATCTTTGAATATTCTTTTAATATTTCTCTGGCCACAGGCACTGATGGGATGAAGTGACTGGGTGACCACATGAGGCTTGGTGCCTGTTTGGTGGAATGCTGATGAGAGACACTACTTCCCTCTCACAAGGAACTCCCCAACTCTGCCCATTTTCTTTATCTCTCTTTGTCTTGTGAAGGGTTCAGCCTGTGCAGGCCATTGATTGGCATTTTCTATACACAGTGCACATCCCTCTGCATACACAGTGCTACAAGCTCCCAGTCATAAAAGCAAGGCACTGGGGAGCAATGGAGAGCCACAAGAAGTCATTACAAGGTGGTCAAAAAGAATACTATTATAAAACAGTCGATTCAGGTCTCAATAAGGAAGCACATGTGTTTCAGAGGAGAAATTTTTTAAATTGATGCCTGGAAAACTATGTAAACCCAGGGAAAAGTCTCAGTCTGGAGTGTGCTTACTGGACAAGCATGAACACTCATTTGCTAGTTCTAGAATCAATGAAAAGGCTGGGCACAGGATGCACACCAGCAACCACAGTGTCAGATAAAGTGGAAACTTGTAGACCCACAGAGTTTGTTTGGCAAACATCGTCCTATCAATTCAAAGTTTCAATTTGTGAAAGACCTGTCTGAGAAAATAAGCAGGTAAAAAGCCATAGAGTAAGAGCCAGACTTCTGATCTCCACACATGTGCACATATGTACACATAAACACAAACAACCATGTATACACATCTCATACAGACACTCATATCCACAGATACAGTACAAACAAGAGATAAAACTAGAATGCTCTCCTAAAGGAAATGATAAGATTTTAAATAAACATGAAAATAGGTACACTGGAAACAGCTCAGTGGGTAAGAGCACTTGAGCAAGCATAGGAACCTGAGTTTGAATCACCAGCACTCAGCTAAAATCTGAGTATTACAGTACTTTTATACAATTCAAGCACATTGAAGGTACAGAGAGAGGTGGATCCTGGGAGGTTTAGTCAATCAGCCTTTGACTCAGTGGAAGACCCTCTCTCAAGGGCTTATGTTACAAAGTGACAGAGGATGACATCAACTATCTGTTTTCTACATGTGTGTGTATGAGAATGAACACACACATGCATGCACACACACACACACACACACACACACACACACACACACACACACATACACCAGCACATATGCAAAAACTTCTTTAATGGAAAAATGATAATGGCTGAGTTTTCTGGAGCAGTGGAGGCATGTCAGGATTTCATTAATGTATTGTTTACCACTGCTGCAATCAGTTTGTATCTCTAAAGAGTTTAAATGCAGGTAAGTTGAAGTTTCAGGTAGACAGTGTCACTGAATTGTGATTTACCCACAACTGACTTTTCTAATCAGAAGCCTATAAGGATTACACATAGGGATGAATTATCTTTACCTTAAAAGCTTGATTGAAAATTAAACAAAAGAGGGAATGAAGGATGGACAGAGCTAGTGCTATGGAAAGAAGGGTGGTATGCTTGTGTGTTTGGATGGAGGTTAGAGGTGTATGTGAGGATTAATTGGAAGACAAAGCCTAGCACAAGTGTGGATATGAGCAAAACTGAACCTAGGGAAGCTATTACCTCAAATTTTGAGTTTTGTAAAATGCTATCATTAATATCTTCTAAATAGTACTCAAGAGAGTCCACTGTAAAAGGCAGCTCTGAAACATCACTACCAATGTGTTCAGGGTTGGAGTGAGTGGTAGACAAACCACTGTACAATCACTCTCCGTGACTTGGAGCTGAACCCTACTCTATTCAATAACCTACTCTAAATAGAAATCTCTGTTAGTTAGGGTTAATGTTGCTGTATAGAAACACAATGACCAAAAGAAATTTGATGATAGAAATATTTATTTTGTTTACATTTCTGAATTTTATTTGGAGAAAGCCAAAATAGGAACTCAAACAGAGCAGGAGTATAAAGGTCGGGGCTGATGCAGGGGCCATGGAAGAGTTCTGTTTACTGGCTTACTGCTTATGGCTGATCCAATCTGCTTTCTAATAGAAACCAGGGCCACTAGCCTATATATGTCACCACCCACAATGGGATGGACCCTCCTGCATCTGTCACGAATTAAGAAAATTCCTTATAGCCGAGACCTATGGAGGAATTTTCTTAACTGAGGTTCCTTCCTTCAATGACTTTAGTTGTATCAAACTGACATAAAACTATCCAGGGAGGAAGCATTAAAAATATACTTTCTGGTTAACTAAAGAGATGTATCAATAGGTACAAGTGCTTTCTGAGAATGACACTAGATGAGTTCTTGAAAACACACACACACACACACACACACACCCACACACACACACAATCTCACTGGTTCACTAGTTTAATAGCGTAAAAGGTTTAGCTTAGTCAAAACAAAGCTCACGTCTTTGAGCCTTCTATTTTCTACAACCCTGTTAGCCCCTCAATAGTGTTCTGTTAAATATAAGGAAGAGAAAGCAATATGAGCTAGATCCAGGTGCTTACGTAAATGAAAATATAAATGATGGTCAATTAGAGATGATTTCTTAAACCACATTCTGAAATCATTAACACAAAAAATAACTAGTGCTTATATAGCTTCAGGCATTTGTCGCTTGCATAACATCACATAGCCACAGTGTCTTGCTTGCTGTCACAGAGGCAGTTCATTATTCAGCCTCCTTGAGTGAAAGGGAGGGGGAGTTGCATTTTGGGCCGTGAAAGCTCACCTGTGCAGAGGTGAGAACTCTATCCACAATATTGTTCTGTTTGGATCAATTATTCTGTTTTATTTTAATCTTTTCTTGGAAATAGGAACATGGGTTTTTATGCATCTAGAATATGTGTCCAGAGAAGGAGGAAAGTGAGATCTACAGAATGCCTACTGTGTGACATCTTAGGTTTTTACATGTGTTTGCCTGGTGTAGTAGAGCTCTTGAGGTCACTTAGTATATAGGCTTATGGAGCATAGTACTTAATAAAAATTCACAGAAAGCTTTACTACAATATGAATAGAAAACCAAAAAGGTTTTATGAAAGGAAAAACAACCACCTATTGTATATAATATTATTAATAATTAACTAGCCAGCAAGAAATGTGAGACTGGAATTTTGGAGAAAGGCGGAGACCAAAATTGCCATTCTAAGAACCATGAACAAGAAGCTGCTACAGGCAGATGACTGAATTGTTTAATTGATAGAAAGCCAAACATAATACGACTTTGCACTAAAGTCGTGCTTCAAGGTCAAGTTCAGCTTATTTCCTCCCAGGACTTCAAACTAAAATCTGACTATGCTATATGAGATTCAAAACCAAGTTCTTCCATAAGACACCCAACGTTATTTAAATAACAAAATCACAATAGAAGACCATAATATAATTATCACCATTCAAATCATGACACTATACACCTAGTCATCAACATGCTTTTTCTTTGACTCAAGGAAAAAGAGTAACTAACACCTTCAGCCTTCAGATATCAATTTGTATCAGATTCCAGGGATTAAGCATAGTGTCTAAATGACTCTGGTCAATCACACAAGCATCTGAGTGTATTAAAATCCCTATGTTAAATGAACATAGAGTTTATAAAGTTGTGCAGAATGAAGCTATCTCTAACATAACACTAAGAAATCTTAAGTTGCATTGCAATTACAATTTTGATTATTGTTTTTTGTTTTTGTCTTTTTCATCTCTGAGACTATATCCTCAGGAATTCCATAAGGGACCAGGATAAACAATGTACCACTTTCATCTCTATTATCATTACTTCCATCAACTTTTTCATCTCCATCACCATGAAACGAGATGATAGTCTACTTCTGTGTCATTATATTTGTCACTGTTAAAATGATTCTGGATTGATCTCTCTTAATTGAACATCACATTTAAGGTGTACTTTCACATCACAGGGATTTAGAAAAAAATAAAACATGTTCTGTGCTTATCAGAGAGACAAGAGCCTGGAGCTTGGCTCATTAGCACTTGCCATCTACTGAGTGTGCAGTTTGCTGGTTGGAAGCAGCCTAGCAGAATTTTCAAAGACCTAATCTTCATAACAAGCTTAGATTTCTGTGTTATGAAAAGAAACTTCTAAAACAGATGAAATACTGGAGTGGTAAGTTTATAAAAAAAGAAACCAATCATGTTTCTTTATTTATGTTTTAAGGAAAAATATATGATTCAAAAACGCATTCAGTTAATTGTAATTCAATTGTTCTTGAATCCTATGGTAACCAAAGAATGACCGACATGGCTCCTTTATCCTTTTTCTTTGGATATTTGAGTGAGAAAAAAATAATAGAGCAAAGTCTGACAAGGCATCTTACCTGCATTAATTTCATATGGAAAACTCCATTTGATAGAAAGGAGACCAGGGATTTCAGCCACAATTGGGAATATGTCACTGAGGCATTTCAAAGGCAAATCATTAGTTCCCAATTGTAAAATCATGACCGATGCTTTAAACTGGCCCTCCCCATTCATCTTTATCACTGATTAACACACCCGATAATTCCCAATGTTAATATAGGATCATGGTTTTTTATAGTAAAAGCCATTACTGTCACCTCCATTATCATTAGACGCACACTTTTAATCCCAGCACTCAGGAGGCAGAGTCAGGAGGATCACTGTGAGTTCAAGGCCAGCCTGGTCTACAAAGCGAGTCCAGGGCAGCCAAGACTACACAGAGAAACCGGATTTCAAAAAAAAACAAAAACAAAAACAAAAAAACAAAAAAAAAATATATAAACAATTCTCTCATTCATGTTTACTTTACTGAAAGATACCAGATGATTGCAAATTTCTACGCTTTGCCCTTGGGTGGTAGTAGTGCTGTTATTGTTGGAATTCTTAAAGAGACAAACACTTAAGTTGTCAGTGATGGATGTCTTAGAAATCCAAGGTATTATTTAATGTATGCAATTAATACTTACAAAGTGCATTGAGGTCCTTGGGGAAAAGCTGAAATGCAAATACAAGGTGTGTGCACAATTAGTAATACTTTGATATGTATTACAGGAGCTTCTGGAAAGCATGTATTTATATATTGGCACCACCCACACAAGGTACTTAAATGATTTCAAAACAACCCAAGATATCTTGTTGCCTGCGTGCAGATTGAATTCATTTACAGATTTTTCAAGAACACAGTGCAACATAATCACAGGCATAACAATATTACAAGCAACTCCCAACCTCAGAGACC
Source organism: Acomys percivali (assembly GCA_907169655.1). Lineage (NCBI taxonomy): Eukaryota > Metazoa > Chordata > Mammalia > Rodentia > Muridae > Acomys > Acomys percivali. The sequence goes on from OU015747.1 coordinate 72,878,013, forward strand.
ACGGCACACTTCCACAATTTATCACAGTGGCGCTCTTGTACATTGGAGGGGAATGATCTCTGTGATACTCTAGGGACAGGCAAGAAAAACATGGGTACCATGATGAATAAATTGTACTAGAAATCCTTTCCTAGTCATGAAGTAGAAAATAAAATCAAATCATCATTTTCAAGTGTTTCCTCTGTAATTAAGTAAATAATATTGGAGGCACTAAATCTGTGTCAGTAGTTTTCAACCTTCCTAATGCTTCAACTTTATTTATTACAGTTTCTCATGTTGTGGTGACAACAAAAAATAAAATTATTTTCTTGCTATTTCATAACTATAATTTTGCTGTTATAAATCACAATGTAAACATCTTATATGCAGGGTATCTGATATGTGACCCTGGTGTTGTTGTGGCCCATGGGTTGAGAACCCATGACATATAGCATTGGATAAAATAAAACCTTCAAGGTGGGGAGATTAATTTTCGCAAATGAGCTGATTTCATTTCTTTTTTTTAAATTTTTTTTATTTATTTTATTAATTTATTCTTGTTACATCTCTATGGTTATCCCATCCCTTGTATCCTCCCATTCTCCCCTCCCTCCCATTTTCCCCTTATTCCCCTCCCCTATGACTGTTCCTGAGAGGGATTACCTCCCCCTGTATATGCTCATAGGGTATCAAGTCTCTTCTCGGTGACCTGCTGTCCTTCCTCTGAGTGCCACTAGGTCTCCCCCTCCAGGGGACATAGTCAAATGTGAGACACCAGAGTACATGAGAAAGTCATATCCCACTCTCCACTCAAGTGTGGAGACTGTCCTGTCCATTGGCAAGATCTGGGTAGGGGTTTAAAGTTTACTGCCTATATTGTCCTTGGCTAGTGCCTTAGTTTGTGTGGGACCCCTTGGCCCAAATCTGCCTATCATAATGTTCTACTTGTAGGTTTCTAGGACCCACTGGATCCTTCTACATTGCTATTCTCACATGGTCCTCTTATCTAGAGTCCCAATAGGATGTCCTTAATGCAAACAACCAAATGATTTCATTTCTAAATGGTATTGTAATCTCAATTATCTGCCACAACGTATTAGTTTCTAGATAATTCTAATCACACAATAGTATTTTGTGGATTTGATAACGCCCCTTGTTAATATTCATTCACTTCATAAATTTTCATGAGTTTCTAAATGAGAATAATTTCCTTAAATCTGTTTTTGGACATTATATTTCTTATAGGCATTGCAACGGTTAATACTATCAGCTTGACAGAGCCAGGATTCCCTAGGAGACAAATCTCTGGGAATGTCTGCAATGTAGGTTCTAGATTTTGTAAATTGAAGTAGGAAGAGCCATTCTATATGGGGTGGCATCAGTCCATGGGGTGGGATCCTGGAAGGAAAGTGAGCTGAGCATCAGCATTCACCTGCACTTGTTTACTGAGTGCACATACAAAGTGAGAAGTTGCCTCATGCACCTGCCTCTGTGGCTTTCCTGGCAGGATCAATTATACCATAGGATTATGAGCCCAAGCAAATTGTTAATTCCTTAAGTTGCTTTTGTAAGGTAGTCTTTGATAGCCATGAAGGAAATAATGTTCTGAGAAAATAAGTTCTTTTCTCTAGCATTTCCTCTTTCTAATTTTACTGTGTTTAAACCCAGCACTGGCTCACAACCAACCATAAAACAAAAGTATAGTTTGCTCTCAGGAAATAACTATCTCAGTTCCAACTCCTCTTTTCTTTCCTTTCTATGTCCACGACTACTTAGTGGGAATAGCCGTGTAATGGCTGAGTCATTGAGGTAATGTCATTGAAGGCAATTTGTATGGTCTGGATCCAAATACAGACAAATGTCAGTCTTGTGAATTCAGTCAGGAAAGAAAGAGTTAAGCTGTCCTTCACTGTGTGAATTCTGAAATGTCATCAGGCACCTCTACTTCTTAGCTGCAGAATGAGGATGTTAGTGTCTGCTGCACAGAGATTCCTGTTAGACTCTGACTAATAGTAATGTAAGGCAGTATCCTTGTGCCATCCTTTACAGATGCTCACCAAATTATTTTCTTGAGTTTTACTTGTGTGTCTGTGTCTGTGTCTGTGTCTGTGTCTGTCTGTCTGTCTGTCTGTCTGTCTGCCTGTGTGTCTATCTATCTGTCTGTGAACACAGTACCAGTGAGCCCCCAACTCCATTGATCTACCTGTCTCTACTCCCTCTTGATAGGATTACCGGTTCATTCCATAATGACTGATACTTTTAAAATATTGGTTCTGTGGTATTTAACTTAGGTCCTCACATAGCTAAACCATTAGATCTAAAAGAAAAACATCTTACCCCATCTGTTTAATATGATTGAGGTAATTTGGCTATTTCTTCATGTATATATTAATTCATTTTTAATTTTTCTTCATTAAATATTTTCTCATTTTAAGCTGTCCTAAAACTCCAATACGTCTGTGATGATGGGTGAACAGGAAAAATATTTGTCTTGCAAGCATGAGTACAAGAGATCAGAACCACAGGATGCATGTAAATCCTCAAAAAGTATCTTCTTGTATCTGTAACCCCAGAGCTCTGAAGAGAGGGGGGAAGCAAAAGCAGGAGAATTCCAGAGGCGTTGGTGCCAGCTTGCTCAGTATACATTGTATAGAATAAGAGACCATGGTTCAAACAAGAGGGAAAGAGAGAGTGAAAACCTAAGGTTGTCCTCTGACTTCTGCACTTTAGTACAACAAAGTGTTGGGTAAGCATGGAAGTGGTCCTTTTCCTGCCTATGGCCACAGTTTTTCCTAGACCCCTTCAGCAGAATGTAGAACAACTGCTGTTGTTACTTACAGACCATGTTGTTGCCAGCCCCTCCTATTGCCATTTGACAAGAAATATTTTCTGGAAACTTGCACAGATTTCTGCTACAGTATCTTTCCTTTATAGTCTGGATATTTAAACATGAACTACCTCTCTTTATGAAACAGCTGTCTGGGAAGCCTGTGCCTTAATTAGCATCTTCCCCTGGGGATTTGTGCTCAATAAATTCACTCTTCAGAGAAAGTACAGCTGGTGAGATGAAACAACAGAGCCAATTGTCTAGAATTTTATCTTTAGGGAAACCTGTGAAAGTTTGTATATACATCTGCCTGTTGGGGGGTGTCTCATTGGTATCATAGGTACTAGTACAGGCTGTCCTCTGAGCCAATCAGCCCTAACCTAACGTTGCAGTGGTTATGCAAACAAATTTTACATCAGAGTGTACACAGCGAGGCTCTGGTTTGTAGCCTGTCTTCACCTTTGAGACAGGGTCTCACATAGTCTTTGAGGTCTGGCAAACCTTATATAGGCAACAAAAGCCTTAAAGTTCTGATCTCCACTTTCCAACTACTGAGAATAAAGTCATCCACCACCCTGTCTGGTCTATGTCATCCTGGAGACGAAAACCAGGGCTTTAGGTAAGCAACCCAAGGTTCTTATGAACTGAACTTAGCCCTAGCATCATCTGCTTCTTTATTAAAAGGAAGTTGGACTCTAGATGAGAGAAGCATGGGAGAATAGCAAAGTAGAAGGATCCAGAGGGTCCTAGAAACCTACAAGAAGAACATTATGATAGGCAGATTTGGGCCAAGGGGTCCCACTCAAACTAAGGCACTAGCCAAGGACCCCTACCCAAATCTAGCCAATGGGCAGAACATTCTCCACAGTTGAGTGGAGAGTGGGGTATGACTTTCACACATACTCTGGTGCCTCAGATTTGACCATGTCCCCTGGAGGGGGAGACCTGATGTCACTCAGAGGAAGGATAGCAAGTTACCAAGAAGAGACTTGTTACCCTATGAGCATATACAGGGGGAAGAAATCCCCCTCAGGAACAGTCATAGGAGAGGGGAATAAGGGGAAAATGGCAGGGAAGGAAGAATGGGTGGATACAAGGGATGGGATAACCATTGAGATGTAACAAGAATAAATTAATAAAAATTAAAATAAAAGAAAGGAAGTTTATTTAAAAACACTTTTCCTCAATTTCTCTCATAATTGTTTTGAATGATTCTATTAGGCACTTTTATATAAAATTACACACCTAATCATGTCACAAGTGCTGGGCAACCTGTTTATCTGTATCTGATTGTGTGCAAGGCTCATGGCAAGTCCCTCTTAGATAATTCCTAAGCACAAAAAGTCACAATGTAATAACACAGAAGCCATTTCTCAGGCACATTCAACTACACACTCACAGCTCAGATAGGACGTATTAATTTTTTTCCAGTTAAAACCTATTTTCTTTGGTATAGTTTTTGTTTTTTAAGAAATTGTCTTCTGTAGATCAAAGTTTTGCAATGTTAAGAATAGTGGTGGTTACCGGTATGAAGTGTTGGAATTCCTAAAAACAGTTGGAATGAAAATCCAGCCTTGACTGGGAAAAGAAATTTGGAGGTGACTTGGACTATCTTTGGTTAATTATTTTTCTTAGACCACAGGTATTTAGAGTCAGCAAGACCAGTACAACTATAGGAAACAAGTTAAAGGGTCTTCGCTTTCAAAGAGCCTTAATGAGAAAGAAGTGACAGTAAGAAACTTAGGGGGAAATTACACCATGTAGATTAGAAAACTCAGCTGTCTTAAAAATGGTTCTATTAAGGTCTAAAGTGTGCATTGATATTTTATTGACAAATGAACTGTGTTTAGTAATTGTTATAATAAGGGAGGGGACAACTTGAATGATGAAACTGTACTATTTTATCTTTAAATCGGTCCTTCTGCCATCCTCATTCTCTCTCTCCAGACACCTTTATGCCATCAAGAGGCTCAGGATACAGCAGAGACACTTGTATTCCAAGATGTAATGTTGTAAAGAAGACAATTGCAGAAGATTTTGTAGGAAGATGGGAGGTCAAGTCTCAAATACCTCATGGTGTTGAAATAGAACAAATAAACAGGAAATTATTATGATGGCAAAGGACAAGGGTCTTCACCAGAGGCAAGCCAAGCCTCAAACCAGCTGAGAAGCTGAAATTCCTGCACAGGCAACATTTCCTGTTAAGGTTGCCAATGCCAGAGACAATATTTCTCTTACATCAAAATGTTTTCAGTCTTAAAATATCAAGAAAGTAGGCTTAAAGACATTTCTACTTGCATTTCTGTTCTGATGATAAAATACACTGAAAACAAAATGAAAAAGGGGAGACGGGATTTGTTTACCTTTATAATTTCAATTAACAGTCCATCACTTTGGGAAAGTCAAAGTAGGAACTTAAAATGTCACACACATGTCAAAAGCAGAGAGAAAAATCTCATGAATTCTTGCTTGCTTATGTTCAGCTAGCCTTCTCTACTTTTACATACCTCCCAATTGGAATGGTATGCCCACGGTGAAAAAATTCCCACAGACATACCTGCAAGCCAGCCAGCCCTCATCATTAAAATTCTCTTCCCAGATGAATTGAGGCTCTGCCAGGTGGACAGTTAAGGGCTTGAGTAAATATTACCTTGTGTAGGATCTCACTCCTATTGCTAATTAGATTAGGCTGAGCAGTGAGTCCCTAGGAATCCACTTCTGTCCACTCCCCAACATTGCAACTACTAGGGTACACAACTCTAAAAAGCTTCCAAGGCAAGCTGTTTGCAGACAAAGAAGTCATCCTAATGCCAAAAAGATGACTTATGTAGCAATCATTTTACTGAGTGAACTGTCTTCCCCAGACCTCAACAGACATTTTCTCAGCTCTGGTTAGGGATGGCTGGACCATAACATTCCATGCAGGAACACTGAGCTTTCTTTCCTTCCAGGACCAAAGCAACCCCAGAATTTTTACTAGGGGCATTACCACTAATCAGTAGGAGTTGTTATGCATATTTCTATACCTCTCTTATAGCTTTTATTACTGAAAGGCATGGATTTATCATACAACACTCACTAGATGCCATTACTGAGTGACTCCTGTCTGGAAAAACTGCCTTAAGAGTGAGCTTCTAACTAACAAACCCTCTCCTGCTCAGGGTAGATAAAACATTCCAACAGGCTGTGTCGTCACTGATTTCTGTAAGGTTTTCAGTCAAAGCAGCTAACTATAAGTAGCATGCATGTTACTTCCTGTTTGGAGATGCTCCAGAAGAAGGAGCAACAACTGTTTCTTGAATTTAAGCAAGAAAATGAAAGACAGAAAACACACAAATAATGGCAGGAAGCAGCAATTGCTTTGGTAAATAATATGGCCATTAGGATAAAACAATATTAAAGGTGTCAATCATTGATGATCCTTCTAAAATCGATAGTTCCAGAAGTCATAAGAATTGTGAAAACACAATGAGAATACTTCAACTAGTCTGAACTCAGCCCTTATACTTGAGCCCTGTGGTCCTAGTATAGTTAAAAATTGGGATCTTCAGGGTAGTCATATGGCTCAGTAGTGAAGAGTGTTTCATGCCTGTCCAAGGCACCCAAGTTAATTTCTAGTAACCACAATGATTTGTACATAAATACTAAAGAGAATCCATAGCTTTTTCAGGTCTCCATATGTACTCACACAAACATCACACATCAAACACACACACGCACACACACACACACATACACACCTTTTAAAAAGATCATTTAATAGGGATTGTCAGGCAAGGGAGATGTCTCACAAGGTAAGAGCTCTTGCTATGCTGGTCTAAGAACCAGAGTTGGGATTCCCAGCACCTTTGTAAATAGCCACATGTGGTTGAGTGCCTATAAACCTAGTGTTGGTGGAGGAGGGGAGAGAAAAGAGGATTGCTGGCCCTTGCTGGCCAACATTAGAGTCACAAAACCCGGGGTTACAAGATCAGTGGTGTCTTGTCTCATGGGGATAAGGCAGAGAGTGATATAGAAGAGACCAGACATTCTCCTGTGTTCTTTGCATGAGTGTGTATGTGCATATGTACTTGCACACGAACACACACACACACACACACACACACACACACACATACAAACACAGTGAAAATCTGTGGTTAACAGGTTTGTTCAAAGTGATATAGCTGAGTTCAGAGATAAAAATCTGAGGTCTACAAATACCATTCTTTAGGTTGATAGTATCAAAATACACTTTGAGCATCAATATTGTTGGTTTCCTTCCTGTGTTAAAGAAATTCACTGATCTGCAGATAGTTATGTAAATACGTTGCAGTAAAGTCAGGATGGAATCAGACGTGTCTAAGCCTCCAGTGACAGAGACACTTGTAGAATTTTAGCCATGCAAGCATTAGGAATCACATGTAGTGTTAGCATTTATAACTCTAGTACTTGGAGAGCAGCAAATGGTGGATCTCTGGGCTTATTGACCAGTTCATTTATCTGATTTGGTAAGTTCTAGAAATCTCTTAAGTCAAGATAGATTGCTTCTGAGCAGCAACAGTCAAAGATGTCTCCCATCCTCCATATAAACATGTATGTGAACACACACACACACACACACACACACAAACACAAACACACACACTCAGAACAACATTAGATCTTCTAAGCCCTAAGTTCTCATTTTGCATCTAGTGGTGAGCTTCAAGTTTGTGTGGTGAAGGAATGTACCCAAGTGGAACATGTTTGAACTGATTCATGGAGACAAAGTGTTGGCCATAAGTTAGCTTTGGAAGATCATAGCCACACTCAACACAGCAGCCTATACATACATAATGAATGGCTTCAAAGAAGGCCAAAAAGACAGCAGAACTTATCAGTCCCTCCAGAAGTAGTTCCTCTGTAAGAGGTAACTTTCCCAAGATAAACCTCAAAGAAAAAACTATTTTTCAAGCTACTCCAGACCTGTGTGAAGGTCTCTCAAATGTGCCAGAAGCCAAACAATAACTCATGCTAGGTGGATTGCCATGTCAGATTTGTTTTATTCTTAGAATTATAGTTAGTAGCGCCGCCCTCTCAGAACATCTCCTAATATATTTCTGCTTATATTAAATAAAATATTTGTTGCTAAATTATATTTTCTTTCTAGGTGTTTCTGAATTATTATTTTAAGTGTATATGTATGTCTGTGTGTGTATATATGCCACATGTGTGCAGATATCAGGCAATGACAGAAAAGGGAGTCAGATCTCATGGAATTGGAGTTACAGGTAGTTGTAAGCTGTTGTGGAGGTGATTGGAATTGCATGGGATGTGTGTGTGTGTGTGTGTGTGTGTGTGTGTGTGTGTGTGTGTGTACATGAATGGAGGCATGGAGGTCCTTGGTTGAGGTTAAAAAGTCTTCCTTCATTGCTCTCCATCTTGTATATTGAGGCAGGGTAGCTCAACTGAACCAAAAATTGCAAAAAGCCTCCCTACCAAGTTCACTCATGGGATGCTCTATATACATACGATGAATTTATAGCACTTTACCTGAGATCTAGTAATCTAAACTACAGTCTTCAATCTTGCATGGGATACACTTTATTCACTGAGCAATAAGGACATTCCACATAAGCTCTGTTGAGGTAGGAACTGTGCTTCCCACAATTATTTATTCCCATGTTTCATTCCATTTGGGCATATGGGTTCAGTTGATGTACAATCTTTCTCTTACATATCATCTTGCTGGCTTTTTTTTTTACATGAGATAGTTTTACCACTATTTCTATGTGACTTTTAATTTCTTTACATAAATTTTCTTTCAGTTGTCAAACCATGGGCAAGCAGAGTCCACCAATGCTACTGTTCAATCCAAGCCACTGCTCTTGACCACTGCATAGAATGTGAGTAAGCATTGCTTTGCCTGTTTACTATAAAAACAAATACACATGCATTAGTCTGACTATGGTAGTTTAGTATACTTGTTTAAGGACATTAGTTTAATCTCAGAATATGAAGAAAAGAGTTAAATAAGATAAGGTTACAGGTTCTAATGAAGAGGAAGATGAATAACTCTTTTTAATTCATATGTATGTATGTTCAGTATGCACATGTGGTGTGTATGCATGCTCTTATTACATGGTTTAGCATTAGAGAGTGGATGGATGTGTGTCAGATAGAGGTGAGAGATTTACACCTGGCATCTTCCTCAGTGAAACTCTCTACTTTATTATGGATTCAATAACTTCCTGCTAAAGCTATTGCAATTAACCAGCTAGTCCTGGGAATCTGACCTTAGCCTCTCAAGTGCTGGTATTATTGGAAGGCCAGCATACCCTTCAGTATTTTTTGCAGGCCTCTAAATTCCAGATCCTTGTGATCATCCTCATGTTTATTCAGCTCCAAAGGTGATAAGTCATATTGGATAAAGCAAATGTGAGGCAGAGTATGCATTGGGTCTTTTCTCATTGTTTTGACTGAGCAAAAAGCATCTAAAGGATGGAAATTATTTATCTGGTTAACAGTTTCTGAGGATAAAATCCATTAGGTGGATAAGACATGAAGATTGAAAGCTTTATGGCAGCAGGAATGATTTGTTGTTGCTCACATCTCTCTAGGCCAGGAAAGCAAGGCCACTGAGAATATAAGCAGGACTATATCTCTCTGTAAAGCCAGCTTCACAATTATAAGCATAAGGTTATTATGCAATTCAAATGGTGATTTCTGGGCCCCCTCCATATAAGGTTGACATCCTTGTTCTGAGAATCGCCTGTCTCAGTGTTATATTAACCATTGCTCCCTAATTGTTCCCTAATATGCCAATAAAGCAACTTATTGCCAATTACTGAGCAGGGGAGAGAATAGGGCTGAACTTCCTGGCAGCCAAGGGAGGAGTAGTCAGAGGAGGAAGTAATGAATTTGGCCAACAGAGAGGTCCAGTAAACTTCAGGAGAGAGGAGCCAAAATATAGAAAGCTACAAAGTGCAAGTATCTCTGGGATTTATACTGGGAGGAAGCCAAACTACCTTAGAGGGTTAGGAAGAGGTAATAACTACTCAGTTCTTGAACTGCAAATCTTGTTTAAATAATATAGTAGAGTCTCAATTATTCATGTGATAGTTAAATTAAGAGAGAAATTTCAAAACAAACATAACCTTATAAAAATAACTTTAACACATAACTACCTGTTTCTTCCACTGATTTTTGCCTTCTAAAGTGTCCGCAGTATCCCACAACTGCTATTATCTGGGTATCAAATAATCAATTACATGAGCTTATGAGTACTCTTTATTTTTAAACCACAGATTTTCAAGTTCTGGACATCTATCTCCATATCAGCTCTTCATAGTAGAGGTTTGCAAATTGGAATCTAGGCTGCATTTCCTAAAACTAATAGGTGGTAGGGAATCTGGGAGCTAAAGAGCACAAAGCTAAGGATCATGCAGTGGGAGGGGAGGGAGACCCAACTGAAAGTCAAATCAATGTAATGATATAAAGCTGGATAGTGACAAGTGCAAAGTGTTATATAGAATGACAAAATTGTAATGTGTCATCACACTTTCTGGTTTGCTTTCATGTCCTTATATGTTAAAATAGCTAATCTCTTTCTTAAATTTAGTATTTAAATAAGAGGATGCAATCATTTAAGAAAATCATAGCTCATCAGATATTACAGTCTGACTCTTAAACTGAAGACAGTCTATTCCCCAAATGGACTGAATATTGTTTTTGTGTAGATAATCCATCAATAGCAGTCATGGTTTATTGCCTTGATGTCATTTTTTTAGAAAAATATGCATGGTTGGAGAGATTGCTCTGTGGTTAAGAGCACATGCTATATTTTCTAGAGGACTCAATTTATTTGTCACCATCCATGTCTAGCAGCTCACAACTGCCTGCAACTTCAGCTCCAGTGTATCTTATGTCTCTTTCCTCTCTTGGAACCTGCAAACCTATGCACAGACACCTACACAGATACCCATGTATTCACACAAGTAAAAATAAAATAAATCTTAAAAATGTCCATACAATGTCCTTGAATTATGTGGAGAGAGGGTATATTATAAATGTCTCCTTTAGTAGTGAGCACTCCAGTTACTCATTTTCTGAACTCTGGGTAACATATTAGTTACTAGCTACTAAAAACCAATGCTTTTCTGACGAGGAATTCAGAAGGATGCTATATAGAATTTCCATTTACCAAGGTAATAGTAGTGGGTTCTCCTCTGGGGCCTTTGATCTCCGTGGCCAAGTAACAGTATCAAAATTGAGT
>OU015747.1:72891325-72903155 GCA_907169655.1 Acomys percivali
GTGTGTGTGTGTGTGTGTGTGTGTGTGTGTGTGTGCAAGTACATATATTCCACAGTAGACATACAAAAGTCAGAGGACATCCTCAACATATGGGTTCTCACTTGCCATATTCTTTTAGGCAGGCTCCCTTGTTCTCTGGTGCATTTACTAGGCAAGGAGGTCTGTGAGCTTTCAAGGACTCTTGAATGTTCAACTCGATTTAACCACAGTTGCACTGGTGTTAAAAACCTGTGCTTGTGTTAGAATAAGTGGTTTTATATGGGTTCTGGTGATCTGAATCCAGGACCTCATGCTGGCATAACAAGCACACTATCAAGTGACCCATCTCTCCAGCCCTGCATCTTTTATAGCATTCTCCCCTTTAATCTTTAATGTACATTGAGAGGATAAACACTAATCAAATTAACAGCAAGATAATGGCTCTAATCCATTTTCACTACTGTCTGTATACTTTAGGAGATTTTCTCTAATTTATGTGGATCAAAATCCATACATTGAAGTAGGCTATTATCTGGCTAAATTCCTCTCCTTCAGGCTTAGGAGTGGTTCAGTCACTTAGAGATGAGAGAAGATAGTGAGCTTTACAAAGACAGGGCTCTAGCACATGCCTGTAAGAAGGGTCTTTCACTTTAAAATATGCTGATATTTGTTGAAGGTATTAAAAGATTCACAAGGAGGGCTCAGAAGTTAATAGCACTGCCTGTTCTTCCAATGGCCCTGAGTACAACTCATATCAACCACATGGTGGCTCATCTCTAAATATATCTGTTGACATCATCTGGCATGTAGGTATAAGTCCTGGAAAAATGCTGCATCCATAATAAATAAATTAATTTTTTAAATACATAAGGAAAATTGCTAAAATACTAGCCTGTTTCTTCCATACAGATTCTGAACTCTCTGAGGTGCTGAGTCAGTGGTAGTGAGTTCTGTAATAAGTGTTTTCACAGTCAATGAAGGAGAGAGTGAGTATCCATTTGTATGGTGGACTGCTAAACAAGTTCTCCAGAAAGGCACCAAGTGGGTCCTTTGTGGAAGGATGAGCAGGAGGTAAGGAGACTTATCTAAAAGTATGTCTGGAGGGAATGGAGGTAGGCAGGGAAAGGCAGCTTCAAACAAAAGCTAAGATATGAGCAAAGACTCCAAGGGAAATAGAATATGATGCCTTTAGTGACACAAATGTAGAAATTACTGAATGCATGTATACCTCCACCTGGTTATGTGAATGCTGAAAGCACAGAAGACATAGGAAATGAAGAAGCTGGAAAGAGGATAACACTGAGATTGAATGAGAGAAAATGAAGAGATGTAGGAAAGGAGTGGCCTCTACATATTTGAATTTTTAAAAGACTACTTGTTCAGAATTTATAATATATACATATGCAGATTAGAAAACTCACTAAACACTGTGCTGATAATTTGATTCCAAGATTAGGGAATCTAGAACAAAGTTTACTGAAATAGGAGGTGATTGAGATCTGGGTATATGGGTCAATCAGTAAGGTATTTTTAGTTAGCTTGAGGATGTAAATCCAATCCCAAGGATGTGTATAGAAGTAATGGGTATTGTAGTATATCCTGCTAATCTCAGAGAGATGAGAGAGAAAGAGAGAGAGAGAGAGAGAGAGAGAGAGAGAGAGAGAGAGAGAGAGAGAACATATCTCTAATCTTCTGCAAATCTACCAATTAACCTTTCTGGCCAGTGGCTGTCTCTATTTCATTATTTGCCCAGTGGTTTTTTTCCTTCCTTCCTTTCTTTCTTTGTGTTTAAAGTTTGTTGATGACAAGTAACCTACTCACTGAGTTATTTCCCCAACCGTTATTATACATCTTTATTGATGAAGCAAGTGGCAGCAATGTGCTTCTACAGTAGCCTTTGGCAATTCCTGTGCCCTGATGTTCAGCCCTTATGACATTCTTTTGTATTAAATGTCTTCCATTTCTGTCAGGTGCTCTCTAGTACTACTTTTCCATATGAGAAAGAGCTGGCATTTCTGTTGAACATTAATAAAAAGCAGAAACTAAATGCTCTCCACTGTGAGTAGTCACAAGGAAGGGCTTAGAGGCAAACTCTGGGGACATTCATATTCGAACAGCTTAGGACAAGAATCTGTCCTATTTAGAAATTACGACTAATATTTTCCAACTAAGCCAAGCACAGAAGGTTGCAGAATGATGTGACATGACGTTTGCAGTTTGTATATGCTACCTTTGGGTAAACATCTCAGCCATTGGGGAACATCCCAGGAAATGTCCTTAAGAATATCTAAACAGCAACATTACATGTGGCTGATCCTTTAGCAAAAGTTACAAATTCATGATGGAAATTATTTTGATTTAGAATTGTGGCGATTATTCTTTTACCATCTACAAAGGACATGTGTTTCCATTGAGAAGTTTTATACTAGTTTGACCTCTATCATCTGTCTTTAGATTTAGGTTCTGGGCTTTGCCTGGATTTGTTATAGTTCTACTTGCTGACATGCATATTAAAACAAACTTCATTTTGTTTTCTCATTTTCATTTCATAAATTATTTTCAAATATGTTTGCTAATACCTTCATCCACATCAGACTTCTCTTCATGAAAATTCCTTTAGATATTAGACATCCAGTTTTGAACCTATAATTACCTTCTTTTGTGCCTTTTTTGTCTACTCACCCCTCCCCCATTTATCATTGTTTAATAACCTGGTTGATTTTCCAGATTCTGTCTTCTAATTCCATAGACTTAAAATTTTCTTTTATCAGACTGCCTACTCCCTCTGAAGTCACTATGGTTTTGTTGGATTTCTGTACCCACTTTATTCCTGAGTTTGTGAATTCCTTGACTTGTTCATTTGATTACTTTATTTCTTATCTCAGAAGGTTTATGGGCACAGAGGTTTTTGTTTCTTGTTGTCTCAGATGATTGAGACACTACACATCAGATGGACATTTTGCCTGAGATTATTAGCAGGTAGCTACCATTGGAAGGAGATCACACGAGAGACTGATTTTCAATAGGGATCTTTCTAAAGACCAAAACATCATTTATATTTTTATGGAACTATTCACTTTTCTGTGGAAGAATGTTCTATTTTTCTGTGTTGAAGAAATAAAATCAGGCTGAGATCCCAGACCTCAGTGTACATAGTATACTTCCTGCATGATTAGTGCTTTATCTACAGTGAGACTTCTCATCTGGCTTCTCTTCTATTCACTTATCTACAGCAATGGATAGGTGTAAGTTGAAGGTGGAAAGGAATCTGCTGTATATCTTCCTGGACTATCTTCCTTGGACTGAGATCCACTATATCTCCACATTAATCATGAAGACAATCTGATTTCCCCCTCCATTTTCAAGCCCAGGGTGCACAGAGAAGCCCCATGATAAGCAGTTATAGTGAGGCAGACAAGCCTAGGATCTGCTTTGATTGAGCCACACACAGCAGTTATCCAGGGCACTTAGCAGCTTGGCTTCCACTTGGATAGAACTGAATGCACATCATTACGAAGCAGTGGAGTTTCCTGAAAGCCTTCAGTATTCTCCCTTGTGTGGCCAAACACATTGTGAAGCACATCCAAAGCTAAGGCCAGTTTGCTGATGCAGACTATGCAGGATTTGGATGCAGACACAGTATGGCAAGGTAATTTTAGAGAAAATCCCTTATTTACTATTTTATATCTAAGAATGATGCGTGTGTATATGACAAAAATTAGATGCATCATGAAGAAGACTACATGCAATGAACAAAGGCTTCCATAACCTAAGTCCATCAATAAAAATAACAAACAACTAACATGGCATCCCAAGCAACCAACTCTTTCTCCTTCTTGTCTACCTAAAGAAATAAGCCACAAACAGTAAAACAGCTCTCCAATAAATCTCATTCAAGACTACTGTGCTCTTCTACAGTATGTAGATTTGAATTTCATTTTGTTTTCCATTGAATTGCCTGCTACTTTTCTATTTCTGTGCATGACTTCATATCTTCTAATATGATGCCCAAAACTTCTAAACATCAGATTCCAGCAGAGACTATGAATAACAGTGAGAGGTATTCCCATGAGCTCACTTTCAGCCTAACCAGGAAGGGATGACATGCTCCTCTTCCATCTCTTCCCAGTCTTACAATCCCAGCAGTGGCTGACAGTTTTGGACCCACTGTAAGTTGTTATCTTTTGGAATTCTAGCATTTTAAAATGTTTCTAAAATTTCTTTATATAGTTTTGGAAGTGTAAAAATGGAGAGTTGATATTTTGTACATTTATCCATGTTTAAACAATGCCCTATATTTTTGTATGTAGTTTTTCTGAATAACAATAACAATATAGCTAAACCTTATAGTTAAATTTAAAAGCACTTGTTATAAGAGACCGCCATGTTGTATTCTACTCTAAAATCCCAGCTTGACCAAGACTGTCAAACTATGCTGGCTTCTTTCCCAGTCAGCAACTGTAGTTGTCCCCTACAATGTGTGACAGAAACAGGCACCAATGTAGAAGTTTTCTTCAATCAAGATTCCTGTGTACATCTGTGTATGCCACAGAAGAAGTGCCAAATACAAAGATCTTTGTGGCAGTCTTTTATGATTTTGTGCTAACAATATATTTCTAAAATGCTTTTCTGTGGCTTTTACCCTCTTACATTCTCACACATAATTTTAAACTGCACCCTCTCTTTTTAAAAATATTTTTCTTATGTGAGGCACTAAGGTAAGCAAATGCAACGAATTGTTTAGCAATAATTAGCCTGGTTTGGCACTGCCCAAGCATGGCATTCTTGCAATATTAATAAACATGACAGCACTGCCTGAGACACTTATCTGCAGATTCTATGTATACCCTCCACAACTCTGAACAATTCACAAAGCAGTCAGTCAGATGCTTTGGACCCCACCTGCATCCATCCACATGCACATCTTGTGCTCTGAGCAATAGATTAACCTTCTGTGCCTCAAGAGAAGAAAAACTGTGGAGGTAGGCATCTAGGAAACAAACTGAGGACCTATGACAAGGTAGGCTCCTGGGAGGATATTGGAGTGAGTCCTGGTAGCAGGCGTCATGGAGACTTGAAGAGGCCATCTTCCAGCCATCCAGAACTTCTAGTGGATGGAGGGGAACACCAACACACAGGGAGTACAGAGAGCCTTGTGGAAGGGTGAGGGGAGGGGACCTGGAGGGGACAAGAACTCCACAAGACCAACAGAGTCAAACAACTTGGACTTAGAGGTGCTTATGTGGACTGAAGTAACTTCCAAAGACCATACACTGACTGGATCTTGGCCGCCTACACCTATGTCACCAATGGGCAACTAACTTATTCTTCATGTGAGTCCCCTAGTAATGGGAGCAGGCACTCTCTCTGGAATCTGGTGCCTGTTTCACTTGGATCATGACCTTCTGGTGGGATTGCCTTGCCCAGTCTCAGTGAAAGAGGGGGTGCTCAGTCCTGATTCCACATGATGTACTGGGATGTGTAGTGGATGTAAAGATGTTTTTGTTTGGCTCCTACATGGGATGGGTTGGTGAAGGGGGGGTCCTCTTTTCTGAGAAGTAGGGGAGAAGGGATAGGGGAATTGCAAGAGAGGGTGGGACCAGGAGGAGAGGAGCTAGTGGATTCCAGGGAGATGTAAGGCAAACAAAACAAGAATGAAAAGAATCAAACTTATTGTCTTCAAAATCCGGACAAAAAGAGACCCCAGAGAGTTACCTGGGATACTTGAATATCTTTGTTTTGTGGCCCCCTGTCAAGTTTGACCATTTATTTTTTACTAGTCTCTATCACTGCTATATTTTGGACTAGTTGTCTGCAATTTTTGGCAACCTCTTTGTGTTTTTATTACATTCTTGAATAAGAGGCCTCAAAAAACTCAGCCTAAAACTGGACCACCAAATGCAGAGATAGGGTTGGGTATAGGCAGCAGTTACACTATTCTCCACAAAGTAACTTCACAAATGCTCAAATACTCTTGGGGACTGGGAGATGACCTGTCACAGGGGATAACTACACCATATAGACAGAGAGAAAAGGACAGAACAGAAACAGTTATGTGCTAAAGCATTGAAGAGCCAAAGAAATTAGTGACTAATCAAAGTATACTTTCTGCAAAAAAGAAAATGAAGTGCACAGGAAAAGGCCTGAATTAGTACCTTCTTTTCTATCTCAAGATGTGTTTACAGGTAAAGTGTTGCAGCAAGAATAACAGCATGCCTTTTATTTGAGAAAGGCTTTCTTTGCACAGATGATAAATATTTCCTTATTCTTTAAACCTCTAATTAGATGTTTAGACCAAAAGTTAAATACACAATTCCTCAATCTCTCCACCTCAGCATTAAAAAAATCCATGTAGCTCAGTATGTAGCCACCTCTTTGGTGCATTCTGTAATATCCCTATTTTGTAATTTTCCCACATCTTTTATCTGAGATCTTCAAATCCTTTGCCAGCAGGTTCTCATTAACCCCGGAAACCTGCTAGGTGACCCTTGACCAACAAAATTATTCCAAATCTACAGATGAAAAAAAGTGGGTGCCTCGAGCACCTGACCCCTCCCCATCCTCACCTTATGTAGACACCACTGAACAGCCCAAGGGAAGAAAATAATCAGGGATTTACACTAAGTGTCAAGAAAGCAACCTTGCTTGGAAAAACAATCACCCAGTTCTAAGAACATTTCTTGAGAGGCTTTTAGAATATAGAGATACAGCACAGCTGATGGGAAGAGAGTCCTGACGCCCACCTCTACACATGTGGCAGAAATGGCCTACTGGTTAGAATAACAGTAGCACTCATCTCAGCATTCTGCTTGTGGCCAAATCCTTTCAGAAGCCTTTGTTCATTTACACACCAGGAAGAAAAGCTCACCCTCTCCCCAGAGCATCTCCTCTGCAATCTTATGACATTGTTATTCCCTAGGCAACTTGGGATTTGGGAAAGATGTGGCTCTTTAAATGACCACACAGACCTTTGTATTGTACTTCTTTTAGCTAAGGTCCACTGGAGAAAGTTGTTAAGAGTCATCCAAAGTTGCCGAGTCAACTCACTCATTATGATCATTTCTAGCTCAATCCATTTATCCACAAATTTTGGGAATTCCTTGTTTTTAATAGCTGAGTAGTATTCCATAGTGTATATGTACCACAGCTGTTTGCATGATCTGGATATTATGAATAAGGCTGCTATGAACATGGTTGAACTAATTTTCTTGTTGTGTGCTGGAGCATCTTCCGAATATATTCCAAGGAGTGGAACAGCTGGATCCTGAGGAAGCCCTATTCCCAGTTTTCTGAGATAGCACCAGATAGATTTCCAAAGTGACTTACTAGTTTACATTCCCCCAGCAATGAAGGAGTGAGTATTCCTCTCTCCCCACATCCTTGCCAGTTTGTGGTGGCACTTGAATTTTTTATCTTAGCCATTCTGATAGGTGTAAGATGGAATCTCAGAGTTGTTTTGACTTGCATTTCCCTGATGACTAAGTAGCTTGAGCATTTCTTTAAGTGTTTCTCAGCCATTTGATATTCTTCTGTTGAGAATTCTCTGTTTAGTTCCAAGGCCAATTTCTCAATTGGGCTATTTGTTTTGGTGGTGTTTAATTTTTTGAGTTCTTTATATATTTTGGATATTAAACCTTTGTCAGGGTTTGTGAAGATCTGTTCCCAGTCTGTAGGTTGTCTATTTGTTCTCTTGATAGTGTCTCCAGCCTTACAGAAGTATTAATTGTTGACATTAAGACCTGGGCTGTTGGTGTTCTGTTCAGGAAGTTTTCTCCTGTGCCAGTATGTTCCAGGCTCTTCCCCACTTTTTCTTCTAATTGACTTAGTGTCTCTGGTTTCATGTTGAGGTCTTTAATCCACTTGGATTTGAGTTTTGTGCAGGGTGACAAATATGGGTCCAGTTGCATTTTTTTACAAATAGACCTCCAGTTAGACCAGCTAATATATACTCACTTATATCTGCATACTAGCCCCAGGAGCATGTCCCAGGAAAGCTTTCACTTACCAGGAAACTGCGACAGAGGGAAGGACATCCTATTGGGACTCTAGATGAGAGAATCATGGGAGAATAGCAAAGTAGAAGGATCCAGAGGTTCCTAGAAACCTACAAGTAGAACATTATGATAGGCAGATTTGGGCCCAGGAGTCCCACTCAAACTAAGGCACCAGCCAAGGACAATATAGGTGGTAAATTTTAAACCCCTACCTAGGTATAGCCAATGGTCAGAACACTCTCCACACTTGGAGAGTGGGATATGACTTTCTTACGTACTCTGGTGCCTCATATTTGACCATGTCCCCTGGAGGGAGAGACCTGGTGGCACTCAGAGGACAAACAGCAGGTTACCAAGAAGAGACTTAATACCCTATGAACATATACAAGGGGAGGTAATACCCTGCAGGAACAGTCATAGGGGAGGGGACTAAGGGGAAAATGGGAGGGAGGGAAGAATGAGAGGATACAAGGGATTAGATAACCATTGATATGTAACAATAGTAAATTAATTAAAATTTTTTTTTAAATCTTTGAAGGAGAGGTGATTGAAAGTTAATTCTGTATATAGAGAGACATCATGTCAAAGCTATCATGTTTTTCTTATATTGTGCCGGCTTCACTTGTCTTCTGTAAAAATTATTTATACTTCCCTTTCTGTGAAGATGCTGAATAAACTTCTAATCCTTCTCCATGAATTATTTTACTTTTTTTCTATATGCCTCTGTATAAACAATGAATGCATTTCCTTTTCTTTTGATCAGTCTACCAGTTGTAAGTTTATCAATGGACTCAGTTATGTAGCCTCAAACAGTTGAGGAGATGTATTTTCATCCTGTGATTCACATATGAATGTTTCATAACTCAATTATAATGTTATTGGATCCTAAGAATTTCTGAACTTTTATAATTACCCCAAATTTGCCTTCATATATCTATTTTCACCATTTTTATTGTTTTATTGAAAAATTTCAGAAACACAATGTTTTGCCTTAGAGCATAGAAATATGTCAAAATTATGTTGACATCTCTTTCTAGATTATATTAAAATGCTTGCTCAAATTTTCTTACAACATGTGTATTCAAGACAAATGCAGTAAAAAAAAACTATATTAAAAAACAGTTTGTCATCATATGCTACATATTTGGGCAATATACAAGCCCTAATTTAGATTTCAGTGTATCGAGCAGGTATTTAGAAGTTTTTTCAAAATTTTAGCAATACTGTTTCAAAGCCAATGTTATTTTATTTTTTTTGTTTTGTTTTTAAATAGATTTTTTTCATTATTTTATTCTTGTTACATCTCAGTGGTTATCCCATCCCTGGTATCCTCCCATTCTTCCCTCCCTCCCATTTTCCCCTTATTCCCCTCCCCTATGACTGTTCTTGAGAGGGATTACCTCCCCCTGTATCTGCTCATAGGGTATCAAGTCTCTTCTCGGTGACCTGCTGTCCTTGCTCTGAATGCCACTAGGTCTCCCCCTCCAGGGGACATAGTCAAATGTGTGGCACCAGAGTGCATGAGAAAGTAATATCCCACTCTCCACTCAAGTGTGGAAACTGTCCTGTCCAATGGTTAGATCTGGGTAGGGGTTTGGCTATTGGCTTGCTGTATGTAGTCTTTATTATGTTTAGGTGCCTTGTAGGCCTTGTATCTCTGATCTCTCCAAAATTTTAAACATGAATATTAGTTGGGTTGTATTGAATGCTTTCTCTGCATCTATGGGGATGACCATGTGGCTTTTTTTTTTCAGTTTGTTTATATGGTAGATACATCAGAGAGAATATATAGCAGGTTTAATTGTATCTGCAGACTTGAACTTACAGAGTATGGCCCAGCAATACACAAGACACTTCATTAGACCTTCACATATATGTTTTTCTGTGATGTTCAACCCCTCTTCTGACATTCCTACCTCTCCTTAGAAATTATGGTTTATAAGACATTAGGAAATGCTATTATTAAATGTCCTTGATTTCAAGCTTCTGTAAATATAATTCTACTATCCCTGTGAGATGGCAGCCACCTAATATGAGAATACTTATAGTCTTATTTTTCACCTTCCTCTAGTAATTTCCGGCCTGTGAAGCTCTCACCCTCTAGGCAGTTTCCACTTTGTCTTTTAATTACACTTTAATATCAAATGTACTAAATATTTGTCTTTGTATTGATGGTTGGATAACACAATATTAAGCTAGTAATTTATATTTTTACTGCTATCTATAAGGCGAAGAAATGTTTTGTAAATTACTTTCTATGAGCTACATACATATGCTTTATTTTGTTTTGTCTTTACTTATTTGGTTAAAATAAAATACCGTGTAATGCATAAGCCTTCACCTAGCTGTCAGACCTTTTATTTTATTTTTTATTATGCTTCCAGAAGCAGGAGATGAAACATGGAGTTGTTTAGTCTTTCCTCTTGGAGAGGGCCCTCATCTTTGCTTGTTGAGGCTGACTTCCAAACTGTGTCCTTACATGCTAGAGCAAGAGGGGAGTTAAAGTCCTTTAGTATCTACTTTTGGATCAGAGACAAAACTTCCATCATCTTATTTCACCAAATTACTCTTTTACTCCAAATATAACCATAAATGAAGAGGAAGAAATCTGGACATCACCATCTAGGCTGCAAAATAGAGGTAAAGTTCAGTTCATAATAATATTTAGATTCTTAGGAGAAAATCAAAGTTAAAGTATTCATTATAGAAAAAAATAGAAATAAGAAAGAGTGCCAGCATCTCATTCTACCCAATTCTTTATTCCCCTGCTCAGACCAAACACTTAGCACTATGGATAAACTCAGACACTGGTTATCTCCTATCCAGGAGAAAGGTCACAATGGGTCACAGTAACATCGTTGTGACATGGATTATGGAAGAAATTATTTAAAACTCATGCATATATGCAATGATGCAATAAAGTCTCACCTGGAAACTCTCAATAAAGCAATAAAAAATACTGAAGTGTTCAGGGATGAATGGGGCAAAATAAATAAATAAATAAATAAATAAATAAATAAATAGTTCTGGGGCATGCTTCTCCAGCTCTGGGCACCATAATTCCTTCTGCACAAAGTATCTCACATATGTACTGTTGTCAGAGAGATAGATGACGAGATTCAATAGAGACTTCTGAAGGGCTTCCTTGAGAGAAAGCAGGGATGGATAATAAGGACATCCTATTGTGGACTTCACCCTGTCTGGAAACTGATTGGTTTTGTACTTTGAAGGTACTTCCTGTCATGATCCATACTTATTTCTTTTTGTCTTGAGCTAGTACATACAAAATACAAAGTATTTCAGGTCATAATTATTCTTTTTGAGGCATGTGTAATCAGCAATTCAGACTGTAAACCTTATAAATTTATATGCCCCCAAGAATTGATAGGAGAGGAACACTGGGGCAAAGACACTCAAATCATTCAATGCCTGAGGCAACTGGAAATCCACAAAGTGAATGTGACCTGGAAGCATCGTTTCAATTTTTTTACTGAAGGAATTTCAGCATAGATTGATGGCTTTATTAGTGAATCTTCTAACTTTACTTGTTTATTTCAACCAGAAAGAAACCAAAAACAATAATTAAAATATTTGCATGGGGGTATATATATAAACATTATGATCCTTAATATTGATTGTCAACTGATAGTATACAAAATAACCAAAAAGATAACCCTCAGGGCATATTTCTGATGGTTCATCAGGTTTGGATAAATTGAAGTTAGAATCCTACCCTAACTGTGGCCAGCATCCTCCCATAGCCTGGGGTTCTGGACCGGACAGAAGGGAGGAATTGAGCTAAGTACCTAACTCTCTCTCTCTCTCTCTCTCTCTCTCTCTCTCTCTCTCTCTCTCTC
>OU015747.1:72912422-72932920 GCA_907169655.1 Acomys percivali
GATAGATAGATAGATAGATAGATAGATAGATAGATAGATAGATAGATGAATGTGGGAATGTCTTATATAGTGATATTGATAATAATATAAAATTTTAGAGACAAACAAGAAGGAAAAATTTACAGTTTTATAGTACTTGTATTGGTATGTCAAATTGACAAGGAAGCAATTGTCCTTGTTAATTTTTGTCAGCTTAACAAAGACCATGGTTATCTGGGAAGAAGTAATTTAAAATATGAAAATTGATGATCCACTCTCAGTCTTCTGCTGGTTCTTCAGCCTAGATGGTGTGCCAATTTTCAAATATTACTGAGCACAGCTAGACTGCCAGGCACCA
Source organism: Acomys percivali (assembly GCA_907169655.1). Lineage (NCBI taxonomy): Eukaryota > Metazoa > Chordata > Mammalia > Rodentia > Muridae > Acomys > Acomys percivali. The sequence goes on from OU015747.1 coordinate 72,912,760, forward strand.
CACAACCCCAGTGCATGAATATGATTATATTGATGAACTAAGCAGAGTCAAAATATAGAAAAGCTTTCTGAGAATACAAAGCACAAGCACTGCTTGAGGACATAGAGGACACAGGTTTTACAATGCCATGTAGGTACCACATTGCAACATCTAGGAGTAATGATGTAGATGGCCTGAAGGCATAGGTACCATTGGTTTAAACATGGCATATGAGTAGTAGAGCATTTAATGTAGTAGAAATGGATTGGATGGCCTAAGGCCATTGGATAATTGGCCACAATATTTGGATGTTACAGGACCACACACAGTAGTGATATACATGCCCACCTTACCTTTTTGACAGAAAGGTCCTTCAAAAGGTGATTGGGTACAGTCACAGGAGTAGCCACTATGCTTCTCTACACACTTGCCCCCATTGTGGCAGTTGTTTCCATAGCTGCTGCAGTGACCTGGGCAGCCAGGTCTGACTCCAGATGTGACCTTTGCCCTCTCTTCCAGATCTACTTTCTGTCCATTCAAGTGTAAAGAACGGATGCATCCAAGAAAGCCTTTCTGTCTTGATGATGTCCCTCCTAATGGTGAAGAACAAGAGGGAAAACATGAAATCTGTCATAGCTGTATGGCATAGATATAGCTGGTAGATCACAGAATCCCTAGCTGACCTCTCTCTCAGAAATCAAGCAACATCACGCTATAGTCTCTGACCCTAGATAGAACAAGAAACCTGCTGGCATCAAGAATCTCTTTTTCATCTCTTTGTAGCTGCAAACAAGGCCTGCCTTCCCTACTGCCAAGATATTAGATGGTCTTGAGTTAAAGCTAGATGATGATGAGGTCCAACCTGTAGAATATGGTATTAGGTGTGGGACTTCTCCCCATCTTCTTCAAAATCAGTAAAAACAAAACTTTTTGTTCTTTTGATTGGAGAGCTCCTCACTCTCTTTTCTGGGCGCTCCAAGCTTTGTCATCATGATGCTATTACTGTTTCACAGAAGCTCATGTGGAAAGTTATTATATCTCAGCTTCTTCCTGACCACCAGTACTATCTTATAACATGAGACTAATATCTCTGGTAACACTTAGCTGTGGTGCTATTGTTAGCTTTGCTGAACCTTTCTTTAAGGAAGTTAAACTGGAAGTCAGAGCTAGGGATGTGAGTCAGTTGGTAGAGTGCTTGCCTGGTGTGCAGGAAGCCCTGAGTTCAATTCCCAGTACCACTCAATAAACTATGTCTGTCAGTGCACATCAGTAATCTCAGCAGTCATGATGGAGGCCAGAAGATGAGAAGTTTAAGATCATCTTTGATAACATAGCATGTTCAAAGCCAACTTGCGATACATGAGACCCCATTTTAAAGAAATTTTGCCTGAAGATAGGGAAAGACTGAGAGGGAAACACAGATCTTCTTATAATTCCTAAGAATAAAATTTTACATGACCATGGTCTCTACACATAAATAAATTATGGATTTTATGCAACCTTTAATGTCTTTCTTCTGAAATAAAAAGAATAGAGACAGTTATATCTTCTGGAAATTTTCAAAGAGAGCTGTTAGGTGAACCAAAGAGAAAAAACTGCAAATATTCCCTTATACTTATGCGGAACAGTACTGTGTACTGGAAGAATGAAAGACAGGTGTTGGGGTTCAACTCCATGCCAGCTCTTTCTTCATATTGGAGGGTATGTGTGCTAAGAGACAGGGAGATGGAAAGTACAGACAAGTCCCATTAGCCTGTATGTGTGAGCTGTTGAGAACTGTATGAGATCACAGAATAGGCCAAGGCCCATTCTGGGTTCAGGAAACAGGCAATTAGTGTTCAACCCTTGAGCTCAAGGTCCTAAGACAGAGAGTGCTAGAGAGTGCTTAAAAATACCTCATTTCTACCAAATAGACTAATGAAAAATAGAAGGTAAAGGAGGATGGCGAAGAAAAGAGAGTGGGAGGAGGGGTATAAGAAAATACTGAGGACTGAGACTACAAATCATTTATTTTCTGTCTCTATCAACTTTCTAAACTGAGATTCATTTATATTTAACATATTATGCTACAACTCTATTAATTTTGATCTAGAACATCAGTCCTCAACCTTGGGTCATGACCCCTTTGGGGTTGAACCAGCCTTTCATTGAGGTAACATAAGATCATTAGAAAATACAGATTTTACATTACAAAACATAACAGTAGCAAAAAATATACTTATGAAGTAGTGATGAAAATTATTTTTAAGTTTGGCGGTCACCAAAATATGAGGAACTGTATTAACGAGTAACATATTTGGATATTGAGAACCAATAGTTTAGAAAGTAACTATATCTGCATATGTGTTTATCAAGGTAGATAGACTAAGAATATCAAATTTACTATCTGGACAAGGAATATAAACAATGAAAATAAAGTTTTATATTGGATCTGGGGAAATGGGTTGATCTGTAAAATGCTTGCCTTACAACTTTGAGCACGTGAGTTTGAGCAACAGAGTCAGAATGTTTGAAAAACCTATGCTATGTGGTGCCTGCCTACAATCCCAGTAATGTAAGATGTGAGCTTGTGACAGGTAGATCTTTGTAAGCCCACAAGCCAGGTAGCCTAGCCTACACAGTGATGTTACAGGCCAATGAGAAACATTGTCTTAAACAAATTGTCGAAGGTGTCTAAGTGCTGTTCTCAGACATCCACATGCTGTGATATGCACACTTACATGCACTCACACGTGTATTGCATACAAAAACATGTGCACACACAGCAAACACACATGAGAGGAAGGTGATCTGTAAGTTGAAGTGATGATAGGGTAATGGGTGACATGAAAAAATAATGAATAGTAGAGATGGTGAGAAATGGCATGAAGGCTAGAAATATTCCTTCCTTGATCCTTCCCAGGTATGGTGGTTTGAATGAAAACAACTTCCTTTAATTCATGTTTGCATTCTCCCTACTCAGTTGGTGGAACAGTTTTGGAGGAATTAGCTGGGTAAGACCTTGTTGGAGAAGGTGTGTCACTTGAGATGGCTCCAAGATTTCAAAAACCAGTTGGCTCTCTCTGCCTCATGCTTGTGTATCCAGGTATAAGCTCTCTGCTCTTGTTCCAGCATCATGACTGCCTTGTTGTTGCCAGGCTCCCTACCGTGATAGACTCTGTGTGTATTGCAAGCATTTCTTTCCTTTTAAGAATTAGCACCTTGGGGATGGAAAATTGGCTCTAGCCCTTTGCTTGAGCACAATTAAGCATTTTCTTAGTTATTGTGTCTTACCATTGCAGTAGAGAACTAAGACATCAGGTTACCAGACCACGAAACACACATATGAAATTCATACCTTGAGTCCAAAGAATAAAACTGAACACTTCTGAAGCACAAAGCTAGTCTCTTAATCAGAAATAATGACAAAACTTGAGTTTGTTTCCAGTTCTGATAAGAATGCAGGCCAAGAGGCCAAACCTCAATTGAACTGTCTTGTCTGTTTCCATTTTGGTGTGTAAGTCTCCTTTAACCACAAGATAAATCAATGGCACATACAAGCCGGTCACAAAGGAATGCTCATTATTTCTTTTCTGGAGATTATGTGCAAGAAAAAGGAGAGGATTTATGGAGTCTAACACTTGCTTCTGTTTCTGTTACTCTGTAGCCACTTCTCTTTGTAGATTTGAATAACTCTTCATTTATCTTGTTGGTGTCATTTTTCTCCTAACAGAGGTGGTGAATGCAAGATCTATTGCACATATTCTTGTGTATGCTTAGTCAACATGTTTATAAATGGAGAAAGGGTTGCTGAGGATATTTCTTTAGTAATGATGCACTTCTCAGTATAGAGACATAGAAAACTCAGTGCACTTTTCCCAGACAAGAATTTCCTGCCCCTTCGAGAGGCTGCCAGAGAAGGATGGCATGAGGCATTGTGTACTACCTTGTACAGTGAACTAAACTGGGCCTTTTCCCTGCCTGTGTTTTATTTTTACAAGGAGAATAATCTATAGAGTAGATTACTTTTATTGTAAGGAATATACAGACTGGACCAAGTGTTGGGAAATTTTAAGAGGCTATGTATTATCTCAATAACATATACACATGTACACATCAATGTACATACAGAAACACATAGACCAAACCCAAGCAAATATCTACACATACATGTGTATGTATACACAGAACATAAGCACACATGAACACATAAATGTATATGCTCAGAGAGACAACAGAAATACATATACACATACTCATCTACATGCACACAGAGACAAAGCAAATGCAGTTCACAAATACATGTACATTCATGGAGAAAACACGAATATATATACACACAGGGAGACTAGGTACTCATAGTGGTAGAAAACAAGCTGAAAAAGTCAGTTTTCTTGTTCTACCATGTGGGGTCTGTGAATTGAACTCAGGTTGTCAGGCTTGGCAGCAAGTACTATGTCTGATGAGCCAATTTTTCATCCCCAAGTTGCCAATTTTTAAAAGGAAGAAATACTTGCAAAATCCAGTGTGTCTTCCATTGATAAATCAGATGGCAGTGTGCCTGATTTCTTGTGGCTTCTTTCCTGACCGCACATTGAGTTACTTGGCTGTCTCTACACATACATATTTCTGTCATCCTAATATATTTTCTGCTTTGCTTTTCTGCATCTTGATTTATATACAGTTGCTGAGTTGCTTTTCCCCCCAAAATCGTAACATTTCTTCCTAGAGAGGATTACTAAAACTGGTGACATGAAGAAAATTTATGGTATTTACAAGCCCCTCCCAAAGGTTATGTATGTAATAACAATTGTTCATATAGGAATTGCTTTATGCCTTAAGTTGTTCAGGGACTTTGAGGAATATAACTTTTGTGAGTTATTCTCTACGCCGGAGTTAGCTGTCAGTGAGGAAGCTACCTGAGACACCCACGTTGCTGTGAACATGCTTCGGTTATAGTTACATAATGAACCAGTGAACTCCTTTCTCTGGGAAGTAGACTTTATTGGAATTACTTCATTGTTTGTGCTTTTTGTCTTGTCTAGGATGAATAGACTGATATTTAAAGCTCTTAGGAAAAATTCACACAACAGTTCACTATAGAGTTAAAAGTATGGAAAACATGGCTTTATACTTAGATGAAAATGTAGCCTTTTTTTAAGGTTTCAATCTTGATTTGCAAGTTCCTTGATAATCAAAACAATTCCATTACTCCTAAGTATAGCCTTTTCAAGCATGCTTATATTATACTAGAAATTCCAGCAAGTTCTTCTAGTTCTCAATGGGAAATAAAGTGATATTGTTACCCTTCACTCCACATACAGTGGGAAAATCACCATCAAAAAGATCACTTTAGCTATTTGACCATGTCCCCTAGAGGGGGAGACCTGGTGGCACCTAGAGGAAGGACAGCAGGTCACCGAGAAGAGATTTGATACCCTATGAGCATATACAAGGGGAGGTAATCCCCCTCAGGAACAGTCATAGGGGAGGGGAATAAGGGGAAAATGGGAGGGAGGGAAGAATGGGAGGATACAAGGGAGAGGATAACCATTGAGATGTAACAAGAATAAATTAATTAAATAAAAAAAGAAAAGGAGGAAAAAAAAGAATCAAGCAAACTACATGAAAGGAGTGAGATCCACTATGTTTACTGGCAAAACTACAAAGAAGTCAACCAAGCCCAGAATCTGTGAGCTAAGATATTCTACTGAATACTTGAGGTTAAAGAACAACAAAAAGAATCTACTGTCTTCTGCTTCTTTCTTACATGGTTTCCTGTTTTAAGAGATATACACATATTCCATCATTATTTTGGCTCATGACATTAATCTTCTTGATGACAAAGACCATTGGTTGGATGGTATAGCAAAAAGCAATTTGGGATAGCATGTCTCAGTTGGCTCTTGTGTAGGGTGAAACCATTAGGAGTTGCTGCAAGTCCTTGCATCCATTTCCCCCAGTGATGCACTCTAACTAGGAATTGTAAACTAAATATGCCCTTTCTTCCCTGTTGCTTTTGTGGGAATTTATCACTATCAACTGGACTGGAAACAAGAGAAATGAGTAGATAAAACATTTTACTCATTCATTCATACATTCATTGCTTAGGAGAAGTACACAAAAATATTGTTATTTCAATTGTCTTGGACTAGATATCATTTGCAAAAGTACCTGTCACTGAACACTAAACAGCAAGACATAAAGACACAGACTAGGATGACTTCCAGAAGTGTGTCTACCTTTTCATTTTCATCAAGACAAGCTCTATAAAGCACAGTAGTTTTAAGATGGCAGTCATATAAGAGGAAATGACAGGCGACGTGGACATGCTCCTTAGACTGACCTTGGCTACAACTCTATCTTTCAAGATGTCTCTTCCAGTTCTACCCACTTATTTGCACAGCTCACTGCATTCATAATAAATTTTAATGTCTGAGGATAAAACCTTGACACAAAATACTGCAGCCTCTCTTTACTTTTAACTTCCACAAAGTTCCTCTTATCTCTGTTCTTGTGATAGTTAGGTAGCTATGAGCATGTAAAAAAACAAAATTTTAGATTCTACTTCAGCCCAAAAGATGCTTAAAGACTGCCTGAAGGTAAATTAGATTTTCACATGATTTATAATTTATGAAAATTTTAAAATATTTGAACAGATTCTACTAAAAAGAAAATATTAAATCTTGATGAGTAACAAACTTCTTCCAAGAAATAAAATGTGATATTTAAATGGAATTAAAACAGTAAAATAAATAGAATTTTTAACAGTAAATCATATTACTTACAGGAGTTAATAATTAAGTGAAGGGCCTTTTATCATAAGAAGGTTTTAAATCACTTGATCTTAGTTGCTGATGGATGAATAAGACACAGCTAATGAAAATACACATATGGTGGGTGATGAAATGAAAATCTGATGTTTTCACATTCTTGTACCCACTTTCCTTTAGCAAGTATGTATTCATTGATAATATTTTCAGGTTTTAAAATTACATTTGCCTAAATATAAAGGAAGCAAATAAGAAATGCACGTGGAATAGAGATTGAGTCACATTGCTGGTAGTGAGCTATATAGTGTGTGTGTTGTTAGTACACAAACGTGAAGAAAGACAATGTAGAATGGTTAATCTGTAATTTGTTTACAGGTATGTTTAAGCATCCAACATCAAGTTTTACACAGAAGCACACACCCTTCGGTTTATAGCATTATGCTATCATTTAAACCCATACTTTGTACTTTAAAACTTTACTTTTAACAGTTCTGTGACCCATTTTTGTCTTTTAAATTATTGTTTTCTAAATTAGAGCATAAAGATTGACGTTATTAAGAACTGGTGAGACTGTCTTTCCAGGCCACAAGCAAAGGATATGCTCAATCCTGATGTTACTTGATGCGCTCAGGTGGGTTGTTGTTGGTGGAGCCCCTCTTTTATGAGGAGTAGAGGAGAAGGAATAGGGTGCATACTTCTAATACCCTCACATCAATGACTACTTAAGAAAGTGCTCGACAGACTTAACTACAAGCCCAAATATGGAGACATTTATGAACTGAGAGTATTTATTTTAAGTGACTCTAGCTTGCATCATGATGACATAAAACTAGCCAGCATACTTCCCAATGTTTACTTCTAAAACCTAAAGTTGTTGGTTTGGTTAACCTATTTGATCACACTGTTAACAATAGTATTAGGCATCAAGGATCAACAAGAAGAGTGATATATTAGAATAGTTTGGCCAAAGCCATAAACTTTTATTACAATGACACAAAAAATAATTCCATCATTGTCTAAAACCAATATATACACAGACAAGTGGTATCATAACAGTTCAAGATGGCCCCTAAATATGTGAATGAATAGCATAAACATTATTACAATGATCATAAAGCTAGAATAAAATATTGTATAAAATTAAACTTATGGTGAAAATAACACAATATTTTAATTGTTTTCTACTTGTAAAATACTAGGAATTTTCATTGAAATAGAGCACAAAGCCATCTTGTTGATATTTAGCATAAAGTGTGATCTATAATGTCTCTTACCTATGAACAACTGGCTATTTAGCTGAAGTCGGAAGTGGCCTTCCTCTGTGGACTCCCTCATACTTGGTGGAAGGTTGTCTACCTGCAGTGAGGTCTCCTTAAGGTTTCTCTCAGCCCGGATGTAGTGCCATTGGTTGTCATTCAGAGGAGAAGATGACTGGACTAGGAGCTCAACAGGGCCATTTCCAACATCAATGGCAAATGTCACCTCAGAAGGAGCTGAAAGCAAACAAGAAAGAAGAATGAAGGTCATTATCAGTACATTGCAGGCATAAGCCAGTTCAGAGTGTTGAAGGAATATCATTATATGTCTCCGTCAATGTGGAGTGCACATTTCTGAACTCCCTGGAGCACTGGACCACCATCAGCAATACTAACCTCTAAAGACTAAGAGTGCATGTGCTCTATGCCCTCCTCACTTCAGTTGTTCCTAATTATTCAGTACAGGCATTAGTGACCTGGGACATCTGTGCCTGTCTGAATCTCTGTTGGAACTCTGAGTTTCCTTGCTCTACCCTATTTTTACCAGTGTCTTATTGTACACATGGGGATAACTAGCTACGCACCTCTAACCTGCAGAGAGAAGACCCATGTCCTTAGAAAAATACCATCTGCCAAGATATTTAGTTAAGGTTTATCTAGTTTGGGTTAATTGAGGTGAGACGACCACCTGAGTAATGCCATTCCATAGACTTGAATTCTGAATTAATTATTAAAAAGAAAGTCACTAGGAGAATCAAAAGAACTCGAGCCATTGCAAACCCTTGATAATTTTTTTCAGTTTCTACCAAACAAGAGGGGAAAACTCTAATGAATTCTGCATTAAGATATTTCCTGGAAATACTTTTGATTACTATGATATTTGAAAACCCTAGAATTGATCCCGGCAAATATATATGTTATATATATTATAATTTTTGGAGCTTATTATAAAATCAATTTGCTTCATCAAACTTGTCATTGTTTTGAAAATATCCCCAAATCTTTTGAATATCTATGAGGTTTTATGAAAAAACAATCTTATGAAAATGAATAAAATATCTCCTCAATGTAATAGAATATAAAGAGGATAATACAATCTGTAGTCTCATTTGAACATGAACAAGAAATCAACTTTAGTGAAATCACTGACAACTTTGCAGGAACACAAACCAGTGGTCAGGCTTTTAAATTTTTTATTACTGAAACAGACAAAAACACTGTTTTTTCCATGTTCATAAAAATTAATTAATCATTGTTGTATTTTCCCTTCAGTATTTGCATGTAGTTTTGCTAGCATGTTGTGCTTCTGTGCTCCACAGTAGAATGATTTCCCATCCATATTTCTTTCATTTTAATTTGCTTTGTGATTATTTTACAGGCCTCACAAATGGGGACAGGGCTCTTACAAAGATACAAACCATCCATCTAAACCTGTATACACACTGCTGCTGGCAAGAAAAAGGTGGAGAATCATTGGCATGACTAGTTACACTCTCCTATTGGTGGGAGATAAGAAATGCATGTTTGTGTGTGTGTATGTGTGTGTGTGTGTGTGTGTGTGTGTGTGTGTGTGTGTGAGATGTGCTCATACACGCTAGATGTCAATTACCAAGTGCCTCCTCAATTATTCTCTACCTCATTTTTTTGGAACCGAGTCTCTCACTGAACTTGGAATCAGTGAACCAGAGTCACCAATTCTGCTAGATGAGTATCAGTGCTCAGCCAGCCTGTCTGTGCTTCTTTTGTCATGAGAATTCCTGGTTATGTTACCGGGGTTCTTGGGAACAAAACACAGGTCCACATGCTTGCATTAAAGGATTTTAGTGGTTGAGCTGTTTTCTCAGCTCATAAGAATGACTTCTGAAGCATGGGTAAAGTGAAGCCCAAATATGAAGAGAATGGTCAATAGTAATCATCCCTGCTTCCCATAGAGTAATGTTGTGGTGTGGCAGCTTAGAGTGACAGGTAAGAAATAACCATGGCATAATACAGAATAAAACCTTCAAGAGGTTTGCCAGCCAAATCTGCAGTGCACATATCCTGATGATACAACAACAAATGACGATAGAACAAACTAAACCACAATGTATTAGCGGGGATTCGACAGCTTCATTGCTAATTTTACAGATACTCTCTTGACACTAAATGCCCGTACTCTTGGCTGGTGGTGGAGATAAAGTAAAACTTGCTCTGTGGACCACGGACATTGAACTCTAAATGACGGCACTTACAGCTCATTTCAAGGCGGATGAAGTCTTTAATTCCAAGGTTTTCTAGGAAAACTCCAGATAAAGCAGTGGTTTTAAAAAAGAAAGAAATGTCCGCACTGAATTCCATGTGGAAGGTAGGAAAATGGAGGTAAGAAGCTTCTGTAGAAAACGAGACGGCATTCCAGAAGTGTCCTGAGAAGCAGAGAGTCCTTAAACATGGCTTGTTTGTTTTCAATGGGGTATGAAAAAGTAATGGGCTTGTGGGTAATTTTCAAGACTAGGAGGACACTGAGGGGAAAAGTAATAAGAGAACCAAAATATCCCGTGGTCACACAACTCAGAAAGGGGCTGGGTGTACTCACGGTCACCATGGCAACGCAAGGGGCCAATTCTCCAAGTGGCTTCTGAGTTTGATCTGTTGGTATCAGTGATAATTATCTGAGTTACAGGCAAGTGATCTTTGAAGGAAAGAACACCAGTATCATTTGTCCTGCAAAACATAAATGTAAGGAGAATAAAAAAGAATAAAATGTAGACTGTCTAAGCATTTTGTGCCAAGACCCCTCTTTTGCAATTGGATACAGCATGGCTAGGGTAGCAATGAGCATAACAGGTCTTTCACTTCAGGGCCTGTGTGAATAGTTGGAATACCAATTTTAGAACCCATGGCTTGCTTCCAAGCACCACTCGATTTTATATCTTCCCTAAATGTACTTACAGGAGCACAGGTAGTTTCCAAATTTTATAGCACAGATTGTGGCCAAGAAGACCCAAATGCTCACTGCAGCATTAATGTGACTTTAAACATCACTTTGCTTTTCTATAAAATAAGATCTTTTGTTTGAGAAAATAACATGAAAACAGACATCACAAATGCCTCTTTAAAATCACTTATAAGACTCACTGAACCACCTGCCAACAGATTTTAATCAGGTATGGATGTTTCTTATTACCTATTAAGTTGTGTTAAAATCTCTATAGTTAATCATTTGCTGTTTGCTTTGTTCTCTAGAAAGGTCTTGAAGGTTAATGGGTCTGGCTTCATTCTTGTTAATTATACAAAAAAGGAATTCCTAGTTTTCCTTTGATAGTAAAAAAAATAGAGAAAGCCAATGTTTTCTCATTATTTATTTATTTATTTATTTTAATTTCAATTATTTTATGATTTGGTTCTATAATTTCATTTTTCTCTTAGAATGTTCAAAATGTTTTCCTTTAAAATTTTATTGTTATTTATTTTTTAACATTACATCCTGATTGTAGCCCCCTCCCTTGTTTCCTCCTGATCCCATGCTCCCACCCTTAGTCCTAACAAAGCAGAGTCCTTCTCCCTAGCATCTGACCTCAGCCTATTAAGTCTCATCTGTATGGGCAAATAATGTCCTTTCTAAGAAACTTGATGTGTTGGATATACATTGGAATAGAAACTTGCAGAGGATTAAATGAGATTTGTAACTCCTTGGCACAGTTTCTGGTCTGTGTTAAATGCCCAAAACTATTCTCCCTGACACTTTAGTTTTCTTCTTTGTCCTTGAACTATTCAGTGCCCTCAGGCAAGACAACCTACTTCATAGGCATCCAGCTATGATCCTGGATTGGAGAGTTGTTGCTACATAGCACATGTGGAACATTAAATTTTAAGATTTAGAATTGAGCTCATGAGTTTTGGAGAAAGACACTTAATAATTTATCTAGATTATAAATAAGTCAAATATCCACTGGAACCCTTCCCCTACAGCCCTTTTCAAAAATATAAAGAAATACACAATATGATATGTGCAGTTTGTTTTTTATGGTTAATTAGTAAAGCTATTTTTTGAAATACCTGTAATTTGAATGTTTGTGTTTAGAAGCGATTCAAATGATAAGACTTTGTGTCAGCAACAATGCATATGTATCTATGTTGCACACCCACACAGAAAAGAAATTTGCCATTTTTTTCCAATTTAGTCACAAGTAGAGATTTTAAAGCAGAGCTCAAACACCTGCAGTAGAGGGACGACAAAACCCAGACCACTCCTTACAGGAAACACGAGGTGCTATGTTGTCCTACTTTTTCCATTTTTTATTGCACCTGGTGGGTTCTGAATTATGTCTATTAATGCTGATTTTTCTTCCATTGGACACCATGATATATTGTCTGCATCCATTTAATACCTTTATATCAGCACACTGGTACATATTAAAAAACCAAAGAGCTCTTCCAGAGCTGGGTTCAGTGGCTCATGCCTATAATCCTGGCACTCACGGAGGCGGAGGCAGGCAGATCTCTGTGAGCTCAAAGGCAGCCTGGTCTATAAAGGTAGTTTGGGGCATTCACACTACACAGAAAACCGTGTCTCAAAAAATAAAACAAAGAAAGAAACAAACAAAAAACATAAACAAACAAAACAACAATACAAAGGTTCTTCCAAATGACATAGAAAAATTTATATTTGGTACGATGATGTAACTCACATTACCAGGAATGATTTTCATATGAAAATATTAAACAATACAAATAATACAGGATCTCTTTCCATGGAATGATTTCCATTGTGAATTGGGTCTTTCCACATCAGTTAACAATTAAGACAATCCCCTGAAAGGACAACCTGATGAAATCCTCAATAGAAACTATTTTCCCTGTAATTATAAGTTATAGAAAGTTGATGCTAAAACTAACAACCTGATTGCTGAATACAACTGGCTTATACAAGTGAAAAAAGATGTATCTTCAGACATCTGCATAGAAGAAAAGTTGAGTCACAGCTGTGTGACATGCAGCATATTAGTTTATTCACCTTATCTCTTTGTGCTCTGACTGACACTAATTGTATCTACAGAGGCATTTACTTTTGGCACTGCTGATCATTTCTGTTTTCACATCTACGATCTGTTCAGCAAATGGCACTTCTAAAACTCATTTTCTCAGGGTACAGGATGTGAAATCGAATGACCAGGTTGTGAAACCAAGAATGGATTTCCAAGTATTAGCACATTAGTGTGAGCACATGCTCTCTGAAATTCACTGACAGAGAGTGGCTCCTCCTGGCTGGAAGCTACCACATCATCATGTGGTCACCATCTACACTAGGCATTTCTGCACACATGGCAACAGCCCTGAATCCTTGAGCTGTCCCTGCTAGGTCTCTGGCTGACCTTCCCCAATGTACAAACACAGGCTTTCTTCACATAGAACAAAAATAAATTGATTGGGCTTCAAGTTGCTAATTTGCAGTCATTTCAAAAATGACTCCATAAAATTACAACTTGATCACTTTAGCAGATGCTCTGGAAGACCACAGCCTCCTTGGTTATATACTCACAGATCTTTTGCTTTATTCATACATAAGAGGTGCATCCACTGCATGATAAATTTAATGGAAGTCCCAATTAGTGATATTTCAGACTTTTCAGAAACATCATTTTACTCAACTGGCAATGTATTTTTTCCTAGTGTTTATCCTTTTATTTCACATATATATTTATTTATAGTTTTCATGAACATAAATTTAATAAACAAACCCATGTTGCCACTTAGAATTGATTTAGGACTTTGTAATAAATAAAAATATAAATAACCACATACTTTTTCAAAACGGACTACATGCCATATCTGATAGATGTGAGGATTATTTGCTAACTCAGCAAACAATCTTCAAAGACAGCTACTCCACCTTTCTCCATTTTCTTTTTTTCTTTTTTCTTTTTTTTTTACATTTTTTATTAATTTATTCATATTACATCTCGATTGTTAGCCCTTCCCCTGTTTCCTCCCATTCCTCCCTCCCTCCCACTTCTCCCCTTCTCCCCTCCCTTATGTCTGTGATTGAGGGAGACCTTTCCCCCTATATATGCTCTTAGAATATCAAGTCTCTTCTTGGTAACTTGCTATCCTTCCTCTGAGTGCCGCCAGGCCTCCCCATCCAGGGGACGTGGTCAAATATGAGGCACCAGAGTACGTGTGAAAGTCATACCCCACTCTCCTCTCAACTGTGGAGAATGTAGCAAAGGAGAAGGATCCAGAGGATCCTAGAAACCTACAAGAAGAACATTATGATAGGCAGATTTGGGCCCAGGGGTCCCGCTCAAACTATGGCACCATCCAAGGACAATACAGGCCATAAACTTCAAACCCCTACCCAGATCTAGCGAATGGACAGGACATTCAACACTCTTAATTTGAAACACATTTAGTAATAATTTAACATGTAGTTTAAAATACTGGATACCTTTGAAGTATTTATATTTAGAAACACTGTACACACCAAATAGTTCTCTGCAGTAGTATTTTGCATGTGGCAACATATAAATGCCTATGCCACTGATGAAAACAACACTCATTCCAACAACTACAGTTAATCTTTAATAGTCTTTTATGGAGGTGTGGATGTCAGATTTCCCTCCATTTTCCATGAGGATATCAGGGGCTGGTATTGTACAGGTCTTGTTCAGTAAATCCATTGGTGAAACATCTATATTGTGTCCAGATATCATATTTTTCCTGCATATTTCTCATTCTCTGGTTCATACATTTTCCCATACTCAGCTTCCGTAATGTTTCCTGAACCTTGTAGAATAACATGACTGTCCCATTCAGGAATGAGAACCCCACAATCACACTCTCAACACTGAGGCCAATTACATGTTTCTGCATTGCCCTTACTCTAGTAAGTAGCCTCTCACTCAATTTTGGGCAAGCAAACATAATTAAAGTCAGTGGCCATAGACAAAATAAAGAAGTGAAAGTAATAGTGAGGCTTGATAAGATTTGCTCCAATAGAAGATGGCTGTGATGAGAGACATGAATTAAAAATTAGAAAAACTTCATTATAAAAGCACATGAAACTATCAAATAACAAAAAAGTTAAATACATTTTGTGCATGGGATGGATACATGAGGATTCAAAGCACCAGTGAGGTAAAAACTCTTTTTTATTCACATATTCTGAAATCCTTAAATATCTTATGTTAAAGAGGTATTTCCTTTTAAATAAAGTTTAAAATTACAAATTGAGCAAACTAATCAACTTTATGCATCATTTACAATTTGGTAGATGAAGACAAAATGCAGTGAAGTTTGCAGATCAGACAAAGAAGACAAAGGGCTCCTCTTGTAGATTCAGGTCTGAGTGCTACCTACACTTAGCAGTAAACCTTGGGTGTCCTTTCTCAGAAGCTCTCCACATTGTTTCTTGAGACAGGGCCTCTTTTCACTCACTGTTGGAACAGTGAAAGCACAGTGGTCTCACAACAGGCAGACACTCTTCTCTCCAAGAGGAAAGACTGAGGTGACGCCAGTGCCAGACAGACCATACATGAGAATCCACTGAGTAAACAGCTCTGATAACCATTCAACCTCTTAAACTTTCCTCAAGTGCTTCAAAAAAATACTGAAAAGCAGATTATCTTAAAACAAAGAGAAACATTAGCCAGTGACAAGTTGTGAAGAGGTTGGCTGGCAAAGCCCATGACCTGCCTCTCTCCACTTGTCCAGGACTAAATCTACAAGTGCCTCCATCATGCTGCAATAGTTTTCATTTTCTTTTTATTTCTTTTGGTTTGTGTGTGCTCATTATATTTATACTGGGGATCAAGCTGAGGTTTCCTTGTTGTTTGGCAAGCACTATGGTCTGAGTTGTCCTTCCAGTTTCCAGAATTACATTTGAAAGAGAGTAGAAAATGCATATGGGAAATGGTTCTTATGATGATGTCAGAGAGGAATAATAGCCAGCAATGTAATCAGTTAGGTATGAACTGTATTTAAACCACCTATCAAAGAACAGAAGCAAATATATGTCCTAGAGAAAGCATTCAGTCGCCACTCATTCATGACTTCTGGGAGTGAAGTCAGCCCTACACAGTAGCTTGAAACCCATGGGTTCCATATAATGAAAAGCAGGAAACAATGAAAAGAAGAAAAAATGAAAGAAAAGAAAAAAAGAAGGGAGGTAAAGAGGAGACCAGAGGGAGAAGGGACAGAGGGAGGGAGGGACAGAAGTAAGAAGGTAAAGAGGGAGGGAGAAGGAAAAGGTAGAAAGGAAAGAAAGAAGGAGGGAAGGGGAGAGAGGAAAGAAGAGAGGAAGGGAGAGGGAGGAAGGAAGAAAGGGATGTCTCCTAAACTTATGAAGCTCTTTAAAATTAAAAATGACAGGGTCACATTTCAGAAGATAAAGTGACAGGATCGCTGTGAGTTCGAGGCCAGCCTGGTCTACAAAGTGAGTCTAGGACAGCCAAGGCTATATAGAGAGACCCTGTCTCGGAAAAAAAAAAAAAAAAAAAAAAAAAGGATGTACTTAGAACAAATACTAGGACTAGAACTAGAAATCCTCAGATCCTCTTCACTTTCTACTGCAACAATGAAATAAACAAGCAGAAGCTCTCTGTGAAGGGAGATGTAGTTTTTTTTAAACTGTAATTTGGAGAAAACTTGCAGATCAGGCTATGAACTGTCACTAGGAGGCACTGTTAACCTGCCTCACAACCATGCTTTCTTCCCATTCTGATGATCACTTTCTGCTCCCTGCAAAGCATAATACTCTGCTAAACCATGTCCAGGACCTGGGTTATATTGCACACACTCAGGTGACTACCACACTGTTTCAGAAAACTCCTGCTGGTGGGCTGGGGAGATAGATTGTTCAGTGGGTGTAAGTGCTTATCAGAGGCATAAGAGAATATAAGCTCGGATCTACAGAAACCACATTAAAAATGTTCTTGTCAGTGTGTGTAACACTACCACTTCAGAGGACAGGATTATCCATGGATCTCATTTGCAAGACAGTCTACAGGTTTAGTAAAAGAACCTGGCAGGGTTGGGGGTGGGTAAAGAGGAAGATTTCTAATTTCATCTTTTGTTTCTCACACAAGAACACAGGAATGTACCCATCCATACCCACAATTATGCATGCAACAACAACAGCACACACACACACACATACGCAATCTTTTTATGTACGTAAAAGAAAGGATCCACAAATTAGAAAAAAGGTATGAGTTTTCTTTCTATGATTTGTTTATGTGATAAAAAATAATTATCTCATGTTGCATTTAATTTCCTACAAAATCAAAAACAAAAACCTAACTGCATTCTTTACTGCTCGATTTCTTTTTTGGTGTAGACCCTATTTTCCTTGGCAAATTCTCTCTTGCTGGACATCAAAATTGATTTACTTATATCTTTTTTTCCTCTCCTTCCTATGTAGACATTAACTGTAATAGAAATACTTGAGTAATCAGTCTCATAGAACGGTAAGTCCCTTCTACCCATGGGTTCTTCGTTACAGACTCAATCCACTACAGATAGAAAACATTTACAATAAATTTTAGATTATATTAGGAGTGACAATTTTTAGCTTCCCAGTATTCTCTAAATAATGTGGTAAAACTATTTGAATGAGTTTATGAGAGACAATACAATAATCTTATGATGATTAACAGGAGGTCTGTACAGATTTTATGTAAATTACATGCCATTTTAATGAAAAATAAGAACATCTGTGCATTTTTAGTATGTGTAATAGACCTGGAACCAAACATCAACATATATATATATATTGGCCAAATACACCCCTCACTGATTTACTCAATTGAGGCTCCTTTAGTTTCAAACAGAAGGGTTCTTCTAGAAATGTTAATTGATATTTTTCTCCTTCCTGCATCTCCATCTTTTTTAGCTCTCTTACATTTTCCTAGTTTACTTGATCTCATTGGAACATATGTCATTAAGTGCTTAGTCAGCAGTCTATTATACTAGAGCAAAGAACAATCAATCACAAGTGGCTGAGAGTTTGCCTATTGCACCCTGAGAAGGCTATCCTAGCAGGAAGGAAGGTGAATGTTTCTCCAATGTGATTTCAGTGATTCTACAGACTGCTCCCTGCCATCCTCATTGCTGAACCTGGTCCACAACCCCCACATCAGCAGTCCCTTTGGTGGAATTAAGAGGATTCTTTAACTGATCTTGAATTCTTCCAACTCAAGGATAGGTTTTCTGGGATGTTGATATCATATATGGTCCATGTACCACTAAACTATCTCAGTATGTTGAGTACTTTGACGAGCATGTATAATGGATTAAGCTGCTCCACCAACACAATTTTGCTTTTCCATTAACTTTGACCAATAGAAGAAACTGAGGGAATTTTACAGATACATGCCTTGAAGATTCTATTGTTAATACTCTGATATAATTCATTTCAAAATATAGAGGGAGGACCAAGGAGGAAAGAACTTGTCATCTTACCTTCAGTCAACTTCACCTGACTTTTTCCACATGAAGAGTTTGGAGCAAAAGAGACATCAAAAGGAACTCACCACTGTATCCAAGTACCGCTGTGATACTCGGGGCTCATGGTACACATATTATGGAAGCAGATGAAGACAGAGCTTATTCTTTTCCTGAGATGACTTGTGTACATGTGTATGTGCATTTGTGCATGTGTATATGTGTCTCTGTGTGCTTGTGTGTGTGTGTGTGTGTGTGTGTGTGTGTGTATGAGTGTGTACATAAGCGCAGGTACACACACTTATATAGGGAGAGGAACCTGGAGAACTAATTTGGATGCCAATCTCCAGATACTGTTCATCTATTTTGTTTTATTGGTTATTTGTTTGTTTGAGTTTCCTTATAGACTAGTGTTTTTCATTTCTACTTTGTAACTATAATTTTGCTACTGTTATGAATTGTAATATAAGTATCTGTGTTTTTAGATGCTCTTAGGTGATCCCTGTGAAATGGTCACTTGACCCCCAAATGGGTCTCAACCCATAAGCTGAGAATGACTGTTTTACATGGTCTATCATTTGGAACTTCCCCAATGAGCCCCAATCACCCACCTGCTTCCACTTCACCAGTGCTGGGATTCAAGACCCTGTAATCATGGCGGCTGCGTAAAAAAAACTTAGTTATGTGGATTCTGAGGGTTTAATTCATGTCTTAAATCTTGTGTGGCCTACTCTTTACTGACTGTCCCATCTCCTCAACTCTAGCTTTCTGATATGATGTAATGTTCTGAATAAAACTTAAGTTTCATTGAGCTGATTCTGGCCAGTAAAAGTTTGAACAGAAAAAGAAAATACTGTACACCCAAAGAAATGGTTGTTTATCTGTGAGGAGCATGACAGGGATTCTCAGCTGTAACTGAGCATCATTTGATGAGGAGAGAAACACTGCAGAAGCTCAAGGGCAAGGTGCTTGAAATTCAGCCCAGTCTTGAAAGCTGAGTAGACACAGTATGTGTACATTTTCAGAACTGATAAAATGAAAACTGAAAAAGCTTGCCTGGAGCTTAGAGATGATGGCCAAGAACTAATGAACAAGAGAAATTACACATCAACTTGCTAGACTGATCTGGTGTAGGGAAGTACTGCAGACCTGGTGTCCAAAGGACATTGGTTTGAACTCTGGTCTTGGCATTTGTCAGACATGTATAACCTTAAAACTCCAATTTCTCAACATCAAGGCACATATTCTTATTGGATATCAGATTGTTGTTGTGAGAATTATATGGTAAGTCAAAACAAGTTAGTAGAATAAAATATTTAAGATATTGTTAGAGGTCACTAAATGGTGGTAAAGGCACTAAACATCAGTGGGGGGAAAATAAGCCATCCATGTAATTGCACACCCTTCTCTCTAGACACTTCCCCAGGACATGTATTTCAAAACCTAACTCAGAATCTGGGATGATGGCTTGAGAGTAAAATGATTGCTTTAAAATAGGAGGACACGAATTGGTCTCCAGAACACACATTAAAAGGCCATATGTGTTCATAAAGGCTCATAATCCCAGCAGAGACAAGCAGCCAGTTAGCCAGTCGTGCATGCTTGAGGGAGTTCTGGGCCAGGTGGTATCTAAGGTATGACAGTTGTCTTCTGGCTTCCACACACATGCATAAACACAGGTTGAGCAGTCACAAACACAAGAGAATCTACACACACACACACACACACACACACACACACACACACACACACACA
>OU015747.1:72944877-72975192 GCA_907169655.1 Acomys percivali
GAGAGAGAGAGAGAGAGAGAGAGAGAGAGAGAGAGAGAGAGAGAGAGTATGTGAGTGTGTGTGTGTGTGTGTGTGTGTGTGTGTGTGTGTGTGTGTGTCTAGGCCAGAGGTCAACATTGGATATATTTATTCAATAGTTCCCTATCTTAGTGTTTGAGACAGACTCCCTCACTGAGGCTGTGTTTTCTGGCCTGTAAATCAAAGTAATCCTCCTGTTTCATTCTCCTCAGCACTAATGTTACAGACGTTTACCATCCTGTAGTACATGGGTCTTGGGGATAGAACTCATGTACTCCTTTTGTGCAATGATAATATGGTAACTTTAGCAAATGAGTAATCTTGCTAGTTTCCCTATCTCTTTCATATTCACAAAGACCCAGATCCAAGTCACATGTTATATTGGTAAACAATGGATCATTAGACAACAGTGTTTCAAAAAAAATTAGGTCACAAAATTAATTCATAACAATCTTAGTTTTTGCACACTATTATGGTTGCACAACAACAAAACTGCAGAATGCCTCCAAATCATCTACCACAGCCATGTCAATTGTTTGAAAAATAACAAGTAAAACAGTAAGAGTCCAACCATCAAGACTTTAAACTATAGTACAAAAGAAAAAATTGATCACTAACTTTAATGTAAGTCAGAGTGAAATAAATTTGAAGTAAAATTTGGACAGTATATGGAAGGCAACAAGAGAAAATGCTAATATTAAGGAGAAAATACAATTCTTGGGAAACATCTAATATCATTTCTATTATAAATATACCTGGATATTTCTTTAATTTTTGAAACAAAACTCCAAATTGAATTTCCAAACCCACTACCATGAAAAGTAAAATTCACATAACTTATCTTATAAAACCAACAATGCCACGAAAATTTCTCTTCTCAATGTGCAGATGAAGAAATGGAAGTAAACAAAGGATTAGTAAAATCTTTATTCTCATGTAAAAAGGAAGATGTGAGTTCAGATTTTACATCTCCAACCCATAGTAATACATTTTCTATATTATGTCAAACTATTCTTATTGTAGACAGGAATGAAAAGACATCATTGTTCCTAAGTAATTGTTCTTGAACCAGTATTATAATCATTATTTTGGTAAAGCTGAAGATGTTTATTGAGAATGAAGTCACAATTTTCTTAGCAATTTTTTCAAGTACACATAGTCTATTCAATTACACTGGTCTATCTACTCATCTATATTAAAAAAAAAATACTGACAAAGAAAAGACACTTGCACAGATAAATATTCTAATAAGTATCCTTGTGGTTAAGAAATCTGATTTGCCTAAACATGAATAAATTTTCTAAATAAATTTCAATCTGAAGTTGAACAAAGCAATTTAAATGAAGTGACAATAAGCTACAAATGTATGTTAGTCTTGATTTAGGTTGTACAAAATTAACAGCCCATTAGACCCAGTTGTGCTGCAAATGTGTGTTTGGTTATGGGTCCATTCACTTGTAAATGGGAACCTACCATGGATCACACCCTCAAAAAACAGTTACCTACTCCAATTTGAATTGTATATCTCTATATGTAAAATATATATGAAAATGTTAATATATTAAAATAAGACATAAAAATTATGAATTATTTACCTAGAATAGCCATTAAAGGCTTGTAATGTAACAAGAAATCAATTGAACCCTTTCTCTAGAGATCCAAGCTTCCTACTGCTAGAAGTGTACAATGGCCACTTGAATTTGAATGTTCTGGAATGCTTGGAGACAACACATCATGGAGTTGTCTCAGGCACTAAGAACATGGATGCCTTAATTTTCTATTTATAATCAAACTCACAAGGGGACACTGATATTTTACCAGTGTTTCAGGTGGTAAATGTTTAAATTCATTGGCTTCTAAGTTAAAATTTTCTTTTAAAAACATTGAAATGTTCTCCTTCTGAACATTTTTGTTTCTTTTTTGAGAGATATTTTGAAATGTATGTGTGTGCATATGTATGCAGACCTATGTGACTATGTGCAATGTGTGTGCATATATGAATATATATTGCAGATGTTTGGGATTGTAGAGAAGTTGACAGTGTCTTGCTTTATCACATTCCATCTTATCTTTTGAGACAGGATCTATCAATGAAGCCAGAGCTTGCATGTTGGCTAGACTAGATGGCCAAACCACTTCTGGCCATCTCTCCCATTTTTGTCCCTACTCCCAGTGCTAGGATTGTAGGTCCAGTGCCATGCATGGGAGAAGAAACTCAATCCTTGTACTTATAAGACAGGCACTTTACTGACTGAGCTGTCTCCACAGGCCACATTTATTTGTACTATTTTTATAAATGCATTTTCTTAAAGGACAGTTCAGTGATATCACTGGTCAACTACTTCTACTTCTTGTGCATTTGTGTGTGGGTGCCTATGTGTGTCTGTGTCTCTGTGTGTGTGTGTGTGTCTGTGTGTGTGTGTGTCTACCTGCAGCATATATAGCTACATTCCAAAGAAAAATGAAGAAATTGTTATCAGACACATACCCTGTAGTTAGGAAAAGTGATTGGTCCAATGCTATAGAAATTGACATGTTCAATGTACTGCCAAATTAAAACACCCCCCACACACACATACACATACAGATATCCAAAAGTAGAAGCACTTGAGAAGCAAAAGAATCTTCTGTTAGATTCTCACTCCTTCAATATCACTGAAGTGACCAATACAGTCACAAGAAAAGATACACTTAGAGAACAAAGTTAATTGAACAAAATATGCAAACATCACTTTACTACCCTCTTGGTGGGATATTATGTTGTGCAAAAATGACCACAATGAAAGTGCTACATGTAATCTTCAATGTAGAGATGGAATAACAAACAAGGAATTTTGTTTAAAAAAATAAACTCAAATTTGTCTCCTTCAAAATCAAAAGCTCAGCAACAGTATGAACATAGGATGGTATATAAACTTAAAAGGCACAAATAAATACTATTCTGCAATTTCTGACCATCAGGTCTGAGGAATTGCCTAAATCTTCCCCATAGATGTCTCACCACTCTAAAAGTAGAAGGCCCCTGTAGTAAGTCACTCACATGTTTCTCAAATCTTTTTACAGATTAACAATTGCTAATTGCTAACAGCTTCTTGGTTGTAGGTTTAATTCAATTACCACAAAAATATGTAAGATTAAACAAAGTGTAATCTTAGGTGAAAAAAATTAAATTAAGAAGGAATATGTTTGAATATGTACCTGGAAAAGTTATCAAATAATAATAACAAAATATTTATGGAGAGTTAGCTGCTTGTTTTAGCACAAGTCTAGCCATTACCTACTGATAATACGAACTTTTTCATACATTCCCTTGCATTTACCCAGATAAGTGCCTTCCAGATTTGTTTACTCTTCTCTAGGCTATCTTTCTATTCTTTTTCTGAAGGAAACTGTGTTTCAAATATCACAGAGGTTAGAAGAGCAGAGTTCAAATTTGTGCAATCTTTTGTTACTGTAAACCTGTCCTTGGCTGAATTAAGTTACTTTGCTTTAAAATCCCTTCTCATTCCATCTTACACCTATCAGAATGGCAAAGATCAAAAATTGAAGTGATAATACGTGCTGGCGAGGATGTGGAGAGAGAGGAAAATCCTTCATTGCTGGTAGGAATGCAAACTAGTACAGCCACTTTGGAAATCTATCTGGTGCTATATCAGAAAATTGGGATTAGGGCTTCCACAAGACCCAGCTATTCGACTCTTTGGAATATACCCAGAAGATGCTCCAGTACACAACAAGAAGATTTGCTCAACCATGTTCATAGCAGCCTTATTCATAATAGCCAGAACATGGAAACAGCCTAAGAGTCCCACAGTAGAAGAATAGATAAAGAAACTGTGGTACATATACACTATGGAATACTACTCAGCTATTAAAAACAAGGAATTCCCGAATTTTGTGGACAAATAGATTGAGCTAGAAATGATCATAATGAGTGAGTTAACTCAGAAGCAGAAAGAGTCAAATGGTATATATTCACTTACATCTGGACACTAGCCAAAGGGGCCTGTCCCATGAATGTCTTCACTTATCATGAAAGTGGGTGAGAGGGGAAGACATCCTATTGGGACTCTAGGTGAGATAAGTATTGGAGAACAGGGAAATAGAAGGATCCAGAGGGTCCTAAAAACCTATAAAAACAAAATTATGATGGGTGGATCTGGGCCCAGAGTTCCTGCCCAAACTATGGCACCAGCCAAGGACAATACATGCAGTAAACTTCGAACGCTACCCAGATCTACCCAATGGACAGGACATTCTTCACAGTTGACTGGAGAGTGGGGTCTGACTTTCACACAAACTCTGATGCCCCATATTTGACCATGTCCCCTGGATGGGGAGGCCTGGTGGCACTCAGAGGAAAGATAGCAGGCTACCAAGAAGAGACTTTATATCCTGTGAGCATATACAGAGGGAAGAGGTCCCCCTCAGTCACAGTCATAGGGGAAGGGAATAAGGGGAAAATGGGAGGGAAGGAGCAATGGGAGAATACAAGGGATGAGATAACAATTGAGATGTAATATGAATAAATTAATAAAACATATTAAAAAATAAAACATAATAACAATAATAAAATAAGGGCTTAATGTAAAAAAAATAAAATCTCTTCTCAGATGGTTGCCTATACACATTCTCCAATCATTTCAAATGGAATATGAAGGCACTCCCTTTTATCCACTCTGTTCCTCTATCTGCTTATCCATCATCCATCCATCTATGCCTATGCTAAGGTGGTATTCACAGTATTCCTCTCATATTACACTCAATTACTGGCTCTGGTGCTCAGGTGTGCAAGCGCTTTCCTTTATCATTCCTTATATCTGTTTCACCCCTTCCTGCCACATACTTGCTTTGAAACTATATTCTCCAGCTCTGGACCTTTATTAACTAGTTGGTGGACATTTACAGTGGTATCTCAAAACATCTATGTGTTCCTGTCCCCCCTGGTTTCTCTACGCTTTCCCATCATCCTCGGTGTCTAGGCTGAGAAACCTAGAGCCATAATCAGGCAAAGGAAGTTTCTTGATTAGCAAGGCATAGAAGACAGCCGTGTTCTTATAAACAAGTTTTGTTCTACTGAATTCAACTTTCTGAATGTTCAGTCAATCAGGTCCTGCATGCATATGCCTCCATACTACCATGCATTGATGTACTCTTTACCTTCTCCTTCTACAGCTATTTCTGGCCATAAAATTTTATAGACACTAAAAGCTTCTAGGCATAGGCCTAGTAATAGATAGAAGAGTGAGAGAAATGCTCCAGGATCACCCCAAGCCAAGCATTCATAAAGCCTGGGTAAATGTCTGATATAATACCCTCATCAAAAGATATAAAAACAACACTTCCATATAATATAGACTGAAGACAGGTGGTTGTTACTGTTATTTTATTTTTAATAACATACTGTTTCTGCTTAGCTCTGCCCATATACACATGGACATAGAGGCATGGGCAAGCTTTACCTTGCACCTGAAGGAGAAGTGTCTTTCCTTCACTGAGCACCCATCAAGTGCCAGTAACTCATCCTCTATGCACAGGTAGTCGGCGCCCCTTGTCCTTCAGGCTAGCATCTTGAATTTGCTTTATCTCTCGAAGTCACTGTGCAGGTCACCACACAACTGCTTTGAGTTGAGTTTGCAATTACTACATCATGAAAAGAGCTCAGCATTTCACAACACCCAGCTACATGTAATGGGTTTTGCATTCTTTCAGCCCCTTTCTCTGGGATTGCTCCTAAGTCTTGTACATGAGAACTGATATGTTTCATCCACCATTGAGTATTGATGGCCACTCATTCTTAAAGTTTTGAACAGTCACAAGTTTGCATTGCATTAAGTATGTCCTATGCAGTATGATGTTTCTCTGACAAAGGTTAAAAGCAGCACAAATCTTTGAATTCCAGGAGCTAGTCATTTTATAATGCAATTTGTTTGTTCATCTATTTGTAATAAAATATACTAGAATGAGAAACTGAACATGACGACAGTAAAGAAATAAAATTTGACTCAGATATTCAGCAAAGTTACTACAATTAAGAGAATATAGACTATAAATATATGGTAGACTCTGAACTTATTTGACTCAATTACAATTATTTTCCTCTTAGAACATTTGTGTAGACATAAACATGTACACATACACAAACACATGTGCATAAACTTACATTGTTTTGCTTATTGGCATTTGTCTACTTGTGATTTTTATTATTTCTTCTTTTCTAATCTGTTATCTCAGTTTCTCATTTTCTGTTTCTGTTTCCTTCCCTATTGCCTCTAGTATTTTATATATTCCCTTTTTCAATCTCTTCCTTCTAGTTAGTTATCTCTGTGTCACAAAACTATTTGGCTTTCCCTAATTCTATATATGTTTTTGACCTACTATCAGCCAAGCCTTTCCATTTCTTTTCTTAAAAAGCACATACAATCACAAAAACAGCACAGTGGATAGTAACAAATCTACAGGAGTCTGTTGCTGAGAGTCTACACACATTCTCTGATTATGGGTAAATAACTAAAGAAAAAGAAAAAGAAAGAAAATTTGATGCAAATACCTACATAAATCAAATTTCTTTTCAAATTAATTATAATGTGTGGGTAATATATAAAAAATAAAATGAAGAAGATGAAGTGAGTTAGATTTACAGAATACAAACAGAAAGAAAAAAACTACCTATTCATTTGTTTCTGTACTTAAATTGAAGGCTGCATGTCTAGTGATCATTAAAGGTGTGAGTAAATCCCAGACAGAAAGTAGATGGGGCTACAGATCACACCCATTAGGAAGTACTAGATATAGCCACAGCAGCAGAATAAGAGGAATGCACAGAGAAGCTCTTCTAATGAATAAAATATGAAGCCTATGCAATTACACTGACCAGAGAGAAGTGGCCAGAGGATCATCAGCATAATGATAGCAATAAAAACAGGATTTCATGCCTGTGTTTCCTATTTCCCATGACCGAATATGAATAATATTTATTAACCACTCTCCTCTTTATGTCTATGTGCAAACCACACAACAAAAAATAAAGCAAGGCTGTGGATTTCCTGACATCAAGGATTTTCAGTTCTATGATAGCACACAGAGGTCATTTTACTGTTCAGAAAGGTATTTCACAGTCAGAAAATACATAAAGGCCGTAATTTGGATTCCTTAGCTGTGATGCACCAATTAAAGATGACTTTACATGCTGAGAAATTAGAGACCACATAGTGTGATTAGTGTTATGTGTTGATACAAAGCAGTTTTCAAAATATAACACTGAAAACATCACCAAGTTTTTGCTGGGTACTCATTATGCATTGGTTACTATGTTTCCATATAATAAAAGGTAGGGATCATGAGCTATTGAAATGGCCCACTAAATAAAGTAACTTTCCATCAAGGCTTACAACCTGAGTTCAAACCCAAGAACCTTAATGGTGAAAGGAAAGAATGACCTCTAAATAATTGTCTACTGACCTCCACACATGTGTTTTGACATAATAAAAGTTTAAAGTAGAGTTATGGGATATTTGTAGTAATCTCCATAATAGTAGAGATTCTTAATAATTATTATAAATATACCTTCAACATAATTACTAATGATTTAGTAGTAACTGAGTAATTATGTGCATGGATATATGTATATGTCTATACACACATGCACTGAAAACCAACAAAAATACTGTTCTTTATTAAAAGACCTAGTGACATAACACTCATTAAAAATGATAAAGCCAGGGATCCAAGATGGCGGCGAACAGTGTGGACCCCGTTTGGAAGCTCCCGTGAACAATTCAGGGAATTGCACAGATTTCTGAGCCAGGAACACCAAAGTCCCCACACCAGGGCAATAGGATTGCTCCACGGTTCAGAGGGACCAGAGTGCGGAGGGCCTGCATGCCCCAGCACATGGGAGGAGTGCGGATTTCTCTTATCCGAGCAGCAGTGGCAGAGGCAGCAGCAGCGGCACCAGTGGCACCAGCAGCACCAGCGCCAGCAGCAGCCCTGGCTGAGGTTTGCAGCTCAGAGCCGTCCAGTGGAGGCAATTGGTGTCGTGGCTGGTGGGAGTTGCTGCGGGAGAGGGGACTCTGGGCAGGATTTGGGTTGCAAGGTACCTTGAGACCCAAACTGCACTCGGCTGACAGTTCAGCCCCAGAGTCCCAGGTTCAGCTCAGTGCACAGTGCTGTGGAGACACTGGCTTAGCTCAGCAAGCAATTCTGCCTGAGGCACTAGCTCAACTCAGCCACAGCTCCCCTGCTGTGATGCAGGCTGGGCGGAGTGCTCAGTTCCACCCAAGGCGCTAGCTCAGCTCAGCGAGCAGTTCTGCCCAAGACACTAGCTCAGCTCAGCGTGCAGTTCTGGGGCACTGACTCAGGCTGAGGTCAGCACGCAGATTCGGACCAAAGTCCCTAGCCAGAGTTGCGAGGCAGATTGGGCTGGTGTCAATGGTGTTTTAGAAATTGGTTGCATTGTTCCAGGCTCACCTGCATTTGAACATTACAATTGAGAAACTCGTGTCATTCTGATGATCATTCCTTTATTTGTGACTAATGATATTTGTATCAAAGTCTACAATAGCCTCTCTTTATTCTGTATAATTAGTGTTTACCACACATATAACATGATATGGGGAGTGTCTTTTCTGGTTCTGTCTAGGTTGTATTCTGAGTGCTTCTAATACGCGTATAGTTGTGTTTCTTTAATTGCAGATGTTTTCTTCTATTAGCCTGTTGAAGATCTAGTCTATGTCTATAATTTGAATATTTAGTCTCTTTATGGTGTTCTATAAGTCCTGCAGAATATGTGTGTCTGTGTATGTGTGTGTGTGTGTGTGTGTGTGTGTGTGTGTGTGTGTGATTTATATTCTTTGCTGCAGTTGACTAATGGCTTTACTTTATCTTCAAGTCTTGATATTCTTTCTTCCACATGATATATTTTAATTGTAAGGCCTTCCAAAATTTCTAATAGCTTGTTAAATTTTTCAATGCCATCTTCACATTCTCTTCAGTTTCCTGCAATATTTTTATCTCCTCACTGAATTCACCTTTCAAATCCTGATTTTTTCAGCACTTTATTCAGCCATGTATTTCCCTTTTCTAGGTTCCTGCTAAGGATCTAAACCTATATACTTTATGTGCACTGATATGCTCATGTCTTCTTTAAACTCCAGTTTATTTTTGATCTTTTGAATTTTGTGTCCTAAAGTTCATCTTAGTAATTCTTAGTGGAGAGCATTTCTATTCAACTTTGGCATCATGAGAGGGGCATATTGTTTTGGCCTTTTATATAGTTTATGCTTTGTCTATATGATCAGATTATATGTGCTTTGTTGATTGTTTGTGTGTCTGATGTAGGACACTAGCTTGCCTTCTGGATGGGGCAGGAGCTAAACTTGCTCTAGTCTGTCCCTCATAATATCAAATTTCACTACATTTCAGTCTCACAAACATTTTTATTACTTGTTATTTCTAAAAATTTGAGAATCCCCATATTGTAGCTATTATAAGTAAAGCTGCTATGAACGTAGTTGAGCAAATGTCCTTTTTGTATAATGGAGCATCTTTCAGAAGTATGCCCAGAAGTGGGTTAGCTGAATCTTGAGGAAGGACTATGTCCAGTTTTCAGAGAATGCACCAGATTGATTTCCAAAGTAGTTGTATAAGTTTGTTCTACTTCCAGCAATGGAGAAGTGTTCGTTTTCCTCCATATCCTCACCAGCATGAGCTGTCACTTGAATTTTTTATCTTAGCTATTCTAGTAGGTGCAAGACAGAATCTATTTTGTCCTATTTCTATTCCCTTTAGTTGACATGAAAATATGTATTTCAACTCCTTTGGATTTATATCTAGAATTAAGAGTATTTATCTGCTGGTGGTGCATAACTTTAATTCCGGGACTCAGGAGGCAGACACGAATGAAGCTCTGTGTGTTCCAGGCCACTTTCATCTACAGAGTGAGTTCTCATGCTTGGGAGACCTTTTGTAGTATTATACAAATTATAAAACTGCTTTTCTATTAAGGTAAAAAATTACCTTGGAATTTCATTAGTGGCTGTATTAGATCTAAAGAAGAATTTGAGTGATATGAGGATATTAAATTTGTGAAATAGTCCAATCTGTAAACTTAAAATATGTTTTATTTTACTTTTATGTTTCTCAGTTTTACTTGTCATTGTTTTGTAGTTTTCTTATTGCAACATTTTCTGGTTTTAACTAATTCTATTTTTGATTATTGTATTTTTTAGACTAAACATGACTATGAAATCTCAATATGGTATTTCACTTCTTTTACATATATTTGTTTTAAGTGTCTAAAATCATGATTTTTTTCAATTAACTCTTTATTAATTCTTGGTGAATTTCACATCATACAACCCAATCACACCATCTTCATTTCCTTTTGCCCCCATCTTCCACCCTTGCAACCTTTTCTCTTGCAATTCTTTTTGTTTTCTATTCAAAAAGAAAGAAAACATCATGGTGGGAGTTGTGTTATGTCACAGTGTGTCCCATAGTACACCCTTTTGAGCACGCTTCTTTGCTTGCAAATGTTCATTGCAATGAGTCACTTGTCTGGCTCAAGGCCTCTTGCTTCTACTACATGAACAATACTGGATCCTCACTGAGACTCCTTTTGGATAACCACTTGCTGTCCTGTGTCATAGAGATCCTGCAGCTTTAGGTCTGTAGGACTGGCCCGATCACACACTCTAACAGTTTTCTTATGGGCTAGATCTTGGGGTGGGCCAACTCAGAGCCCGGTATCTATGCCTTGGTGTTAGATGACTGATCTGTCTGTCAGTCCTCCTATACTTACACTACCAGGGCAAGATCTCCAGTGCTGCCCCGTCTAATTATCCTAATGCTGCAACAGGCAAGTGGCTGGGCCAAACCTCCCACTGTAACAACTTTGAGACTGGGTCACCTGCAACCCCTTCAAGCAAAAACAGTTATTCTGTACTTCATGGGCAAAGTTTTTAGGAGTCCCCTCTCATGAGCACCACATCTGTAGAGGGATAAGTCCACCTCTCTTGCTCTCATGTCTTTGAACCATTTCTGTCATGGTGTTCAAGTGAAGGATGGGGTGATCTCTGTACCATCCTCAGACATCAACATGGTCCAGGCAGCAGCCCAGACTAGGGATGTCTACCTGGCCTTTGGTGGTAATATACCCCATTAATGCAGGGCTGTGGACCAGATATAACATAGAAGCATAGGGCAGGACCTCATCATGACATTGGGTAGCATGACCTGCTACTCACATCAGGCTGTTTCTAACTACCCTCAAGTCTCCAGTTTCACCTCTCCTCATTGTGCACACATCCTTCAGCTTCTCTATTCCTCTTCTTTGCCTTTACCGTGTACTTTCTCATCTTAATGGTACTCTGGACCTCTGGGTATCTGGGGTCATCTCTGGAGTATTATGCCCTGCCCATATCATGCGACAGTGGGCAAGGGACATCTCTGATGTGGTCTGTCTTCACAGGCCTGCATTGCCACAGGCTAGGTGTTATCTCAGGCTTGCTCCCCTTCCAGGCCTATACTTTTTTGTTATTATTTTTCCTAACAGCTTTGATTAGAACTTCCAAAGTACAGACTTCCTGAGTTGACTTTTTTTCTTATTCTTTATCATAGACAAAAGAAAAGCTTTCACATATTGTCATTGAATATATAAGATGCAGATTTATTATCTATGATCCTCATGTCTTGAGGTTCATCCCTTTCATGCATAATCTTTAAACTTATAGAAAATATACTAAATTTCATTGAGGGGGATTTTTTGTATCTCTTATCATGATCATATGGTTTCTATGCATTATTCTATTTCTGTGGCACATTACATATTAACTTGCATATTGACCCATCCTTATATCCCAGGGAGAAGTCACATTTGATCACGCTACATAATTCTTTCAACTATTTTCTAATCCAGTTTCTGAATTTGTTAGTATTTGGTCTTTTTTTTTAATTTTTAAAATTTATTCATATTACATCTCAATTGTTATCCCATCCCTTGTATTCTCCCATTCCTCCCTCCCATTTTCCCCTTACTCACCTCCCCTATAATGTTATTTTGTTAAGACTTTCTTATTGATTATTGCAACAAAATTTAATACACAAAATTTTCATCCTTATCTAGTTTTGGTATAAGTATCATATTGTGAAATACTTAATTACTGGTTAAGTGCCCTCATAACAAATTTGTTCAGATTTGAGGACCATATTCATATTGAAATCCATCTCAAGTCAAAAAATGCTGATATATTTTAATCGGTTTTGTTACCTCTTTCCAGGAACTTACATTTTTCTTATATTGTAGAACTACATGTACAGTTTGTTCAACAAACTGTTAAGTGTACATTGATTATGCCTCAGTTCATTAAGGAAAATCTTGAGAGAAATTTAGTGTTGTAATAACAACCGAGCCATAGGAATAGAGAATTACAAGATTTAATATGCTTGTAAATCCCTTCACTTTTTCTGAATAGTCCTGTTTTGAAGCATACCAATTCTACAATATTTGGACTAAATCATTCTTCATAGATTAATAGATAAATTAAGTGAATAATGCACTATATTCCACAGTATAGTTTAAACCATATTGTTTCTTGATGCCAAGTGAAATTGTCTTTAAATACCCATGCTGTCATAGAAAGTCATGCTCCATTTTTTGTTACCTAGAATGCACATGAAGAGAGCATTTCTGTTTTCGATAACATCCTATAAGGGTATATCCTACAATCCTACTTTTGCAAGCAGTACCAGACCCTTCATTGCTTTGTGAAACACTCTTTTCTTTTCTCTTTTTTAAATTAATTTATTCTGTTAAATCTCAATTGTTATCCCATTCCTTGTATCCTTCTATTCTTCTCTCCCTCCCATTTTCTCCTTATTCCCCTCCCATATGACTGTTCCTGAGGGGGATTAACTCCCCCTGTATATACTCATAGGGTATCAAGTCTCTTCTCAGTGACCTGTTGTCATTCCTCTAAGTGCCACCAGGTCTCCCCCTCTAGGGGACATGGTCAAATGTGAGGCACCAGAGTACGTGAGAAAGACATGTCCCACTCTCCACTCAAGTATGGAGACTGTTCTGACCATTGGCTACATCTGGGTAGGGGTTTAAAGTTTATCACCTGTATTGTCCATGGCTGGTGCCTTAGTTTGAGTGGGACCCCTTGGCCCAAATCTGCCTATCTTAATGTTCTACTTGTAGGTTTCTAGGACCCACTGGATCCTTCTACTTTGCTAATTCCCCATGGTTCTCTTATCTAGAGTCCCAATAGGGTGTCCTCCTTTCTGTCCCAGTTTCCTGGTATGTGAAGGCTTTCATGGGACATGCCCATTGGGCTAGTATGCAGATATAAGTGAGTATATACCGTTTGAGTCTTTCTGCTTCTGGGTTAACTCACTCATTATGATCATTTCTAGCTCAATTCATTTATCCAGAAATTTCAGGAATTCCTTGTTTTTAATAGCTGAGTAGTATTCCGTAGTGTATATGTACCACAGTTTCTTAAAAATAAATATTGACATTTTTATCATTCTCTTTGGTTATAGCTGTCATAAGTAAAGAAAAGACTCAAACTTTATTTCCTTTTTTTTTTCTTTTCTTTTCTTCTTCTTCTTCTTCTTTTTTTTTTTTTTTTTGGTTGTTGTTGCTGTTTTTGTTTTTTAAGGTTCTCTGTGTTGGCTGTCCTGGACTCATTTTTTAGACCAGGATGGCCTCGAACTCACTGCAATGTGTCTACCTCTGACTCCTGCGTTCTGGGATTAGGCATTTATAAGACTGTGATGAAATCCAGAGCCCTCTCAGAAATCAGCATAGGCACAAGCCTTTCTTACTAGAAACCTTTAATCTGAAATGTCTTTATGAATACTTAAACCAAGGAGTGAGTATTGTTCAATTAGAACATGTTTATGGATTATGGATAGATTTACTGTTATTGTTTTCTATTGTCAGCATCAGTCTTCGTTTTAGTGAACTCCATAGCAAACTATACAAGCATTTTGATTCATAATTTTACAGTACTTTAATACCAGTACTTGGAAGGCAGGGGCAGACAGACCTGTGTGAGTTTGAGGTCAGTATGATTGATAGATCTAGTACCAGGCCAACCAGGGCTATGATGTGAGACTTTTTCTTCAAAGAATCAAGCAAATAACAAACCCCACACAAACCTCACAGGTCCTGCGTGATTTTCACAACTAAGATATAATAGGCATTGGTAGGAGAAACTTAGCCAGGCATATAAATTTAGTTGAAGGCAAATTTCAGTTTATATTTTTAATGCTCAGAAACTGGACGGAATTATACTGGCTGGAGGACCTTTGCTGAACTGGCTGAGGTTTATCCACTTTCTGGTGAACAGAATTAAAAATTCACCTTATTTATAGTGGTACAATTTTTGTCATATTTGTTGGAATATGGGTGTCATTATCACAGTTCTGGAGTAACCAGGGGTATGATAGTAACACTTTTGAATTAGACTATTTTCCATGTAACTAGAATGGAGACTCAACTCCCAGACCCAAATTTGATTCTTCTCTTCAAATATGTGAACATTCAGGTGTTGCTTTGTTATTTTGTTATTTCCTCTCTCATCACATTTGACTGTGGGCTCCCAAGAGAAGCCAGCAATACAGTATCTCCCATGAAGGAACCTATAACCTGTGATTGTCCCAGTGCTTTTCACAGAGGTCTTGGAAGGCTGCTTCTGTAACTCCTGCCTCCTATGGCAGATTAATGATTGGTAGCTTCAGAGCCAAGTGATAGTGCTGTGTGTATGGCTCAGTTCTGATCACTTAGATCTTCCTAATGATAGCAACAGAGTCACTACTGAAGAATGAGGCTCATATCATGCAGTTCAAAAACATATACATTACTATGAGCACCAGAGATTCAACAGTCTAAATAATCCTGTCTAACATGGCAAATCAATCATCTTTGGAGAAAATTATGTTGGCTTTATGATGTTTTTAATTAATTTATTCTTGTTAATCTCAATGGTTATACCATACCTTGTGTCCTCCTTCTTCCCTCCCTCCCACTTTCACCTTATTCCCCTCCCCTATGACTGTTCCTGAGGAGGATTAACTCCTCCTGTATATGCTCATAGGGTATCAAGTCTTTTCTTGGTAACCTGCTGTCCTTCCTCTGTGTGCCACCAGGTCTCCCACTCAAGGGGACATGGTCAAATGTGAGGCACCAGAGTATGTGAGAAAGACATATCCCACTCTCCACTCAAATGTGGAGATTGTTCTGACCATTGGCTACATCTGGGTAGGGGTTTAAAGTTTAAAGCCTGTATTGTCCATGGCTGGTGCCTTAGTTTGAGCGGGACCCCTGAGCCCAAATCGGCCTATGATAATGTTCAACTTGTAGGTTACTTGGACCCTCTGGATCCTTCTACTTTGCTATTCTCCCACGCTTCTCTCATCTAGAGTCCCAATAGGATGTCCTCCCCTCTGTTTCAGTTTCCTGGTAAGAGAAGGCTTTCATGGTGCATGCCCCTTGGGCTAGTATGCAGATATAAGTGAATATATACATTTGAGTCTTTCTGCTTCTGGGTTAACTCACTCATTATGATCATTTCTAGTTCAATCCATTTGGCCACAAAATTCGGGAATTCCTTGTTTTTAATAGCTGAGTAGTATTCCATACTGTATATGTACGACAGTTTCTTTATCTATTCTTCTACTGAGGGACACTTAGGCTTTTTCCAAGTTCTGGCTATTATGAATAAGACTGCTATGAACATGGTTGAGCAAATTTTCATGTTGTGTGCCTGAGCATCTTCTGGGTATATTTTCAGGAGTGGAATAGCTGGGTCTTGAGGAAACCTTATTCCCAGTTTTCTGAGATAGCACCAGACAGATTTCTAAATTGGCTGTACCAGTTTGCATTCCCACCAGCAATGAAGGAGTGTTCCTCTCTTCCCACTTCCTAGCCAGCATGAGGTGTTCTTTGAATTTTTTTTCTTAGCCATTCTAATGGGTATAAGATGGAATCTCAGAGTTTTTTTGAGTTGCATTTCCCTGATGACTAAGGAGGTTGAGCATTTCTTTAAGTGTTTCTCAGACATTTGATATTCCTCTGTTGAGAATTCTCTGTTTAGTTCCAAGCCCCATTCCTCAATTGGCTTATTTGGTTTGGTGGTGTTTAATTTCTTGAGTTGTTTATATATTTTGAATATTAGACCTTTGTCAGATGTAGGGTTGGTGAAGATCTTTTCCCAGTCTGTAGGCTGTTGCTTTGTTCTGTTGACAGTGTCTCCTGCTTTACAGAAGCTTCTCAGCCTCATGTGGTCCCGTTTATTAATTGTTGACATTAAGTCCTGGGCTGTTGGTGTTCTGTTCTGGAAGTTTTCTCCTGTGTCAATATGTTCCAGGCTCTTCCCCACTTTTTCTTCTGAGTAATTTAGTGTCCCTATTTTTATGTTGAGGTCTTTAATCCACTTGGATTTGAGTTTTGTGCAAGGTGACAAATATGGGTCCAGTTGCATTTTTTTACACATAGACCTCCAGTTAGACCAGCACCATTTGTTGAAGATGCTATCCTTTTTCCATTGAATGGATTTGGCTTTTTTGTCAAAAATCAAGTGACCATATGTGTGTGGATTCATATCTGGGTCTTCGACTCAATTCTCCTGATCAACCAGCCCGTTGCTGTGCAAGTATCATGCTGTTTTAATTACTATTTCTTTATAGTACACCTTAAGATCAAGTACGGAGATTCCTCTGGAGCACCTTTTATTGAAAACGATTGTTTTAGCTATTCTGGATTTTTTGTTTTTCCATATGAAGTTCAGAACTGAATTTCAATGTCTTTAAAAAATTGTATAGGTATTTTGATAGGGATCACATTGAATCTGTAGATTCTTTTTGGTAAGATGGCCATTTTTACTATGTTAATTCTCCCAATCCATGAGTAAGGAAGATCTTCTCATGTCATCTTCAATCTCTTTCTTGAGAGTTATGAAATTTTTTTCAAACAAGTCCTTCACTTCCTTAGTTAGAGTAACTCCTAATTATTTTATATTGCTTGTGGCTAATGTGAAGGGTGTGGTTTTCCTAATTGCTTCATCTGCAAACTTGTCAATTGTGTATAGGAAGGCTAAAGACTTTTTTGAGTTAATTTTGTATCCAGCCAATTTGCTGAAGGTGTTTATCAGCTATAGGGGTTCTCTGGTGGAATTTTGAGGGTCACTTATGTACACTATCATATCATCTGCAAATAGGGATAATTTGACTTCCTCCTTTCCCATTTGGATACCCTTGATCTCCTTTTATTGTCTTATTGCTCTGGCTAGAATTTCGAGTACTATATTGGAGAGATATGGAGAGAGTGGGCAGCCTTGCCTTGTTCCCGATTTCAGAGGAATTTCCTTTAGAATCTCACCATTTACTTTGATTTTGGCTATTGGCTTGCTGCATATAGCCTTTATTATGTTGAGGAAAGTGCCTTGTATCTCCAATCTCTCTAAAACTTTAAACATGAGTGGGTGTTGCATTTTATCAAATGCTTTCTCTGCATCTAAAGAGATGATCATGTGGTTTTTTATTTTCAGTTTGTTTATATGGTGGATTACATTGAAGGATTTCCATATATTAAACCATCCCTGCATGCCTGGAATGAAGCCTACTTTGTCATGCTGAATTATATCTTTGATGTGTTCTTGTATTTGTTTTGCTACTATTTTATTTAATATGTTTGCATCAATGTTCATAAGGGAAATTGGTCTGAAATTCTCTTTTTTGTTGAGTCTTTTTGAGGTTTAGGTATCAATGTGACTATGGCCTCATAGAATGAATTTGGTAATATTCCATCCATTTCTATCTTATGGAGTAGCTTGAAGAGTATCGATATTAATTTGCCCTTGAAGGTCTGGTAGAATTCTGCACTGAAACCATCTGGCCCTGGGCTTTTTTTGCTTGGGACACTATCCATGATTGCTTCTATTTCTGTAGGGGAAATGGGACTATTTAGCTTGTTTATCTGTTCTTCACTCAATTTTGGCAAGTTAACTTGATCAAGAAAATCGTCCCTTTCTCTTACGTTTTCAAATTTTGTGGCATATATGCCTTCAAAGTAGGATCTTATGATTCTTTGTATTTCTTCAGTGTCTGTTGTTATGTCTCCCTTTGCATTTCTGATTTTGTTCATTTCTATACTGTCTCTCTGCCTTTTAGTTAGTTTGGCTAACGGTCTGTCTATCTTGTTGATTTTCTCAAAGAACCAGCTCTTGGTTTTCTTGATTCTTTGGACTGATTTCTTAGTTTCTAATTAGTTAATTTCAGCCTTGAGTTTTATTATTTCCAGACATCTACTCCTTTTGGGTGTTTCTTCTTCTTTTTTTTCTAGGGCTTCCAGTTGTGTCATTAAGATGCTTATGTGCGATGTTTCCAATTTCTTTTTAAGGGCACTTAGTGCTATGAATTTTATTCTTAGCACAGCTTTCAATGTATCCCACAAATGTGGGTATGTTGTTCCTTCATTTTCATTGAATTTCAGAAACTCCTTGATTGCTTTCTTTATTTCTTCCCTGACCCAGGTGTCATTTAGCAGAGAGTTGTTTAGTTTCCCCGTATGTGTAGGCTTTTTGTTATTTCTGTTGTTGTTGAGTTGCAGCCTAAGAGCATGGTGATCTGATAGAATACAAGGCATTATTTCAATCCTCTTTTATCTGTTGAGGCTTGCTTTGTGACCTATGATGTGATCAGTTTTGGAGATGTTTTCATGGGGTGCAGAGAAGAAGGTATATTCTTTCTTGTTTGGGTGAAAGTTTCTATAGATATCTGTTAGATCCATTTGAGCCATGGCATTGGTTAATGATGTTATTTCTCGGCTTATTTTCTGTTTCAGAGTTGGATGGAGGGAGTCTGATGATAGATTCACTTGTTTTCTCACAATTTCCATAGGCTGGAACATCTGATGCTTCATTGGTGTGGATGGCAGGAGGCTAGCTCTGTCATTTTGAACTCTCACAGCCAGTGATCCTCAGCTCCCCTGTACTGTGGGTCCTGCAATCGTTCTGGGTCTGTGAATGAGTACTGTGTCAGGAAAAGGTATCCACAGCCTTCTGGGTCTCCTTCCAAGTCCAGCCAGGGACACTGGGCCCGAACCACGCACCAAGCTCAGCTAGATTCTCAGGGCCCGTACCTTCTGCCTAGCACAGCTAGAGACTCTGGGCCCAATCCGTGCACTGATTTCCCCTTGGGATTCTGGCCACAAAATGTATACAGAGTTCAGCCAGAACTTTTGGGCTGGGACTGCACACGAAGCTCAGCTAGGGGCTTTTGGCCCAAAGTGCATGCTGTGAGCAGTTATAGACTCAGGGCACAAATCATCTGCCAAGCTCAGCCAGGAATTCTGGATTCAAAATTCGCACTGTGTTCAACCAGAGTCTTAGAACTGGGACTGTGCCAAATCTCAGCTAGAGTCTCTGGGCCCAATCTCTCTTCCAAGCACAGTTAGGGACTCTGGCCCCAAACTGCACGCTGAGCTCCACCAGAGTCTCCAGGGCAGAATTGTGCATTGAGCTCAGCCAGGGACTCTGGACCCACACTGCGCACTGAATTCAGCCTGGGACTCTGGGCCTAAACTGCATGGGGAATCCAGCCACAGTCTTAGAGCCGCTGAGTCTATCTGCAAAAATCAGCTAGAGTCTCTGGCACCAATCTGCCTCGCAAGTCCAGCTAGGGATTTTGGACCGAATCTGCATGCTGACCTCAGCCTGAGTCAGTGCCCCAGAACTGCACGCTGAGCTGAGCTAGTGTCTTGGGCAGAACTGCTCGCTGAGCTGAGCTAGCGCCTTGGGTGGAACTGAGCACTCCGCCCAGCCTGCATCACAGCAGGGGAGCTGTGGCTGAGTTGAGCTAGTGCCTCAGGCAGAATTGCTTGCTGAGC
Organism: Acomys percivali; assembly: GCA_907169655.1. Lineage (NCBI taxonomy): Eukaryota > Metazoa > Chordata > Mammalia > Rodentia > Muridae > Acomys > Acomys percivali. Next base: position 72,964,790 of record OU015747.1, read on the forward strand.
TGAGCCAGCATCTGCACAGCACTGTGCACTGAGCTGAACCCGGGACTCTGGGGCTGAACTGTCCGCCGAGTGCAGTTTGGGTCTCAAGGTACCTTGCAACCCAAATCCTGCCCAGAGTCCCCTCACCTGCAGCAACTCCTACTGGCCACCACACCAATCGCCTCCACCAGAAGGCTCTGAGCTACAAACCTCAGCCACTGCCGCTGCTGATGCTGGTGACGCTAGTGCATCTGGTGCTGCTGGTGCTACTGCCTCTGCCACTGCTGCTCCGATCCAAGAAAATCTGCACTTCTCCCATATTCAGGGGCACGCAGGTCCTCTGCATCCTGGTCCCTCTAAACTGTGGTGCACTCCTGCTGCTGTGGTGTGGGGACCTCGGTGTTCTTGCCTCAGAAATCTGTGCAATTCCCTGAATTGTTCACTGGAGCTTCCAAACACGGTCCACACTGCTCGCCACCATCTTGGATCCGAATTAATGCTTTTAACCTAAGGTTTTCTCCCAACCTATAACACATAAATGTATGTTTACTACCTTTTTCTACAAAGTGTATTTCATTGTGGATTACAGAGAGTTAAATGCTAACATGTCTAAATTTTATCTCTCTTTGTAAAGTTAAAAGTATCCTTGTAAGCTATAGGAAATTCATATCTCAAGTCAATGGAAGCCAGATAAGTACAGGCAATCATTAGCCTAAATTTCTAACCTGTCAATCTATTTCAGAGGATAAGATGCCCCCTTTCCATAGATTTGAGACTCCCCTCACTACCTGATCACTACCACCTGATTGCCAAGTCTTCCCTTCTGATTGACGTAAATGTTTCCTGCCATTACCATCAACCCACAACTTACAAAGACAATCATCTCCCTTGCAAGGGATTCTCCTTCTACAAACAGTCTCTCCTTCTCCATCTCGCACGTCCTCAAAATCCATGGCTTGGTGACTGTCTGCTTAGGCTATGGCCTTGGTCTCTGATGAGCAGTGACGAGCTGCTGGAACAGATTTTACCAATTTGTCAAGTCAACCCTTGCCCTTGAGACAACTTGGATTCCCAATGGGAATAGTCTATTCTCTATCCCACCATACTCCCCTGTAGGTCCCACATTAAAGGGCACCGAGCTTACAAGCCTCTGCAACCAAACTTGGACAGATACAAAACAAGATCTTTTTAACTACTTCCCTCAATTGGATAAATGGAAGGTGTTCTCTGTGTTCAAACTTTTCTCTTCATTGTTCCAAAACTTCCATCTCTGCTTGCCTTTCCAGAAATTTCAAATGTAAACCTAAAGGGAATTTTCTTCCTTACCTACTTAACTTTGTCTTCTGCCCATATATTTTCCAGTATCCTACCAGATTTCCTACATCTAAGACAGTGCCAAAGCAGCTACCCACTATTGCACCAGTCCAACTTCACAAGTCATGCCAGGTGGAACTACATTGTCCTTCCTAGCTGCAGATGTTCTCAAACCCTGGACTGCAAATTTAACAGTATGCTTTTTACAGACTTGGCCAACATTTCAGCCTTATGGCCTACTATTTACTTTTTACTTTTTGCCTTCTTAAGTTTTTAAATTTGTTCACTTTACATCCTTAGTGTGGCCCCCTCCCTCATTGCCTCCTGATCCTACCTGCTTTCCCTCATACCCTCTCCCTGCCTTCCTACTATTGTTGCTGCAACGTCAGCAAGAAGTAGCTAAAAGGCAAATATATAGAAAGATAATGTAATTTAAAATAGAATTTTCCTGATGATATAGTTTTAAATATATTTAGGTGTTACCTGAGTGACAGCTTCAGCAATCACTCATTACTAGTCTATACAATTCACCAAACAACTTTAGAGAAGTAGATTTTCTGTTATTTTATTGTGTGCATGTGTGTGAACATGTATACTTGTGTACATTTATGTTTTGTGTCTGGGTGCATGTGAAAGCCAGGAATCAACGTATATGTGGTTTCTCTTTGTTATTTTGAGACAGGGTATCTCAGTGGCTTGAAAATCACCAAATAGGCTGGATTAGTTGCCAGAAAGTCTCAGGAATCCACTTGTCTCTACCTATCCATCACTGAGATCATAAGAGTATGTGGCTGTACTTGTGTTTTCTACATGGGTTCTGAAAGATCTAACAGGGTCCTCAACTTGCACAAGTATTTTACCAACTGAGTAATCTCCATGAGTTCAAATATGTTTCTAAATAGTAGTATGTCTATTCTAAGTGAGCTAAGTTTAATGAGTAGTTTACTATTCTATCATCTATCATAAGCCTACTGCCTCACCCATGTTAGTTTTTGAATACTTAAAGCAGAGGTTTGAATGTTCAATGGATTCTAGCTCAATAAAATACCAGTTAATTTCACCTATCTGTTGTGCTTTACCTAGGAAAGTCCCAGCCTCAAGAACAACAGATGACCTTGCTAGTTATTGCAATGATACATTATCCTGTTTTCATTTCTCTAGTAGATCTATCTCCCACTTGAAGTTGTATTTGCTACTTTGTCTTACAAGTTAACTAACAGAACTGTTAGAGATTATCTTAAAGAATCAATGAGGTATTTCCTTTAATACAAAAGCATGTATTTGGGAATCCATTTTTTTTGGTCTAGAGTTTCTGTATTCTTGATTATTTAAAGAGATAATATAGATAGCTAATATAGTTCACAGATTATATATCATATTCAATAGTATTTTTCCTGTGTCACCTAAAATTGCTTGTTAGAAACTTAGTCCCCAAGGAACAGTTTTGAAAGGTATACAGTTCAAGAAGTGATTAGATGTGTCACCAATGGAAATGCATTTGGTGAAAATGTGGGTTTTTGAAAAGTGAGCCTAGAAGCTGAAGAGACCTCCCAGTAGCTTTGTGCACTTGTTTTACCTGCAGAGAACACAGGTTTGGTTCTCAATACCCACAAAGCTGTCAATAACTCTAGTTCTAGGTATCCAGCACCCACTTCTGGCCTCCATAGGTACCACTCACACATACACTGTGTATATACACATGTAGGCAAAGACTCATGCACATACAATTAAAAATTCCTTTAACATAACAAAATGACTGTGCATAATGATGCACACCTTTAATCACAGACCATGGAAGGCAGAGGCAGAAGGATCTTTTCAAAGCCAACATGATGTATGTAGTGAGTTAGCCCTCTTGTATATTCTTTCCCTGCTTCTGCCTCCATCTTTTGGTTTACTTTTAAGAGACAGAAGCTTTACATTTCAATAATAAATCCTGGATAACCACATGAATGCTGTAGTTCATAGGCATCATGTTTGTTATAGACTTTACCCAACACACACACACACACACACACACACACACACACACACACACACATACACACACACATATACCCCATTTGTGTATACAGTGATTTATCCCAGTATCTCATCAAGTACTTTAACCGGTTTCTTCTAAGAATGTTCATCTTCTAACTTGATAGCTAGTCAGTTCTGTTTGAAGTGAAAAACTATGAAGTGCACACCACTGAAAGAAAGCCCTTCAGGTGAGCCTGATGACAAGAAATGGGGAGAACAGCCAGAGCCTAATGTCCGCTTGAATTGTGTATTGTCATTCTCCTGGGATTACAGAGTAGAAAATAATTTAAGAACAGGTAGTCATCATCAGTAGTGTCACATGAATGTCTATGTCACTGTAAATCTCACTCTTCAAAGAAAGAAAATGAAGCTTTGAATATGGTTCAGTTGAGAAAAATGTTTGCCATTTCAAGAAATTGAGTTTAACCCACACAAATACACTTTATTTGGCCCAAGCATTTCTGCCTATGCATAAAAATTGAGTGTCTGCTTCCTGTCACTCATATGCCTAAAATCTGTGTTTTATTTTTTTTCACTTTTTTATTAATTTATTCTTGTTATATCTCAATGGTTATCCCATCCCTTGTATCCTCCCATTCTTCCCTCCCTCCCATTTTCCCCTTATTCCCCTCCCCTATGACTGTTCCTGAGAGGGATTACCTCCCTCTGTATATGCTCATAGGGAATCAAGTCTCTTCTTGGTAACCTGCTGTCCTTCCTCTGAGTGCCACCAGGTCTCCCCCTCCAGGGGACATAGTCAAATGTGAGGTACCAGAGTATATGAGAAAGTCATATCCCACTCTCCACTCAAGTGTGGAGACTGTTCTGACCATTGGCTTGATCTGGGTAGGAGTGTAAAGTTTATCACCTGTATTGTCCTTGGCTGGTGCCTTAGTTTGAGCGACACCCCTTGGCCCAAATCTGCCTTTCATATTGTTCTAAATGATTGACCTCTACTTGGACCACAAACATCAAGTAGGTGGTATGCATTTGCTCCAAGAGCCAAGGATCAGGCTCCATATAGCTTGAAACTCTAAAAAATATCCTGAGAAAATAACAGAGTGAAGGCTACATTTGAAAACTAACCCAGGAGAAAATCTATAGGGTCAGTTATTTAATGAGGAGGCAGCAGCTATCCTTAACAGACACTCCTAGGCAGTATCGAATGGGCATGTGAACCCCCTTAGGTGACAATAGTTAAAAACAACTAGAGTAAATTATTTATTACCCTCAGTTAGAGGTCAACTATTGAAACACAGGGTGTGTAAATTGTAAATTAGGTTAACTCACCTAAGTACACTAAAAATCCTCTTCCAAGAATATACTTTCTACCAAGTAAAGTGAAAGAACAATTTCTAATTAATCTTGGCATCTCTGTCATCATCACACAACTTTTCCTCTTACAGTCCACAGATTTTGTTCTGGTCCCTACACTGTGCAGAGCATGTGGTCACATCACATTTTCTTGTTATATATTTCCTTGTTTCATGTTCACCCTAGATAGATTGAGATAATCTTTCTCTCTCTGTCTCTCTGTCTCTCTGTCTCTCTGTCTCTCTGTCTCTCTGTCTCTCTGTCTCTCTCTCTCTCTCTCTCTCTCACACACACACACACACACACACACACACACACACACACACGAACTCACTTGCTTTCTCCCTCCAGCCTCCCTTCTCTTTCTGTGTGTAGGTGCATTAGTGCCATGGCAAGTATGTTTATGGCAGAGGACAACTCAAATATCATTTACCTTTTACCTTAGCAATAATGTAGCCATAGGCTAATATATTTTAGCTAATTTTTCCCCAAAATGGTGCTGTTTAGTCATAGTATAGAACGTTTGGTGTGTGGAGGCATTGCAGGATTGTAACTTCAACTTACTTCCTCCTCGTCTCCCTCTGTTTCCTGTGTATTCTTGAAATATAATCTCTGTGCTTCCTGCTCCCACTGCCATGCCTTCCCTGGGATTAGAGAATCTATCTCTCCAGAAGTACATGCTAAATAAATTCTTTCTTTACCTTTGGTCATGATCATTTTATCACAAAACATAAAATTAATTGCAAATAATAATAATAATAATAATAATAATAATTATTATTATTATTATTATTATTATTATTAATATCATAATAATATAATCATAATGATAAAAGCAGCAGCAGTAGTAATGGCAGTAGTAATAGTAATAGAATTAAGTAATAATAATGGAGCAAGTATAGCACTAAAGAGGTACGATGCTTGATCACTATCAATTTTGTGAGTTTTAAATGACTATAGAAACAAAGTTCTGTGTATTGTCAGCCATCCATAAATTCAAACATCAGATTGAAAATGGGACCTAGATCCAATTCTTATTCTGTAATTGTTAATCACTAGCTTACTCATTTAAGATGCTGGTAAACAAGACTATATACATAGGCCATGCCTGATTATTTGAGACAGAGTTAAGCTGTTTGTGCTGTGATCTTTACACACTTTAACAAAGTATACTACCCAGTACATGAATCCCCATTGGTCTGTGTCACATACATTATACTGAATTGAATCACATGTGCTGAATTTTATGGCAGGCAGCTCCTAAGTGATATACAAGTCAGATATTTATAAAATTTGTAAAATTTCTAAAGTCTCCTATGTCCTCTTCCTATTACACTGTCAATGATTGTCCAATATTAATGAACTTTCTTCACCAGGTTTAGAGGGAAACCTTTTTTCCCCTTTAGAGTCTCATTATGATATCTCTGATATGATAAAACATTCATTTTTATGCTCCCCTCAAGGATTTATCACAGCTCCTGTGGCTTCTTGGCCATTTCTTCTTTAAACAAGCTAAGTTTGTGTTGAAATGATGTCTTGTTTAAATGATCGACGGAATTTCATCCCATTCATTCCCAAATGAACTGATCTACTGTGATTCTTGTTTATTCTTTCTAACAGTATAAGAATTTGACTTATTTCAAATGTCATATGTTGGTTCTGTTTCTTACAAATTAGACTTTATTATATAACCCTGCTATCCTATACAAGATGGAAAAAGGTTAAAGGGAAATAAGGGTAAACATTCCAGTATCTGCTCTACTGGTTGGATGCCTAAGTGTTTCTGGCTTGCATGCTGGTCTAGCCTGTATGCTGGTAGTCTCCCCAGCCACATGGACTCTGTAGCCTTCTCCCATCCTCTCTGCCTGTATCTCTTTCTAGCATGAAAAGGCCAATCTCCTCCCAGGATCCCTTCTCCCATTGATGTTCGATTGGAAACAGAATGGCCTGGCTGGAGTCTCCAGTTGTTTTTCTAATTTTAATTTATTATGATTTTCAGATTAATTCCATACTGCTATCAATTCACTTGTATCTCCTCATTCCCACCATCCCTTCCTCCTCCTCCTTATTCCTCTACCCTAGACCTAAGACCAGAGCCTGTCAAGTCTCATCAGAATAGCCTTCTTCTCCTTCCTCTGTATGCTCACAAGACCTCTGCACCTAGAGAAATTGATCAGATTGAGGGCACCTGAGTTCATGGCAGTGGCAGTCCTTATTCTCCCCTAATTGTGGAGAATAAGCTATCTATTGGCTATTTCTGAACAAGGTTATTGCATGCATTGTTTTTAGTTGGTGCAACAGTTTGTGCAGGCCCCCTTGGGTCCAGATCTGCTGGCCTGCTGGGAAATCCTGATATTATTAGAAAGCCAGAGGCAGGAAAAGGATATTAAGTACAGCTGAAGTCAGATATGCTCACCAAACAAATGTTCCTAAAAGAGACCAGTCTGTCTACTGGTCTGTCAGAGAGTTAGATCACTGCTCCTCTAGCTGCCTTTGTATGTCACTCAAATACTAGTCATAATATTCCTACAGTAATTGGATGGAAATCTGTGCTGTGGTTTTGAAACTCCTCTTTCTCCCTTGCTATCTCAGGATAAATATATGATCTCATATAGTGTCTGCCTCCATGACTCCTGGCATGTAGCCTAGGCTAGGAAAATATGGGGTCAGACTTGGCCTTCATTCGGCTGAAAACTTGTAAGACAGGGATACTTCTTTAGATCTCATGATCTGAAGAATACTGAGGAACCTAGAGGCTTCTACAATTTTCTCGGGGGCCCATTATTGCTGCCTAATCCTATGAACCTCTAATTTTCCTTATGCTTTTCCACATCAGGGCTTTCTGGTACAGGACAATAGCCATTATTGTATTACTCTCCTAAAAGTGTCTTATGTCAAGGCTGCATCACTTTTGACTATGGTCATGTCCACATAACCCTCCTAATAACTCCTAACCAACGTATAATTTCCTGAAATCTCCATTCTGTGAACCTTCTTCAGGTTACCTCACAGATCAGATTTCTACTACCTGCCCCTTGCTGTTCAGGGCCAAAAGAGCCCATTTTCCAAACTTCTCTGTACTCAGACCAGAAGACAACACAGAGAAACTCTAGGTGAATAACTGTTGATTTAAAACAATTGTCATCTGTTTGACAATCTGGGCTTTGTAAACCCAATAGTAGTTAATAGTTAATCATCACTAAGCAAAGTTATGAGAATCCATAGCCACCAGAAATGAAATATCACACTCACGCTTAAGAATAAAATAGCACATACTCTGTAGCAGCCTTGTGCTATAGCTTCCTGGGAAATAGACCTTTAATGGATATGTAAATTAAAATATACACAAAATCAGTATTGCTAATTTTCTCCCCCTGGGTCTGATGTTTGTACTTGACTTTCAAACCTAGAAGAGTTACTCTTTCACTGGACTTTTCTCTATCCTTTGAGGTTGTCTCTCATGTGACACAATTTCTGAGAGGCAGCCAGAGGAGGTCATGGCACTACTTAAAGGGAGAAAGCATTAGTGCTTTTCTTATGGCTTCCTTAGGCCTCATAGTTCAGGACAGCTTTCACAGGTAGCCTTCCACAGTCCTGACTTTGTTTCCTATGGTGGTAGAGATGACTGCCTGCTTTTACCACAATGTTTATTTCACTGGTTGGTACTTCCTTCCCTGATAATACCTGGGTCGCATGTTTTTCCTTGAATTCTCCTCATTTTAACTCATTTAAAGTCTACTTCATGCAATCACAAATATAAAGGAAACCTGCGGTTGATCATTCTGTGCACTCACTATAAACACAAGAAATATTACAAACTCCATTGTACATATTCTGATGACACAGACAACAAAACCTAGAACATCACCTAATTAATTTCTTAATACATTAATTCTCTAATGTGCATAAGAGCACTTTCCATTGATTTCACTGAAAGCATATTTATCCTTTTTAGTCTTGGAGACATTTCTGGTATATAAAGCTGTTCATCCTTACATATATATTAATATGTCTTTAGCTTCCATCCTGTTTGCCCAGAGAGGTAATTCATACTATATTAGCCATTCACTGACTGAATCAGCTCCCTTGCCCTGATTTCCTACTTGGATGGACCCATTTCCTCCACTGTTTTATTTATTCTGTCCATGTACCAGGTCATTGTGGACACATCAATGCTTAGAGACAATTGCCCCTCTCTTGTGAATCAGCAAACAAATCCAAATTTCTCATTCTGCTTTACAGTAGTTTGATGGCGGCGGGGATCATGACAAATAAGCAACTAACTAACAAGCCATGCACTCAGAACAAGTTTGCAAACATGTTGCCATGGAGGAAGAGGGATGTGATCTGAAGGCCCTGTCCACCCTGTGGAGCAATAGATAGTTAATAGTTACTGGAAGAATAAGGGTGGGATTTGTCACATCCCTAAGGAGTAACACTAATGACAACTAGCGCTTTGCCTAAGTAAATAACTTTTCCATTCATACTCACACAGGAAACCTCAGTTAAATGTAGTTCATCCAAAATAATCATAAGAACATGGAAGTAGATGGAGCATTTGTTAAAAGAAGAGAACGTTCTGAGAGAAGGTAAAGAACATGGAAAAGAATAACTGGGGAAATATAATTAGAATATATAACACACACATATGAAATTGTGAAAGAATAAATTTAAAAGAGATACAAGCATAATTTTACATGAAATCCAATTCTTCTAAATCTATTCATGTGTATTAAGTTTTAGCTAAGCAGATAGAACCAGAACACTGGAACCATCAAGATGTTAAAGCCTACCTTCTCATGAACCTCAAGCTACAACAATCAATTATGTGAAATATTTATGAAGAACCACTTTGCCATATTCATAACTTCCTTACTTCCAATGACAAAACCTGAAATGATTTAGAGGACTGGGACTCCATAATTCTTCATTCACAGCCAAATATATGTCATTACATCCTCTGAAACAAAGGCCTGAGATGCAGGTAGGAGTGATGAAACTCAGACAAAAATAATCTGGTAGATTTCCATTATCATGGACAGTAAGTACTAATACAAAAGGTTTCAGAATGTTAAAACTCACAACCAGTGGAAGGATAATAATATAGGGCTCATCAGCATTGTTTCATGAGTTGCATAAAAAGCTATTTCTGTTTCCTAAGATTTTATGTCAGATTTTATACTCTCTCAAAATAATCTTTGGGAAGTCAACATCCTTTTATTCTGAGCACTCTGAAACAGAGCTGGATAGATCTCTGACAATACAAGGCCAGCCTAAACCACAGTAAATACTGGCCACCCATTGCAGATCACACACTCAGATCTTGTTCCAAAAATGGAACAAAACAATTATTTTTATTTTTATTTTATTATATATTATATAAACTACCATTATATTTTAATTTATAAAAGTTGTATATTACTAGTATTTATAGTTAAGAGTCACCAACCATCCAACCCCCATCCATTCAACATCAGTTACAGAGTTCTAGAAACACTGTTCTAGCAGCAATAGATAGAATGCTATATTAAAACAGAGCAAGCAATCTGTTGTCAGGGTTGCGGCCACATTTCTGATGGAAGAGACACGCAAAAACATATTCACTTTGCAGTCCATAAACTAGGCAAAATATGTAACTGCATTTAGTCCTGTGCCAAATAACAATCACCAGTTTAGCCTACTGTAGTGTGTGTGTGTGTGTGTTTGTGTGCACACACACATACACACGAGAGAGAGAGAGAGAGAGAGAGAGAGAGAGAGAGAGAGAGAGAGAG
>OU015747.1:72975202-73014776 GCA_907169655.1 Acomys percivali
AGAGAGAGAGAGAGAGAGAGAGAGAGAGAGAGAGAGAGAGAGAGAGAACACATATTGGTATGTCTCTCTATAGTCATACTTCAATATTACCCTGGTTAAAATACAAAACCCTTATATACCAAACTCCATGTATGCTCAGTCTTTCACATAAGATAGCATGAAATTTGCCTATAATGCATGAATATTCTCTTGAATATAAATGATCTGCACATAACTCAAGTAATATATTATAACTGTTATTCAACAACTTATTAACATTTTTGCAGACTTTATTCCACATAGGCCAAGAAAATGATCTATTTTAGAATGTCTATATGACCTCCATCACATAACATGGGCTCACAGTGTACACATGGGGCATGGGTCACTTTTTAAATCTTTATTAACTTATTTATTCACTTTACACCCCAATGGTCACCCCTTCCCTCCTTTCTTCCTGTTCCCAACTACATCCAAACTCCCTGCTCATGTACTCCTCAGAAAAGGAGATCCTCCCTACCTACCCATTAGAACACTTCAAATCACCTAAGGATTGAAAGCATCTTCTACTCCTCTGGCCTGGAGAGGCAGCCACCCCCAAGTTGGATTGATCAAAAAGCAGACAATAGAGTTCATGTCAGAGACACCCCCTTACTAGTGGACTCGCATGAAGCCTGAGCATCCCATTGATTAAATCTGTGTAAGGGGACTAGGTCTATTTCATGCATGGTTCTTGGCTAGTACTTCAGTCTTCTAATTAAGGTCCATCCCCTCCATTCTATCCTTCCCCTGAACTCTTCCACAAGACTCCCTTCTCTCTGCCCAATGTTTGGCTCAGAGTCTCAACATCTGTTTCGATCTTCTGTCGGATAGAGCAGCTATGTTATGTTCCTGTCTACAAACATAGCAGAGGATCATTAATACTGTCAGGGGCTGGCTCTCTCCCATGGAATGGGTTTCTGGTTGGGCAAGGCATTCCTTAGACATTCCCTCAAACTATGCACTATATTTATCCTTGCATGCCTTGTAGGCAAGATAAATTTTGGAGCAAAGTTTTTGTGTGTGAAATGGTGTTCTCCTCCTTCCATTAAGAGTTCTGTTATTTTTTATTTTATTTAGTTTTTACATTTATTTTTATATATTTTATTAATTTATTCATATTGCATCTCAATTGTTATCCCATCCCTGTATCCTCCCATTCCTCCTTCCCTCCCACTTTCCCCCCTACTCCCCTCTTGTCACTTTTTAACTTGCCTCAACTCCATGGTGTAAGGCTGAGCCTTACCTCAAAAACCAACAGAATACTTCCATGTTCCTTTGCAGACTGAAGCTTTTGCTTTGGACTCTTGCTGTATGGCCTGAATTAATAAACCATTTTTCTTAAAGAAGCCATCCATCGTCACACATCTCTCATATCAAGCCTTTCTGGGGTTTCTCAAAATTTGGCAATATTTTAAGAAATTATGGCAAGAAAAATCTACAAGCATGTTTGTTTTTTGCTTTTTTCTTTGGTCTGATGTCAGTTGAATCTGAAATGGAGGGCCTGAATCCAGAACAGAGACAAAGTAGGAAAGACACAGCATAAGAACAACACTACACATGAAGTTGTCCAAGAGACAACAACCAGAAAATTACTCTTGACTCCATTAGGAAGGAAGTGAGGGATGTATCAAGAAGTCATGTACCATGAACATAGCAGTTGGTACAAAGGTGCTGAGAGGAGAGAAAGTAAGGGGAAAAGTAGGCCAATTTAGGTGGGAGTGGGAGAGAGGAAAAAGGCATGATGATGAGTGGTCTTGCTAGCTGTAGCAGAGAACCCTTACCCAAGAAACTGCAACATTTTTTATGATTTTTGTATTTATAGATAAATATCTTATAGTTGTAGATATAACATTAACTATGTTTCACTAATGATATTCTATAGTGACATTCCTATGATATACATATTGTATACAGGCATGTTTAAGGTCTGTATGTTAGTCTAATCTGTCCAGCAATGAACAAGCCCAAGAATTAGAGACACCTCATAGTATATTTCTGGAATAATGGTATACTTACCTTCAAACTTATGCTCAAGCATACTGTGTTACATTTGCATAATACTTTCTGTGGAAACCTTAATAAAGAGAAAAATATGTAAACCCACTTCAACATTGACAATCTTTTTTATCTGAATTATCTCTGCAGGTAAGAGCATAAGACACTGACAATAAGCACAGAACAAGGGGCAGTCCTCTGATTATCTTTGGAGGTCAACTTGTCTTCATGGCAAATCTCAGAGGACTAAACCCTGTAGAGAATTAAATCTTGTTGATTGTTATTACTAAGGAATGAAGAAGTAGAATGATAAACTGTAAGAAACCACTGTCCATCTGGGTTTTGTCCCATAACAGGAAAATGAAACATTTGTCAGACTGAGCTTTGCAAAGGGTGCCGGATCTCAGAATCTATGGTCACTCCTCCGCAGGTTATGAGCAATCTTTTACATCTTTGGGAAGAAACTTTAAAACCACCTAAACCTGAGATAAAATCCTTAAACCCTTTTTGTCAACACAAAGGTAAAAGTATGTCAGTCCCTGACTTGGCTGACACTGTAGTACATGCACCTGGTATGATAGATTAACAAGGCAGATATATTAACCCAAGAAAATTCAATTCTGTCAAAAGGACAATGAAGAAAGGGATGGATGAAGAAAGGAAAGAAGACATGGCTGGAGGAGGAGCTAGGCCCTTCACATGGATATGTATGAGCAAAGGAGTTTAAAGGCCATCTATTGACCTTTAAACAAAATGCACAAGTACTTATCCTGGCAAGAGAACAGCTGGTGCATTTAACATTATTATGTAAACATTTGTTCTTGTTCATGTGCTGAAAGAAGCATATCAAATGTTCATGTTCCAAAAGTCCAGACAGGCTTAAATAGCTTGTTCTGGTAGCTGGGACATCAGTGCTCAAACTAGAGATAACAGAAGAAAGGTAAATCAATACTGTCCTGTGCCCCCAAGTCCTCCATGTTTTCCCACTTTGCTGATCTTCATCGTTTTCCTATCTTTGTGAGCAGTCTTAAATTCAGCTGCACTTTTCTAAGAGGAGCTTTTACGTAAGGGAAAATTCTGTTTGAATTCTATTTTCCAAGAGCTGTGCAAAATTAATACAGGGCAGACACAAACGATGCTTGACAGGCAATTCTCCAGTCCTTCTGAAATTCAGCTGATGTTTCTTTTTGGAACAAATAAAGCAGATGAATTCAGCCACCATGGAATTCATACATTTAGATTCAGGGACATAAAATACGGTATAAAAAGCATTTCTCAGTAACAGTGTCTTTCAAAAAAAAAAGCCTATCATTCCTCCCTAAACTATTATTTCTGCTAGTAGAATACTCACAAAGTTAAAAGTATATAGTGGTTAATACTGTTTATCTATTTGCAGAATCTGGAGTCACCCAGCATGCCTTCAAGCACATCTCTGAAAGAGATTCTTAATTAGGTTAATCACAGTGGGAAAATCTATTTTAAAGTAAAGTGGGACCATTCCCTGGCCTTGGTCCTGGATGGTATAAAAGGACAAAGATAGTTGAATATAGACACTCATCTCTCTTTGCTTCCTTGCTGTGTGAACATGTGAACTGCTGCTTTTATGACTTTGCTGACTGTACCTTCAATCTGTGAGCCAAAATAGATCTTTTTCCCCCTTAAATTTGCCCTTTATTAGGTATTTCATCACTGCAGTGAGTAAAGTACCCAATACAGGTCAAGTATTTAAAACTGCTGTTTTCTAGGATTTTTCTTACTAGCAAAAAGGGACAAAAAGGTTATGTGTGTGTCGGGAGCCGCTGTCGCCATTACAAGATGGCGCCAGTTTCCTGCTTCTGGGTTCTTCCTAGTAGCAGAGGACCCTAGCACGCATGTGCCAGCCCCTGCTTAGCCCGTATGCTAATTGAGGCGCACTTAAGGAGCCAATGAGACTTCGCAGCGTGCTCTCCCATTTCAATTTTAACCTATCCTGGCTAGGGGTGTTACCCTGCCCCTCTATATATTCGGCCTGCTCTCCCTGTTTCGGGGCCCTCGCCAATTCCTAAAAGAGCTGTAACAATAAACCGTGTGTCAGAAGAATCCTGCGTGTGGCGTTCTCCTTTTCGGCGAGGCGGGCGCGACATGTGTGTAGCACTATGGTAGAATCCTTTCATAGATATCAGAAGGTACAAGTGATGCTTGCATCTCTATAGTAGATGCCTTCATAGGATGCACAAATTTCAGTGCTGAAACCCTAACTCCTGAGCAAAGAAGCTGCTAATTCATTCCTTGCTGTTTAGGACATTGAAATTTACTTCCAAATGATTTGCTGAATAGAAGTGCTTCAACTAACCAGACCCCCTTAAATGCAGCTATTGAATGCAAATGAGGACTCATTTGAAGACCAATTTGTTTGTGAGGTTCCTACATTTTCTGAAGAATCAGAGCTTTAATGGGTGTTGAGGAAAAAATGTACTGAAGTTTTGGAAAGATTAGATTGGTGAAAGGAATTCAAATGGCTGTTGACAGCCCAGAGAAGAGTGCAGAAAAAGGAAAATTTCTTTTTTGCCTGAACTTTCTGGCAACTTCATCTTTCCCAATGCTGCAGCATTCTGTCATTTATATGAGAACCTATTTCTAGAATATTCTATTGTAAATGGAAGACCAATTCTCCAGGACTCCTCCAGGCCTTTAATGCCAACTTAGAATGGCTGAGACCTCCTACTTTGAAGGTTGAACAAGTACCGGATTCTTAGCTTCTCCAGTGTGAGACAGCCATTGTTGAACTACCTAAATCATATTGTGTAACCTAATTTAATGAATCCTCATATATGTCTTCCCCTGTCTCCATTCAAAATATAGGTAAACCAACCTGAAGTTTTCTTGCTCTCAATTCATAACTACCGAGATTTGGTGTGGTCTTAATAGACCAAAGAATACAGTAAGTTATAACTTTAACATCTTATCTATAGCCTACTTGTTGTCATTGTTCCAATTTAGTCTAAAACAATGTGCATGGACCGCTTCACCTAAAACCTCTGGTCAGCAACTGAATGATTCCTCTCTCACACACATTTAACTATAACAAGTCATCTGACATACACTAAAAGGATTATGTGTAATAGGCTTTTATTATATATGTAAATTACTCTAAATAAGTATACAATAAACCTACATAAATACTAAAAATAAAACTGCATAACAAAAGCAAATATTTTAAATATTAGATTAGGTAAAGATCTAGTTTCCAGAATACAGGTGAGGAAAACTTAGAATTCATACAAACCAAAGTAACTCAGTGTTGCTAGGCCGATAGCTCCCTAGATAAAATAGTTGTCCCAAAAGCCTGAAGACTGCAATTTGGACCCCCAGAACTTCCATAAATACTAGTAAGGTATGGTAGTCTGTCTATAATTCCAGTGCTTAAAAGGTAAAGCTAAGGGAGCTCTGAAGCAAACTGGCAATGCATCTTATCCATATTGTTGCATTTCAGGTTAACTGAGAGACTCTACCTTAGTCAATAAGGTAGAGACCAACTAAGAAAGACTCCTGACAAAACCTCAGGCTTCAGCATGTACACTCACACACATGGCTCTACAGATCATTTGCATACACACACACACACACACACACATGAAAACAAACATATACTCATGC
The DNA here is from genome assembly GCA_907169655.1 of Acomys percivali. Classification (NCBI taxonomy): domain Eukaryota; kingdom Metazoa; phylum Chordata; class Mammalia; order Rodentia; family Muridae; genus Acomys; species Acomys percivali. The sequence goes on from OU015747.1 coordinate 72,980,855, forward strand.
ACACCACACACAGAGACACATGGAAACAAGATAAAATAGTAATTTATCTCTATTAACTTAAATCATCTTTCTTGATCTAAAAGTCTAATTTTAACACAAAAATATATATTCTAGTTCTAACAGATAGATAAGATTCTATAGATATATATGTAAAATAGTTAAATAAAGTCTTCAGAAGCCTCAGAGACTTACAGAATATGCCATTTAAAGATGTTTTTACTATTCTAAAGATTCCTTAACAAGAACATAAGCTAAATCCTAGCAACACACAGCCTACTAAAAGAAAATGATCAACATAAAACAAGCTCATTATGGAGTTGGCTTCAAATATGGCAAACCAGCTACAGGGCAAAATGTCCTTATTTCTGCTATAGACAGAATTCTGTCTAAAACATGAGCAAGCTTATATGCAGGCAGAGTCAATGGCCAAACTCTGTCAAGACAGGGTATAAATATCCTCAATAGTTCTTGCCTCCCAAATATATCTGGTAAAGATAATGTGCTAGAAAGCCAAAGATGATGCTCCAACATTATAGAGAGTGTTGGATAACTGTTCAGGCAGTAAACTGTCCAGACTTTTTTTTCATTTAGGAAGTAATTCAGTTTTAAGAAGTAATAAATATTTCAATTGGAAAAATGATTCCATTCTGTGGGTCATTAGAAAAATGAAAAAAAAAAAAAAACACAATGAGCTATGACTTTGCAGCCATTAGTATGACAAGTTAGTCTTCCTAGTCACTGCTGATAAAAAATTAAGAGTGGTATAGCTTCTAAAGCAAGGAACTTGGTGGTTTCTTAAAAATTTCAGGGTGAAATTAATGTTGAATACAGCTCTTTCACTCTCAAATGTAAACTCAAGGAAACATTTTCATGTGAAAACTTGTACAGGATAATACTATCTGAATTATTCCTAAGGGTAAAAACTAGATGTGATTCAAATATAAGTGAACTGACAAGTGAGTACACAAGACATCATAGGTACAAACAACAGAAAATTAGTCATTCAAATAGAGGAATATGCTGGGAGGCACTATAACATGTATAGTTCATTGAAACATCACATTAAGTAAATACTCACAAGAAATAGCCAAAATATTACAGTTTATTTGTGAAATAAATGTATTTATTTATTATAAATATCCTGGATGGGTTGATCCACTAGGACTTGTGCTTTCAATATGAACTGTCCTTCACACGTCCACGTCTTTGAACTATTAAACGAAATGGGTCCCTGGAGGTGGGGCAGGTGGTTTTATAGTTTAGCTCTCTTTCTCTTCACTTTTTGATACTTGTATGCAGAAGCACTATGCACATCTGACCTCCAGCTTCTGTTGTTATGCCTTTAATGCTTGCTACTATGATGGACTTCATCCTTCAGGAATTGTAAGCTAAAAGACATTTTTTTTTCCATTAATTTGCTTTTGTTAGGGTTTCTTATCACAGCAATTCCTCTCTCCCCTCAGGCAGACTTTGGACAAATACTGCATCAAGTGTTTACTTGGTGAGAAATTTCACTTTGGGTTCATGAAAATGTCTGGTACCATTATTATTTAATTGTACAGCCTATGACTGGAAGAAGAACCAATGGAGTGTGCACTTTAATTAATTTTATAGTATATGAATTAGCTCTTGAGGGAGATAGGGAAACAGGTAGTGGGAAGATAGGTATCACATTCTAGAACTGAGAGATGTGTTTGGAACAATCTCAGTGTTGAACAAATCCCCTCATCCTTAAGTATAATAATCCACTAACCCTCAGGTATGACAAGGACTTAGGTGATGAATAAGCTTTGCTACGAACATACTTTAGAAACATCTTCAAAAAGATTTGTCACTCTGTGCAGTTGGCCCATCTAACACAGCATGAAATCTATAGAAATCCCACTTCACAGCTTTCTTTCTTGTGAGTGCCACAGAAGGACAGCTGACCCACACCAATTCCAAATGCCTTGAACCTGTGGCAGACTATGAAGGATGGGAAAATGATAAAGAGAGAGATTTTTAAAAAGAATGTTTGTTTAAGTGTGTTTGAGATAAGAGGGATCTATAATGAACATTCCCTTGTCAGTTTAGTTTCTACATGAACTGCGAACCATCTGAAACACATATAAGACATATGACATTCAAAATACAGACTAATGAGGAGAATAAGGACCTGTATTTTACTCTCATTTCTCTAAGTTGGTATATTACTTACTTTTCTAATTGATGTAAAGAAAAAAATGGCAAAAGCTATTTGTTAAAAAGAAAGGATTTATTTGGGTTCACAATACTGAGGTAGAATCCATCAGGGTGGGAAAGTTCCCATGACAGGAGCATGAAGCTGACAGTAAGACTGTGTTTACACTTAGAAAGCACAGAAAGGTGAGTTCTGGTACTCAGATTTGTTTGTTCTTTTTATGCTGTCCAGGACTACAGCCATGGAATGTTGCTACCTACATTTAGGGTCTTCTTTCCACCTTACCTAAGCCAATTCAGAAACTGTCTAGAACATAACCAAATATTTGTTTCTATGGTGATTCTGATTTTAAATCCCTTCATGTTGACAGTCAAGATTGACCATCACTGATAACTGGATGTCTCCATGCTTCCAGGCTCAGTGATTTTGTCTGGGATGGAGAACAAGCTGCTTAAGACCTCTATCTCTTTGCCCTTTCTCCCTCTAAACATTGCTGTAGATAACAGAAACACATAGCCATATAAACTTGAGTTTAAGTTAATCAAAATTAAATACTCAGTCCCTCATCTATAATATAATATCTGTATTTAAATTGACCAAGTTACACATGTGGCTATTGTTTTTATTATTGGGCAATACAGAATCTTTCTTTCAGTCTCCATGTAATACTGAATATAGGTCCTTCAGCAATGCATGGGGAGAAATAGAGACAGAGTCACTTTTTTATATGAAAAAGACAAAATGCCTTTTTGCAGGTTTGCTAATAGCCTGGAGAGGAGAAGTTATCAGCAGGAATGACAACCTGGATACTCAGATACAGGCACCACCCTTCTATATTTCTAGCATGGCCAGAATCTTCACATACCTTTTAGGACTCAGCATTGGAGCATTTTCAGGGCTAAATGGATGTTAGAAGTTTTATATGGTTATAAGTTCAACAGCTTGTCTTCTACCATGGAGTTGGGTGAGATTGCTGCCTCAGGCACAGGAAGAATCAGCAAATCAAGAAAAGACATTTCCTGCCACATGGATTCAGAGTCAAATTCAATTTGCAAATAATTTATTTTTTGCTCAGCAATACTTACTCAAAACTGATTAGTCTCCTATTTAAGTTATCTAATCCGTGATGATGATACCATACATATCCATGTATATAACCTGTTGGAATGAAAATAACTGCATAGGCTCATGTGTTTGAATACCTGGTCTGCAATAGGTGGGACTATTTGGGAAGGATTAGAAAGTGTGGCCTTATTGGAGGAAGTGTTTTCATTGGAGAAGGATTTGAGGTTTCAAAAAACTTATTCTATTCTCAGTGTATTCTCTAGTTTCTTCATGTGGTTTACAATATGAGTTCTCAGCTGCTTCTTCAATTGCCTTGGACTTGGACTACTCTGTCATCCTAAAGTTTACTGAGCTCAAGCCATATGTACCAAATATACTTTCTTCTGAAAGTTGCCTTGGTCACAGTGTCTCATCACAGAAATATAAAAGTAACTAATATATCACAAAATTCATGTATTGCATATATACAAACACACAGACACACACACACATGCACACACAGGCACGTGCACATGAATACAATATGTATACATGTGTTAAACATGAATGTACAACATATGTAATAAGTATGTCCAATAGTAAGAGTGAGTTCACATACAGACTATGTATACAACCAAGCAAGACCCTGTCTCAGAATACTTTTTAAAAACAAGAGGGAGGGACATAGCTACAGAGCAAATGTAAAATACACATCTAGCATATGGAAGCTTCAACTAAAATCCTCACTGAAAAATGTCCATTTATAGGGTTCAGATGATGACATACTTGGAATTACTACGGTGGTAATTTTTCCTTACCATGAGTTCAGGCCTTCCTTTCCACATGGATTGTGTAACATACTCCCTCCATCCTGTTCACTCACTTGGTACCATACTGCAAAGTAATTGCCTTAAAATGTACACCTGAAAAGCCACTCACCTTTTTATATCCTTCCTATTATTTCCTCTTCACACATGGGAAGATCTGTGACCTTTGAATGGATAACAAGGTTCTCTGGATGTTGCCCTGCTCATCAACCTAACCCTATAATTCATTCTTGTTCAGTGAAATGATTTCTACTTTGCTACAGGACACCTTTTGTGTCTCTGCAGGGCTTGTCCACACTTCACCCTAAGAGTGCCCTTTATTTCATCATACAAAATGCATACAATGAAACTGCTTGGCTCATAAAGATGATATCATATTCATAAACACAAGTGAAGGGAAGTGTCTAATACTTGCAAGGCAGGACGGAAAAAAAGAGAGAGAGTTATGAAGTAATAGATCTGAGTTATTAGCAATAGATTGTGGGTGGCTTTGCTGCCCTGGTGGGAAACATCTGTGCTCTAGAAGGCAAAGGAATATGAAGACTGAGACATGTTCTTACCCCATGAGAACTGAAAAACCATGAGCTAAAGTGAATGATGTGATTCACTTGGCACAGATATCTTCAGACATGTTCTCTAGTCTTGGAGTTCAGTTTTTGGAATGGAAGGACAGACCAAAATGCAACATGGGTTTGATTTTGCATCCAAGTTGAGTTGTAGCACAAATTACTATTAATTTGTCTGAAAAATTGTGTGACTTTGCTAGAAAATTGAAGTCAGATCCTCCTTCATGGTAAGCAATTGCTTTAGCCCTGAAATAAATCTTCAGGATATGGGAATGGATGGTCTCAGATTCTGCTCCAGAGTCAGACTGAAGCTCTCATCTCTTAACACATACTCAAATTTGAGCAAATTATGCGACCTCTTTTCAACCTTGGTTTTCCTATTTAAAAAAGGTATGCATTACTAATATATAGCACTATTTTTAACAATGTAGCATGGCTATTCTTGCATGTCAATTGGACTACATCCGAAATTAACATAAACCATTAGAGTGCACATAACTGAAGGTTTTTTTGCTTAAGTTAAAGTATGAAAATCCACTTCTAATACAGATCTTTTAGGTAGGTAGACAAGTCTTTAATCCAAATATTTAAAGCCATGAAAACACACATCCTTACTTGAGATCTTTGAGCTAGAAAGATGTACCTTTACTCGAGGTCTTTTTTTTTTTTTTTGCATTTATCTTTTTTATTGCTTCACAAAAGTATTTGTGAGCTCTAATTTACATATTTTCCATTCTATGCACTTAAAACAACCTACCTCAAATCTGGACAACGTCTTTTTCTGAGTGCCGCTATAAAGATATAGAAGAAGGAAGCTTTTGCATTTTTCTTCTTGCCTTTACCTTATTCACTTATCCATTCCTTCACTGGTATTAGAACCTACTTCTTTGGGATTCCAACATTTGCTGACGACCAACTGAGAATCCGGCCTCCATGGTCCAGGCAACTATTGGACTCTTGAACTTTCCATTCACAGTCAGCAACTGTTGGAATAATTGGACTGTAGTCTGTGAGCCATTCCAATATATCTTGTGTGTGTCTCTGTGTGTATGTGTGTTTGTGTTTGTGTGCATGTGTGCATGTGTGCGTGTGTGCATGCATGGATGTGCCCTTGACTTCCTGGTGGCCTGGGTTCAATTCTGCAAAAACACAGAAATGTCAAAAAAGAAAACAAACTACACAAAGTTGTCCTCTGCCTTATACACACCCCAAAACATAGATCATATACAAGTATACAACACAACAACAAGAGTAAATTTTCTAAAAATAATTATCAAAAATATGTACAGCTAATCACAAGATAAGGAGATGTTTCAATGGGTACTTGCAGTGGAAGCCTCATAACCTAGTTTCCACTATGAAGCCTTTGCAGAAAGCTTGATATGGTGGCACCATCTGAAATCCTGACAGTCCTACAGGGAGATGGATGTTAGAGATAAAATATGTAGAGAACTGTCTTTTTTAAATAAGTTAAGCACCACAACCGTCTTTCAAAATCTATCCATAGAACTCTATACACATACTATGACAGACATGCACATAATGCACACATTAATAATTATTTTCCTAAATATTAAAATGTCAAATCACTTTCCAGTATTGTTTCATAAATTTCACAAGTATTTATTCTTTTGAAGTTGCTATTTATTGTCATTCTGTGGAAAGATCTCAAATCTTCATGAATGTTGGAAAGTATTCTAACCCTGAGTTACAACCATGAGGTTGGTGAACCATGTCATCATGAGAATTCACACAACAAATAAAAAGACAATCACTACAAAATAGGTTCAGTGCACTCTTCTAGTTTCTTCTAGATCTGAGAAAGTGATGGCAAAAATTAATAACACAAACTAAACAATTTAGGTGTCCATAATGCACTGTTACCCACTACAGTGAAATAATTCAAAGAGAATTGGTGACACAGCCTTCTAACATTAAAAGACTTGCATCTGATGTTGCCCACATTGTTGGTAAGCCAGTACCCTTTCCATACTTGTCTTCACAGTTTTACTTCTGTCTTTCTTATTAGTGTGAATGAAAATATCATTTGATAATACATGTGACATCATGGTCAATTGTAATCACATGCTAAACCAAGATACCAGAATAGGCCACAAAATGTGTGTGTGTGTGTGTGTGTGTGTGTGTGTGTGTGTGTGTGTGTGTTCTTTACTATCACCTGTAAATAATGCTCCTTATATCAGTAATTGGCATATACATGCATGTACACACTCAGAAAAAGAGAGAGAAAGGAGGGAAGAAGGGAGAGAGGGTAACAGCGATATGCATAGAGAGGGAAAGAAGTAGGAGAGAGAAAAAATAAGAGAGAAGGGGTATTATAAATGCTCTTTCTATAGCTTCAGACATCAGCCAGTGGTGGCCATGGGACTAAAATTTATATTTTGATGGTTATGAAAATGCACATTCTTGCCTCCATGTCTAGCCACCTCCTTCCCGTAAAATAAAATGCATATATAAAGAATTTCAGAATTCAATATATATTATTAATATATCATAAGAACAATCTATGTGGTTTAAAGACAGCAGTTGAATAGTCTTTTGAGGGATGTCCAGAAAGGGCCGAGAATGAGTAAAAGAGGCTGAGCTGCCCAGAGATGACCCCAGAGATGACCCTGCCCTGGCTTCTAAGCAGTTCATTATTGGATTCCATTTGGAAACAAAAGAAAATGGTGCATAAAGTACCTCTCATCACATCAAAAGATTAGCCAGAAAATATTTGCTCTTGATTTTCATCAGAAGCAACCCTCACACATTGGCTCTGGGCAACACTCTTGTGGGTGATCCTTACCTTTTGAGGGTTCCTTTTCCAAAGATAAATCTTGATTGTCAACTTAATAGGATTTGCAATCACAATGGAGGCCATGTCTTTGTCTGTGAGGGCATTTCTAGATTAAGTTAATTGAACAGGAATACCCACAAAGCCTGAATGGGTACAGCACCATTCCATAGCCTGGGTTGCTGGATTGAATAAAAAGGAAAAAGCAAATTGAGCACCAATTTCAATCTCTCTGCTTCCTGACAGTGAGTGCAATGTGATCAGCAGCTTATGCTCTGACTTCCATGCCTTTCCTCCCATGGTAGGCACTACCATCAAATCATATAAATCATTCCTTCTTTGAGTTGCTCTCCCTAGTATATTGTCACAGAAGTATGGAAAATGAATAAGATAATAATCAAGGGAAACCAATGCTCAGTCAGTCCTTAGAAACCACATAAATTTTCCTCTTTGGTTACCAACAGTCAGTGTGATACTTTCTAATGGTCTGAGCAACAGGGTTATAAGCACTTTCAGCCATGGACAAAAGGCAGATAATGACAGTGTGTAGAAGCCTGAATGTTTTGTTAATGATGTGGAGCCCACGCATGTTTTAGTTTAGGAGAAGCTAGAGAGAGGTACTCCCTTGACAATTGAAGAATGTCTGTATCTCACATCTAATTCATGTCACCTCTGACTCCAGTCTATCCTTGCTTTCTGTGGAGCAGCAAAACCTGAAAGTAGGTTTGTCAGGGTTCTCACTCAGTCAGATCCTTAATGTCTCCCAGCAGAATTCAGGGATGGAAGGAGGGCTGCATCAGTAATGTGGCTGCTGTGGAAGCAGGAGCACCTGAATTTAGACCCTCAGCACCCATGTGAAAACTTGAGTCTGTGACTTCAATACTACAGACTGAAGGTGGGTGGATCCCAAGAACTTACTGGACATTCTAGCTGAACTGTTGGGTTTCAGCCTCAGTAAAAATATACTGTCTCATATAGAAAGGTAGAGTATGATAAGGGACGAAAGCTGGCAATCTTTCTTTCCTCCATCCACACCACTTGTACACAGGTGTTTCCACTGAACTCTGTTTCCCTCCCCATTTATTTTACCATATTTCACAGCTAACTTTTCCCAGTGAATTATTCATAATGCACTTTAGATTAATATAAGATAATTGACCTTATCTGCGGGAAGCACCCATAATCTCACCATGCAGTAATTAACTCTGATATGCATCATTATTTAAGGGTAATGGATTTTACTAGTTGGATAATGTATGCTTGCATAATAAGCTCATGCAATTCTATAGGCTTTGTCTTTCTTTTGAGATTTTCCTCCAAGTATGGTCCTCATTATCTTACTGCTCTTCCCAGACAAAAGTTGCCCTTTTCTCCTAAACAGGTTTTCTTCCTTTGACCCACTTTATAAATTCACTTTCCCAGATCTTTGTCACTCACATTGATTCATGGCTTTGTACTTCAACTTTATTAAAAATGAGCAAAAACTTAAGTTTTCCTGAAATTTGTGCCTGTTTGTCTTACTCCTTGATAATGTACATGGGATCTGTGAATCAGACTGAGTTTTTGGTTTTCAACTTATCTCCATTTCATAGTCTGTTTCCTGAATGTGGCTGCCAAAAGTAGGACTCCAAGATACAACCTAGACCATAACACTGGCATATCCCCATCAGAATTCTACTTGCCAAGAAAATACAATCATGTCTATAGTCCCAATGATCTCATTGTCAAAAGGCTCAGAGACCAATGTATTTTAAATAAGTAGACACCAAACTCAGGCAGAGCAAACCACAACCCCAGCTCCTTGGGAGACTGGAGCAAGAAGATCCACTGAGATTCTCAGTCAGATTGAGAATTATAGTGACCATATTCCTCAAAATATGAAGTAAATAAAAATTTATAGTGGAATGGGGAAATGACTCATTGGATAAAGTACTTCTGCACAAGCATGAAGACTGGAGCTTGGAGCCCTGGCACTCAAATGTGAAGTCTAGCATGTCAGTAGGAGACAGAAGGACATGGAAGGTGGAGTAGGGATGGTCTGTCACTCACTGACATGCCAGTCTATCTGAAAGAATGAGTTCTAGGTTGAGGGAGAGACCCTGCTTTAAGAAATAAGGTAGCATGATTTGAAAAAAATACCTATGGCTGACCACTGTAGCCTACACATATGAACAGGTGACTATACCCATACATCTCACTCTGGGCTGCCCCATTCTCCTGTCTTTGCTTTCTCTGCCAAGATGCACAAAGATACTCTTCCTTCCAGAAGATGCTTTTACCAAAGTTTTAATCAATACAACAGGAAAAAGCACTAGCCTGAATTTCATGATCTGAGAAATATGGAAATAAAGATTTAGTAGCACCCTGGTCACTGTTGCTCATTCTTATTAAAGCCCTAGCCATCCAGAAAATATCATGTCTCTTTTCATATTGTCTGTATGCCAGTCCTTTTCTATTTTCTGTGCAAATACACCAAGCTCAGTGGAAATTGTGTGAGTTTTTAAATGTCATATCCCATTCCAGTGTTGAACCTCCAACAAGGCCAGAATTTGTAATCTTTCCCAAATAGTTCCATGAACTGAAGACTAAGTATTCAAATATCCTTTGGGGGACATTTTCATTTAAACCAAGGAATCCAGTAACTCAGTGTCTGGGTTTAAAAAGTTCTGAATTGTACACTGGATCACTCAAATATGTCTGCTCTTAATTTTAGATCTGCTTTTTAAAAGAGTACTCACCAGTGGTTTATATTTAGTAGAACTGAAAATTAAGTGCTGCATTTTAAATACTTCTATTTTTCTGTGTGTGTGTGTGTGTGTGTGTGTGTGTGTGTGTGTGTGTGTGTGTGGTGTGATAGGCAAATATAGAGAACAAATACTTTAACAACCTAAGATTTAACTTAGCCAAGGTTATATACACATCTATTTTGTTACTGTTTAGTCCTTGGCAACTTAGGACTCTAATTTGGCAAGGTATAAGAATAAAATCAGATACATTGTAGAATAAGTGTATATTCTCTGCAGAAAGGTTAAAGCTTTTACAATCCATGACAGTCAATCAAAACAGAAGAAACACCTGTACTATGCTCCTTAGCAACTAAACTCCTCTTCTCTAACACCTCATAAAGGAAGTCTGCAGACATTCATCTAAGCCTTGGTGTATTCTAATTCCAGAATCCAGTAGCTTGTTTGCAGAATATAGGATCTGTGTTATCATTTTCTTCTGACTCTATTTCCTTTACTACACTATTACCTGTGTATGCATTTCTGATTCTTTGAATAGACCCTAAGGACCTGGAACCCCTCAGTCTAGACAGTGACTTCTGGTGATTTGTGAGTTCACACATCACACAAATGTATGCAGGTACACATTTATGTGTGTTCATATGAAGACTAGAGATCAAACTTGTCATGGCATTGTGCCCATGGAAGACATCTACCATTACAGTGTTTTAATAGATAGTTCTGATCAGGGAAATTTACTTGGATTTTGGATAATTCACTTAAAACTCATATCCAGAAGTCAAAATGTAAAAAATGGCTTCATGTCTATGTGTGTATAATGTCTATGTGCTTGTACAGATTTTATCAAAGCTTCAAATCTCCAGGGTCTTGTTTATCTACAGCTAAAAAGTCAACCAGCCACTATCATTGCAGAAGTTAGGAACTCTTTCCCTGTTACTCACAAATCTACAGGGTGGACTGGATCTTGGTGGATGGTACCTGTTGTGGTACTTTTAAGCTTTTCAAATGTTTGTGGTCAGGTGATAGTGTGATTGGAATGTCTAAGATGGTTCACCCACATAGGACATAATATGATGGCAATTAGATTGGCACATGAGGAGGAAAACCTGCTCCTGTCACTCCTTCTCCTTTATTTCTAAGTAGTTCCAGATCCTCTCCTTTATAAAAGCTAATATTGAGGGAAAATTGACCATCACCACTAAATAAGACTCATTCTCTAAATGATGTACCACTTTATTTCCTCAGGACTAAATTGCTTCAAGCATTCCAGTGTTTATATGTTAGTTCAAGTCTCTCTCCTTCCCCCGGTGCCTTTCTCTCTCTCTCTCTCTCTTTCTCTCTCTCTCTCTCTCTCTCTGTTTTTTGTGTGTGAATGTGTTCATATCTGTGCAGATACAAGTATCTGGGAAATGTGTTAAAGTCAGAGGACAATCTCAAGTGTCAAGTCATCTTCTTTTCTTTTAAATTTTAATTTATTAAATTTATTCAGATCACATACCAATTGTCATCCCTTCTCTTATATCTTCCCATTCCCACTCACTCCCTCTTCTGTGCTATTCCCTTCCCCTAGAACTCTGACAAAAGAGAGCATCTTCCCCTACCACATAACCACATCCTATCAGGTTTCATATGAATAGCCTGCTTCCCCTTACTTTATGTGCCAACATGGTGTACCCCCAAATGGAAAATGATCAAATTAGTGGCACCAGAGGTCATGTCTGAGGCAATATCCAGCTCTCCCCTCCCCTTTTTCATATAGAGAATGAGCTGTCCATTGGCTACATCTGAACAAATGGTCTAGGTTCTCTGTTCACAATATCCTCAATTGGTGCATCCAGTTTGTGCAGGTCTCCCAGGATCCAGATCCACCAGCCTTGATAGTGTCCTTGTGAAGATTTTGACAAACCCCACCACTTGTCCTTCCATGCCCCATTTCTTTCATACAACATGCAGCTGTCTTAACCAAGAATCTGGCTTTGAGTCTCAGTATATGTTTTGATTTCTCTCTGGGTGGGGTCTTTCAGAAGACATCTATCTTGCACTAATATCCACTTATAAGTAATAATGTACCATGTGTGTCTCTTTGGGTCTGGGTCACCCCACTCAGGATGACCATCTCTAGTTCCATTCAATTGCCTGAGAATTTCAAGATTCCTTTTTTTGATAGCTGAATAGTATTCCATTGTGTAAATGTACCATGGTTTCCTTATCCACTCAAGGTGAAAGACATATAGATTGCTTTAAGATTCTGGCTTTTATGAATAAACCTGCTATGAACATAAGTGAGCAAATGTCCTTGTATGGTGGAACATCTTTCAGGTATATGCACAGTAGTAGAATAGCCAGGTCTTTGGAAGCACTATTCCCAATTTTCGGAGAAAGAGTCAGATCGATTTCCAAAGTAGTTATAAAAGTTTTCATTCCCACCAGAAATGGAGGAGTATTCCCCTTTCTTCACATTCTAGGCAGCATGGACTGTCACTTGAGTTTTGATCTTAGCCATTGTTATAGGTGTAAGATGGATTTGCATTTCCCTAGTGACTAAATTTTGACCATTTTTTAAAGTGTATCTCAGGCATTCAATATTCCTCTGTTGAGAATTTTCTGTTCTATTCTGAGTACCATTTTTGATTGTAATATTTGGTTTGGTGTTGTTTAATTTTTTGAGCTATTTATATATTTTGGATATTAGTCCTTTGTCAGATGTAGGGATTGTGAAGATCTTTTCCGAGTCAGTAGGCTATTGTTAGTTCTGTTGACGCTGTCTTTTGCCTTACAGAAGCTTTTCAATTTCAAAAGGAGCCATTGCTTGTCTTAGAGATAGAGATACTGGTGTACTGTTTAGAAAGTTGTCTCCTCTGTCAAGTAGTTCAAGGCTCTTCCCCACTTTTTCTTCTAACAGATTTAGTCTGTCTTGTTGTATGTTAAGATCTTTAATCCACTTGGACTTTAGTTTTGAGCAGGGTAATGAATATGGGTCTATTTGCATTCTTCTACATCTAGAAGTCCAGTTAGACCAGCACCATTTGTTGTAGATGCTATCTTTTTTCCATTGTATGTAACTGACTTCTTCGTCAAAAATCATGTATCCATAGGTTTGTGGGTTTATTTCTGGGTCTTCAATTCAACTCCATTCATCAACCAGCCTATTTCTGTGTGAGTATCACACTGTTTTTATTACTCTTGCTCTATAGTATAGTACAAGATCCGGGATGGAGATTCCTCCACAAGATCTTTTATTGTATAGGATTGTTTTGCTTATTGTTTTTGTTTTTCCGTATGAAGTTGAGGCTTAATCTTTCAAAGTCTATAAAGATTTTTGTAGCAATTTTGGTGAGAATTGCATTGAATCTGTAAATTTCTTTTGGTAAGATGGCCATTTTTACTATGTTGATCCTCCCAATCCATGAGCATGGGAAATCTTTCCATCTTCTGATACCTTCTTCAATTTTTTCTTCAGAGATTGAAGTTTTTCCTACACATACCCTTCTTGGTTAGAGTTACAGCAAGATACTTTATATTATTTGTGGATATTTTGAATGGTGTGGGTTTCTTTATTTCTTTTTCAGTCCATTTGTCATTCATGTAGAATAGGGGTACTGATTTTTTTTGGAGTTGATTTTTTATCTAGCCACTTTGCTGAAGGTGTTTATCAGCACTAGAAGTTCCTTGGTAGAATTTCTGGGTCATTTATGTATACTTTTGTATCATCGATGAATAGTGATAATTTGACTTCTTCCTTTCCAATTTGTATCTCTTGGTACTCCTTTAGTTGTCTTATTGCTCAATCTAGGACTTCAAGTAAACTAATGAAGAGATATGGAGAGAGTGAAGAGCCTTGTCTTGTCCCTGATTCAGTGGAATTGGTTTATGTATTTCACTGTTTAGTTTGATGTTGGCTATAGGCTTGCTGTACTTTGCCTTTATTATGCTTAGATGTGTGCTTTTTATTCCTGCTTTCTCCAAAACCTTAAACATGAATGGGTGTTGAATTTTGTTACATGCTTTGTTGGCATCTAAGATGATCAAGTGTTTTTTCAGTTTGCTTATATGGTGGATTACATTGATGGATTTCCATATACTGAACCACCTCTGTTTACTTGGTATGAAGACTAGTTCACACATAGAGGAAAGGGGTACAGGCTATTGTGATGCAATCTGGTAGGCTATGGTCAGAAGAGCAGGGATGAGTCATCCCCCCCAGTCAGAGGACTAGGGCAGGGGAATAGGGTGGAAGAGAGAGAGGGATGGCAACGGGAGGATATAAATGAGGGGGTAACAATTGGTATTTTTAAAAATAAAAATAAAAATACCTCTTTTCTCACTAAGTCTTTCTCAGAGCTCAGACCTCAAACTGTACATGAAAGCACACTCCATATGCAGCCCTCACATATGCATAAACAATGTAGCTGTTAAATACAGATGTGCCTCAATCTGAAATCTAAAGAAATCGATGAGAACTTAATAATATCTTAAAGAAGAAAACATGTTTAACACTTCTTTTTTTTCACATATTTACCAGCAACATGGTACAGTAGACAGCATCACTAGTTTATCTTCATGACCATGTGGCTGCTAGAGACTACAGCTGCTACTGTTGCCTGGCATCAACAGAAAGTGTCAGACTACTTATAACTAACCGATGAAGTACATTTCTACTAATATCCACCATATTTATGGGGCTGTAACTTCAAAACCTTGTAGGTCAAGTACAGTGTTTGGTGTACCTGTCCCCATGTGGATATATCCACCTAAATTCCTTCCACAAATTAAGACAAAAATGAACAAAGATTGATTTGACTCTTCCTATACCAGGAATTAGGACATGTTCACCAATGTCTATGGAAAAAGTAAAGTCAGAGAAATGTGCAGTGTGAGGAGCCAAAATTAAAATCCTTTATTCTATATTCATCTGCATCATACCACTTTAAAAAAAGCCGTGAGGTCTTCACCAAACTGCAAGATTTCACTATATGAAAACCTAAGGAAATAATTATAATTAAAAGCAAACAAACAGAACAGGGGATGGGGAAGTGGTTCAGACACTAAAATATTTCTTTGACCTGAAAGTTATTCCAAGATCCATGCAAAAACTCTAAGAGTGGTGGGATATTCTTTAACCTCCAGTGCTAGGGAAGAGGAGACAGCCTTACCTGCCTGATGATATATCCAAATCTGTGACTTCCAGGTCAATGAGAAAAATCTGTCTCAAAATACAAGATGGACAGTATCCTAAGCAATGATGACTAGGTAAATTTCTGGACTCCATATGCACATTGTGACATACATACACACATACAAACCTATACATGGTCACAGCAATTAATCAGGACTCAAAAAATTATTGCATGAGTCCTTTGAGATTACTTTGCTTAGCAACTCAGTATTTTTTCTTAGGTATTTCTTCCTGTTGCACACACAAACACACATGCACACACACTCACTCACTCACTCAAAGGCCTCTTTAGAGGCCTTAACCACAGAGACAAACGTGAGAAGGAAAACAGCCTAGATAATAAATTGCACTCATTTAAAACAACAACAAAAGAGAGGTTGAAGCAGTGCAGTTTATTCTATTGACAATCCAGATTTTACTGATTCAGGTTTAAATGCTATAAATTGCTTTTCTTGGTGGTAAAAATATTTCAGCAACCCAAAGCCATCACAACGACACTATATCAGTACATTTATTTCAGAGTGGGTATGCTGGCTATCCAGACTCATAAAATACAAGGAGGAAATTTTATCCCCTGCTTTACCTTTGACATAAATATTTCTATAGGTGATTGTGATGACTGATGTGGATACTAAGAAATAAAATGGAAGCAGAAACAAGCCATTCTCAGTATTTATTCAGCAAAACTTCCAAAATAGCAAGGAATGCAAGAAACGGAAATGGAACCACGTACCCACTCTAATTCAGAGGAGACACAAGAGGGAGATGGGCTGCTGCTCTTTTGCACCTGGAAGTAAACGAAATCCAAGGAGAGTTCCATGCAGAAGCACACAGGCACACAAGTAATTTACATTTTGTTGACCAAAGAGGTTTTCAGGCTTTATTAACCAGGTTGAAGACTGTGTACCTCTGAGGCTAGTTAAAAATGTATCAAATACGTCATGAAATGGAAAAGCTTCTGTAAGGAAAGGAAACAGTCAGCAGAAAAAAACAATAGCCTACAGACTGGGAGAAGATCTTCACTAACCTGACCGAGGGCTAATATCCAAAATATATAAAGAACTCAAGGAATTAATTACCACCAAGCCAAAGATACCAAATTTTAAAATGGGGTACAAAGTTAAACAGAGAATTCACAACAGAGGAGTATCGAAAGTCTGAGAAACACTTAAAGAAATGCTTAACATTTCTAGTCACCAGGGAAATCAAAATGGCTCTGAGATTTCATCTATACCTAGCCAAATGGCTAAGATAAAATATTCAAGTGACAGCACATGCTGGCCAGGATGCAGAGAAAGGGGAACACTCCTCCATTGCTGTTGGGAGTACAAACTGGTATGGCCAGTTTGGACATCAATCTGGCACTGTCTCAGAAAATTGGGACTAGTGCTACCTCAAGAAGCCACTCTACCACGCCTGGGCATACACCCAAAAGATGCTTTACCATAAAATAAGGACATTTGCTCAACTATTTTCATAGCAGCTTTATTTGTTATAGCCAGAATCTGGAAACAACCTAGGCACCCCTCAACTGAAGAATGGATAAAGAAATTGTGGCTCATTTGAGCAATAGAATACTACTCAGCTATCAAAAACAAGGAAATCTTGAAATTCATAGGCAAATGGATAGAACTAGAGATAATCATTCTGAGTAAAGTAACCCAGGCCAGAAAGACACACATGGCATATATTCACTCATAAGCTGATATTACCCAGTTAGTACAGAATAACCACATTACAATACAAAGACTGATCTGCCAACCAAGGTCCATATATGATGTGGACCTAAACCCTCTGCTCAGATGGAGTAGTTAGGTAGCACAGTCTCCTTGTGAGTCTGAGAAAATGTGGAGTAGGTATTACTTCTGACATTGACTCAGGCCTCCCAATGTTGGTCATTTCCTCCCTGACATGGTAGTTTTGCCTAGCCAGAGAGGAAGAGGCCACATGTAGGACAGATAACATTGGATTGGCTGAGGTCAGATATTTGGGGAGGAGAGATCCCCTATCTGAGGACTAGAGGAGGGAGGGAGAGGGGATGAAGGAGTGTGTGGGATTGGGAGATGATGAGGGAGGGGCCTAAAATCAGAATGTAAAGAATTCAAACTGCAGAACAAACAGGTAATTTATAATGCTAATCCCACTACATGGGAATAGCTCTGAGATTGGCTGAGACATGAATGTCTATGCAAAGACAAGGCTTCATGTTGGTAACGGAATACCTATGACTTATTATTAGATGCCATTCTTTATATGACATGAATGAAGGTTTGCAGATAACTTATTTCTGCTCATAAAAAGAGAAGAAAGCTGGTCTTAATTGTTCTGTGCATTCCACATACAATTATTATTTTAATTATTATTTTAGGACTTTACAATGTTTGTGAGAAATTATAGGTTTTTAGAACAAAAGAACTGGACAGTGACACTGGATAAGACCCGACAGGATTCATTCCTCTCAACATGCTGGAAACTGAGATCCTGCATCCTTCAAGTGCAAGCCTCCCATGCTTCAGTTGCTGTTAACCATCAGAACAGGTCAGCTTCCAGGACAGTTTCGAAGAAAGGTTCTGATGTCAACTGTTCCAGCATTTCAAACAGGATTCCTATTAAGCTTGGAATTTTTCAACATTTAGAAACTGGACCGCAAATGCTATTCCTGTCCTGTTTTAACCATTTTTCCCAATTTTATTTGGGCCCGTAGAAAAAATATTATTTGCCCCAAATCAGCTGGAAGAAACATTAAGAGAATGATGCCCCATTTCCCCTAAGGGGGGTTGGATAGGTTTTTGGTTGCTCTCTTGGGTTACAGATGCTTATTTTCACCAAGAGTTGGTTATAAGTTATTATTAGTCTTATATAGAGAGAAGACTAGGTTGGACTCAGGAATATCTCTCTTTTCTTTTCCTTTTCATTCATAGGTATGGAGACAGGTGTTGATAAGAAGAAGAGGGGGGATATAGAAATATATAGGGATGATAAAATAAAAAGTAGGTTATTAAATCTACTTCTCAACTTAAGGCCTTAATTGTTACTCACAAATAAAGTTATTTTTAATTCATTAATGTAGAATTTTGTATATTGATGAAAAATAAGTTTAATTTTGATACATTGATATGGAATTCAAATTTAAGAGTATTCTTCACACACATTATATATACCGTGATACTCTAATATGAGGTATTGTAGCCACTTAACTCAATTACAATACAGAATTTACTTCCAATACCTTGAAAGTGGTATTACAGGCTGTTTAGGATAACTAAGTAATACAAGATAATTGTTAATGGATCAAATCATGGTCATGCCAATTGCTAGTGTGTGTGTGTGTATATATATATACACATCTTAGGTTTAACATATAGATATGATTCTATAGATATATAAGGTAAAATAGTTAGATGGGGTCTTCAAAAACCCACAGAATATGGCATTTCATGATGTTTTTGTTATTTAAAGATTCTTTGGCAACCAGACAGGTTAACTACTGGCAACACCCAGCATATCTCAAAGAGGAGATGAACATCAAATAACCTCCTTATGGAGATGGCTTCAAATGTGGCAAACCAGCTATTGGGAAACATGTCCTTGTTTCTGCCACAGACAGAATTCTGACTCAAAATAGAAAAGATTGGACAGGTTAAGGAAGTCCTCAATAGTTCCTGCCTCACAAATATGTCTATCAGATATACTGGGCCACAAGGCTGAAGATGATGCTTTAACATTACAGAGAATTTCAGGTGATTGTTCAGAAAATAAACTGTCTCTGCCATGTTTTCATTTTGGAAGATGATAACCTGCACTTGTGGTTCACTCAGATAATTAAGTTTTATTCCTTCTCAAGTTTCTTGTGGGGTTGAAGACTTGATAGTTTAGGCTTACAATTAAGCTTCGTTGTTAAGGGGTTAAGATGTTTTTAGGTCTAGATTGATTTTTCTTAAGTTAATAGAGATGAGATATGATAGATATTGATTTTCTTTCCATATTTTAGGTTCATTAAGATAGGAAAGATGTTTTAATCAAGTTTGCCAAATAAAAGTAGCCAAATCACTATGAATGTAACATGTATACAATTCCTGAATATTTCATTGTTCTTCTTGCTGTATGTAATTTATTTTATTTATGTGTAATAATATAAATGTATATCTAAAAAAACAAATATAATTTAAAAAGTATCCCCTTAGTCACAGTCATAGAGGAGGGAGTAAGGGGAAAATGAGAGGGAGAGAGTAATGGGAGGATACAAAAGATGGGATAACAATTGAGATGTAATATTAATAAATTAATAAAATATATTAAAATAATAAAAAGTATCAAATAGAGCTTTGATCCCTCTGGTAGATAAGAGGTGAATATGTCATAGTAAGAATCTAGAGGATTCTGTTTTAATTTAATTGCATTTATGTATGTATATGTGTACTTGTGGGAATATGTGTGCTTAAGTACAGGTATCTTTACAGGACAGAATGGGTGTCAGGTCACCTGCAGCTGGAGTTACAGGCAGTTGTGAATGGTGTGACATGGGTGCTAAGTATTAAACTTTTGCCCTGTGGATAGCAGCTAATGTTTTAACCACTTAGCTACTTCTCCAGCACTGGAATGAGACATCTATTGAGGGCACTATTAATACAGCAATATCTGGTGAGTGTTACTCAACCTCTGCTGTGAAAGGTCTTGGATGTGAGGCACTCTCTCTCTACTCATTAGCTTAGTGTCATTGGCGAAGAAACTTCTAAATCTCCACTTTTTCAAACATAATATATAAACCATAACAGTTTCTACCTTCCAGGTTTTGAGTGAGAATTAAATGACACAATGCATGTAAATACCCTTGGAAGTCTCCTAGGATTCATTTAAAATTACCTATGATTAGCAGTGCTTATCCTGTTTGCCTACTTATCTTCGCAATTTGAAGCTGTCAACAAGGCAGAATTATCTTCATTTTACATACCATGAAATTAAGCCTCACAGTCTTTCTGAGGTCTGTCAAAAAATTTATTTAATTGTTTGGCCCCTGATTTAAGTCTATATGGGCAATAACCTTTTAGATAGTCACATTGCTACTTCTAATCAATATACATAATCAGAAAAAAGGCAGAATCAGATCAGTGGTATAAAGTAAGGCTTGCTAGTATGTCCACACAGAAAGTGATCACTAGAAAGGATTTGGATAACGAAAGAAATGGTTAGTAGTGGAGAAGGGACTATGGTTTTGTGGATTAAATGCTTGCTATAAAGCATAAAGACATGAGCTGAATCTCAGGACCCATGTCTAAAGCTGGGAATCAGAGCTCAGATATTTGGGTCCCTGTGTGTTCTGGCTAATTAAGCTAGACAACCAATCAGCCATAGGTTAAATGAAAGTCTCTGTTTCAAAATAAAAGCATTTGAGAAAGACACTGAATATCATCCTCTGGCACACACACACACACACACACACACACACACACACACACACACACAGAGATATACACACAAATACTCTTACACACATATAAACACATATACCCATATATCACATACATGATATATATAATACATTTAAATGTAGCAATAAAGTAGTGAACATAAATAAGCTCAGGCATTTTTCCTACTATATAATGCACTTGCACATACTCAGTAACCGAGATGTCTAGCTCTGCTTTTGACTCAAATGAGAGTGGATATAGATACCACATACTAACAGCACTTCTCTGTTTCTATTTGAGTGACCACAACCTCCTCCCATAGACTAATAGTTCCTGTCATTTCAGGAAACTTTGGCTTCCACACTTCACTTTGGCTTCCTTGCCCGACCCAGACTCTAAACCATAGCAGTGGGTCTAATAGCCTGTTTCTCTTTGCTAATTTACTTATTAATTTTGCAAATGGTGGTTTCATGGGTGGTAAATCTTATCTTTGGAAACATGATGTTTTTAGTATAACCTGTCATAAAGGATGCTCAAACCTTTCGTAGTAAAAATAAAATGTATTGAATGGCTGTCCACAAAACACTCTCTTCTAAGTTTATCACATAGATGAAATGATGGCTCAGTCAACAGAGCTAGGCAACTACTCAGTCTGTGATTGGTACCTGCCTAAAACTTTTCAGGGCTGACTAAAAACCTTTATTTCCATTTTTATTGTGAAAAGAGTAGAAAAGCTAGTTATAAATATATTGCTATCTACATTTCAATAGAATCCTGAATTGAAAAAATTAACACAAGCAAAGTGATTAAGGAGTAGGAAAATAAACAGTAATGTGATTTAGGGGAAGTGCCTCATAGGCTTTCTTGATGCAAAAACAGACAAGTCTGTGAAATAGAATGTGTGTTCTGCAGGCATGAGAAGAAAAGTTCTATTTCCAGCTCTTATGTGAATGGTTGGCAGGTGTAATGGCCCACCTGCAATGCCAGGCTGCTAGACAGAGACAAGGGATCCCCCACTACAAGCTGGTTAGCTAAACTAGCACAGTTGGCAAGCTTTGGGTTCAAGTGGGGGACTTTGCCTCAGTATATGAAGTGGAAAGGAATGTAGGAAGACATCTTATGATAACTTCCGACCTGCACTTGCATGTGTACACATAGCTGAGGGAAAGAGACCGCCCTGGAATGTATGAGATGTTGTCTTCCATCCGCAACACTGTAAAAGAAATAAAAATCGAGCTGGAGAGATTGCTCAGTCATTAAATGCTAGGCTCACAATCATAAATATAAAAGTTCAGTTCCCAGCAACCACAGCTGTCTCTCTAGCCACTTTTTTTTGTCTTACAACGCACTGATGCACATGGACTGCTGCTTTGTAGAAACACAACTGTCTAAAAAATAAGGAAACAAACAAAAACAAATAAGATTTAAAAAGAAAAGAAAAAAAACAAATGAACAAAAAACCAAAACAATAACAACCAAACCCAAACAACAACAACAACAAAAACCAAATAGAGGAGAGGGCATCCTACCGTGACTCTAGGTGAGAGAATCAGGGCAGAATGGGAAAATGGAAGGATCCAGAGGGTCCTAGAAATCTACAAGTAGAACATTATGATGGGCAGATCTGGGCCCAAGGGTCCTCCTCAAACTATGGCACCAGCCATGGACAATACGTACAGTAGACCTCGAACCCCTATCCAGATCTAGCCAATGGACAGGACATTCTCCAAAGTTGAGAGGAGAGTGGGGAGTGACTTTCACACAAACTCTGGTGCCCCATTTTTGACCATGTCCCCTGGATAGGGAGTCCTGGTGGCACTCAGAGGAAGGATAGCAGGCTACCAAGAAGAGACTTGATACCCTATGATCATACACAGAGGAAGGAATTCCCCATCAGTCACAGTCATAGGGAAGGGGAGTAAGAGGAAAATAGGAGGGAGGGAGGAATGGGAGGATACAAGGCATAAGATAACAAATGAGATGTTATATGAATAAATTAATAAAATATATTTAAAAAGAAATAAAAATCAATGCACTAATCAAGTAGCCTGAAGCATAACCATGTACAGTGTACGTAAAAGGGGAAACCCTAGACCCCAACTTATGGTATTCACACTTCAGCCATATTCTATTTATAGACACCCCAAGATCCAATACCCAAAATGTTTTTTCTGTGGTTCTGAGAACAGTTGGTTTCATCTCAACAAAATATTGTCATTAAAAGAACCATGGTCAGAAATGAGCACAAGGCGTCCAGTCTCATTACTGCTTGTAACAACAAATACAGAAAGAATTCTTAGATTGTTGAAATTTATCATTATTCCTGCAATTATGTACATATAGGTCAATTCAGAAAATATGTTGAATGACTGAACACTGTTTTCCATTAAGTATATGAATAATTTGTATTCATTCTTTATCAAAAGCCATCATGTAGCCTGGTTAAAGAGCACAATTCCTTAGAAGCCCAACAGAAAGTTCTGAGTTCTAGAGTTGAGCAGGGTCAAATGTGGGACTGTAAGCCATAAGAAAATTAGTTTTGTGCTCTTGCAAGTAAGAAGGACTATCATGCCATGCAGAATTCCCCAGACCCATGCAAAGCTATAGTACCCGTTACATTAAACAATACCAATTATTTGAGAAAGCCTCCCAAGAGTCCACATTTCAAAAGCTCTCTGTTCTTCAGTAATGATCAGGTTTCAAAGCCAGGACAAATGGCTTAGCTGCCTAT
The DNA here is from genome assembly GCA_907169655.1 of Acomys percivali. NCBI lineage: Eukaryota > Metazoa > Chordata > Mammalia > Rodentia > Muridae > Acomys > Acomys percivali. The sequence continues at coordinate 73,004,327 of OU015747.1, forward strand.
TTTCCATATCAAATTTAACCTGGCCATCATGTGCTCACAACATCCCTCAGTTCCAACCTGTCACAGGACCCTTGTGGCTTGAAAATCTCAACCCCTACCATGAACTTTCCAGCTTAGGGCGCTGGGCTGCTCTTCCCTACATACAACCATTTTGGTTACCTGCTCACCTTGTATCTTTGGGCCTCCTGGCTGATGCATCTGGTTCTGCTTGCTCCTCTCTCCCTTGCATTTTCCCTCTCTCTCAGACATGGCACCTCTCAGTCTGGTTATGGCCAATCGACTCGCTCAGACATTCCGGCCTCTGACTATGCTCTCCCACTTATAAACCTTCTTCTCTTCTTGGTAGCCTGCTATATCCTATGAGCATATAAAGGGAGAGGAAGATCCCCTCAGGCACAGTCATAGGGGAGGGGAATAAGGGGAAAATGGGAGGGAGGGAAGAATGGGAGGTTACAAGGGATGGGATAACAATTGATATGTAATGAGAATAAATTAATAAAAAAATTAAAAAAAAACTTTCTTCTCCATCATACCTATTGACAGTCATGTGTCCTTTTATTTCCTTTTCTTTAATTTATTCTCCTCTTTCTTTTTCTTTTCTTTTCTTTTCTTTTTTTCTTCTCCCAGTAATAGGAAGGACCTAAGCTCTAAAGTGTGGCAACAAAGTGTATAATTTGCCTGGTCCCATTCCTACCTTGTGCAGTATATACTATGCCTTCCTAGTCATTTCTAATGAATCCATATTTTCAGTATTAACACCCTGTGACTTGCCCAATTCATTATTTCAGACACAGAGAATCTCACCAATATGTCACTGGGTACCCTCAATACACTATCACTGCTAAAGATGTAGTTTAGTGGTAGGAGCGGCGTCTAGAATTCTTAAGACCCTGAGTTCTTTTAGCTTACATACTTGTATGTGAATGCATGTGTTTGTGTGTTTTTTTATGTGTGTGTGTGTGTGTGTGTTGTACACACACACTCACACACTGATTTCCATGGAGATAAATGAGCCAGATACGAGTGACAGCCCAGGAATCTAATTTAGGTTGCCCTCAATTCTATGTTCCAAGGTTGTAACTGTCACTGGAAGTATTTTTTTTTTTTACAGAAACAAAACAAAGTTGTATATCAACTTATTTTCTAAATACACTAGTAGAAACACCAGGTAAGCTGGAAACAGCAAAACAGAAATTTTTAGTTCTCAAATGCTGTCAGATGACAATCATAGTCACTTTGTTTGAAGGGACCCTACCCCACGGGCCCAAAACTCCCAAGAACCCTATTTTTTTTTAACCACACCAACTCCATGACAGGCTTCACATTTTCACTGTGATTAACTAGGCCAAGTTCCTAACAATTCCTGAAAAAACAAACAAACAAACAAACAAACAAACAAAAAGACAAGTTACAGACAGCTCATGGGCAGCTAATCAGCATAAAGAACAAAACTAGACACCACATTTTTATTACTTCATGCCTTGGTAGAGAACACAGCTGGCCCAACCAATCAAATTAAATGCCAAATCCTGAGTAGGAGTCAAAACCTCATTGACTCAAAAAATCCACAATAACCAAACAAACATCCAATCCTGAATCACCTCATACACTCTAGACTCAATTCTGACAAATTAAAGCTCATGACAGTTCCCTCCAACTGTCTATAAATTGAGCCTGTGTGTTCATTTCAGGGTCCCCCTCTAAAGGAAAGAAATGATCCTAGCATGCTATAATAAAAACACTGTTTTTGTACACTGCCTTGGGATCTTTCTACAACAGATTACCTGGACTCTAACAGTTGATGGAAGCTAGTGATCAGTTAATCTGTTATTCACACAGATGTTAACTCAGACACAGTGATGGTCAAGGAATTGGGTCAGATGGCTGAAGGTAGCCAGAGGTCAACTGTAACTACCTTTCAGAACAGCACATCAGTTTGCCTTCTACAAGGAAACAGTCAGCTGCCTTGTACAAGGTTCAGAGGGAGGTGCTGCTGTTGCAAGCACCTTCCATTAATTGTTCAATATTCAAAACTGCAAAAACCAAAGTCTGAGTAGAGCCAGGTACAGTGATGAGAGACTGCATTCTCCCTGCTGTGGAAGATGAGACAAAAGTATTACTTAAGTCTAGGGGCCAAAACAGTGAGATATCATCCCACTCCAGAAAAATAAACCCTGAAACTAGAGCTAAGCAATTAAAGTAAGTTATTTTTGAAACCTAAGACTAGCCATGTTTATTTTACCACAAAAAATTAAAACAGGCCAAGCTGCAGCAATTGGCTGCTTCAGAATGAGAGCAATTAGCCTAATGTGCTACTGATATATCCTCCCACACCCCATTTGTTCAATCTCCCCTCAGTCACAAACTAGCAAACTTGTAGGCACTGAATATTTGTTTCAAAGTACTGTCATGAATACACTGTGGACATGTCACCTAAATTCGCATTTTCTTTAGAAAATCTTTATTCACATAGTGTGAGGGCTCAGTGGGGCTGGGAAGCTGGAGGGGCTGAGTCTAGGATTTGAAGAATCTGGAAAAAACCTAGAGGTTCCTCCTCCAAAGAATGGATAAGGAAACTGTGGTACATTTACACAATGGAATACTATTCAGCTATTAAAAACAAAGAAATCTTGAAATTTACAGGCAAATGGATGGAATTAGAACCAATCATCCTGAGTGAGGTAACCTAGACCCAGAAAGACATGCATGTATATACTCACTTATAAATATACATTAGCCCAACATATCAGGGGACTGGGACAGATATTGGGATTGAAAGCCAGACTCTGGGGAAAACACTGAGAATTTCAGGGAAGAGTGGTGGGATTGAAAGACTGAGAGGGATTAGGAGCTCCACAGGGAGACCATCAAGTCTAGTGGATGTGGACACAGTGGGGCCTGCAAACTGATGCATCAACCAAGCACAATGCATGCAGAAAACCTATACCCCCTGTCCAGATGTAGCTGACAGCTGATTCTCCAAGGAAGGAGCTGACACTGAACCTCTAACATGTACTCTGGTGCTGAGGATTTGATCACTGCAGGCATACAGAGGAAGGTTATCCAGGCTATCTTGATGAGACTTCATAGGCTGAGGCCACATCACAGTAGAGGGAAGGGGAATAGTGCAGGAGAAGGCAGAAGGGTGAGATGGAAAAGGGATAACAATAGGGATGTAATGTGGGAATAATTTATAATAAACAAAGGAACAATAGTACACTTCTGTCAGCAACTGACTTGTTTAATGTTATGATTTCACTATCAGTAACCTGGAGCTTGGCAAAAAATTCAGCATGAAAAGTTGGTGAAGCCGACTGTTAGAGAGATTTTGAAAAGCTGCAGTGTGCCCCTAGGATCTCCAAGAGGCTTTTGCAGGGAAAAAAGGGAACATCTCAGAAGAGACTTCGAAAGACAATGCACCACTTATGTCTCGCTGCCTGACCTAGATGACATGCCCAGCTAGAGAAAAGGCTAAGGATGCTTCAGAAGAGATGTGATGTTCAAAGGGTTATGTCTGTGAGCAGATCATTTTGGGAAAGGGCAATTAAAGAAACCTCACCAAACATTGGCTGCCACTTAGCTATACTTACTCAGATGTAGTTTGTATGAACCCAGGCTTAGAAATAAACAAACAAACAAACAAATAAGAAAACTATTAGTTAACTCAAAGGCTATAGATTGCTGGTAACACAGAAAACATATTATTCATTTAGGTACGTCTGTAGATTACTAAATAATAGCAGGAAGAACAACAGCAGTGAGGCAAGAGCTGGGTAGAAATGCAGTAAGAGCAGTCATAATATATTATTTATGATGCATGTCTTACAATCAAAAGATTTGTGGTGGGAGAGTAGGGACTGAGAATTGAAGTATCAAGATTATCCTATGAATGAAGCGACTTTGAAGAGAGAGACTGAATGCTTTCCTTGCCTGAGCTGCACCGGAGGACCAGAGCATGCTAGAAGTGAGGAAACACTCCAAATACAAATGGGATAAGCAAGGTCTTAAATGTTTTACACGTTGTTATATTCTCCTGGACCAATGCTTTTTCAGTTATTTCCTCATCCCATTAGCCCACTTCCATTCAGGGGAGTGATTTTTGTTTTTAAATTGTCTACTCCTATTTTTACTTTTCCACTTGGGTTCCTGGTGCAAGTAATTGGCTTGGTACAATGGGGCATAGAGTCAGGAACTTTCTGAACTGAAATTTACAGATGGACACTTCTAAGCATGTTCTCCTTGGCACTCTGAACTTTCTTATTTTCGCTGACCTCCAAGACTAATTTAAAGGTGCTGCCTTTTTTCCATCTCTCTTCCTCCTGGTGGCCACAGGAATTTTCAGCTTGCCTTTACTATTATTTTTCCTATCAAATTTTAGTAAAATTGTTCTTGTTTTTCCTTCTGAGTCCATTTTTAATTATTTTATTAATTAAACTAGAAATCCACAAAGTGATTACAGTTTCTTTTGTAGCAATAGGCGAGCATGAATGAGAGTGTATACATTCACAAGGCAAACAGTTGCCAGGAAGTCTTCCTGAAGGACTAGTATTTTGGAATAATCAAGTATGGAATTAAGAGAGGAGAAGAACTTTGCCAAAGTAGTCCATTTGGAATACTTGTCTGGTGGCTGCATTCATCAGATTATATCTAGGTCCCCAGTGTGCCATTCTGCACAAAGCACAGAATCCCCCTTGGAGACTGGAGATGATTCATTCTAGCTTTCCTAAATGCTATGCTTCTGTAGATATCATAAATTAGGGAAGGCATACTTATGACATGTAGCCCAAGAGGATGACTCTTTAATTGAGCCCTGGGGGCTGTCAGAGCTAAGAAGCTCCTAACTCAACATGGTTTGGGAGAGCTAATAACATACATTTGTTAATATGTTATGTGCATGGAATTTTGGGTCTGAGCAGCTTTCAACTAAATGAATGCTTTACCCGGGCACTGTTAAAGGATTCTGAATCAGTTAATCAGTCAATGCTTCTTTCTTTCTTTCTTTCTTTCTTTCTTTCTTTCTTTCTATCTATCTTTCTTTTTCTCTCTCTCTTTTTCTCTCTCTCTCTTTCTCTCTCTCATCCTTCCTTCTTTCCTTTCATGTTCCGTTCCTTCTTCCTTTTCAGAATGCCCATATTTGAAGATAAAATTACAATGTCTATATGCTCACGCTTCAAAACAAGGGTCTCCTAGGTAAACAGCAGTTGAAGTCAGAGACAGACAGCTGTAGAGTTAGACCAACAAAGATCCACTTGAGGTATACACAGTCACATAACCAAACAAATTAACCAAGAAAGTCATCTTGTTCTGACCTCCAGAGAAACAGTAATGAAAGCTGACATTGCTGGAGAGGTGAGGGGAGTAGGAATTAAAGAGGGCAGCATCAAGATTAATATATGAAAGAAGCCCATTGACCAAGAATATTGGACTCTCCCTGCCCCAGTATAAAATACAACATGCCCAAGAAGAGTTCACTATATGCAAATGTGGGAGAGGCAGCTGCTAAGTCCATGACCTATGAGGGGGTCAATGGATGTCTTTCCCTAGCTTACATGCTCATCTGATTCCTGGGAGTGACTTTCTTTGTTTTAAACTGTTATTGTTTTTATTACTAACCATACGTCCTTGGTGAAATTTTCTGTGTTGGAATATGAGATCCTGGTACATTCAGTCACCCTGAATTGAGACCTAACTGGTAATAGAACCATTATCCATAAATCATGGTTATATCAACTCAGTACTTCCTGTGAAATATTAGTGGAGTACTCAAGAATTTCTATTTCCTTCTTACAATATGGAGACCGAGGAGGGCAGGCCCTTCATTTCCCATGAGGCGGCTCTTATGTTTGCTTGGTAAACTTAAGTGCTTTACAATCCAAAGTAATGAGATGATAATGGTATGGTGATTAATTTTAATAGCAGTAGGATTGAAATGGCACCAGGATCTATTTCTATTAAGATCCCAGGGATCTGGCCCTTTACTCAACACTGCTCCTTTACTAGGTATGTTGATTTTGCATGTCATAGAAGTGACCTTACAACTGGGAAGTGAACCTGGCTGCCTTGAGAACACCTGATAGTTGCTTGTCTTTTTAGGAACTAAGAAGTATCTTCATAGTATTTGAATATGGTATGTGTCCTTAACACTTTGTTCTAATCCATACCTCCACTGCTCTCCTCCATTGCTCCTCCTCCTTTTTTAATGATTATTTTCTTTCTAGATCACCCCATTCTATATTTTAACTTTATTTATTTATTTGTTCACTTGGTTGTATGTGTAGTCATGGGAAAAGGACAATTTTGTGAACTTGGCTCACTCTTTTTATCTGCACATGGGTTCCAGGGCTCATCTTCATCACTTCTTGCTAGTCAGCCCCTCTTCTGCTTTTATGCAACTTGTGTTTCATTATCCTATTCTCATCCCATAAGAAGTTTTCCTTCTGTCAGATGATTCTCTTTCTAGTTTTATATCACACACACACACACACACACACACACACACACACACACACACTTAAAATGAAAAAGTTTTAAATAATTATTTCTATGCTTCAATTTTGTCTATCTTTTTGGGTCCAGGTACATGCATGTAGTTGCCTACAGAGTTAAGAAGAAGATATTAGATCCCCTGAAGCTGAAGTTACCATGGGCATGCTGCAAACCAAACTCAGGTCTTCTGAAAGAGAGTAAGGAGCCAGGCGTGGTGGAGCATGCCTTTAATCCCAGCACTGGAGAGGCAGAGGCAGGTGGATCGCTGTGAGTTTGAGGCCAGCATGGCCTACAAAGCAACTCCAGGATAGTCAAGGCTACACAGAGAAACCCTGTCATGAAAAACAGAAAAAAAAGAGAGTAAGAAAGACATAGACTCATGCATATTAATGTCCCCGTGTCTATACAGCAAACAGGGACACAAAAATATGTTAGAAACTTCTCTTTCCTACCCTCAAGCCAGAAGTCATGAGTGGCACAATAACTTCATGTTGTGAAGGTGACATTCATTAAGGCTGAGCATGCCCCCATTTTGTCATTTCTTTTGTAATGTGAATCATCCATTGAAGGTTTGCATATTTATTCAAAATACTCTTTAACTCAAAGGCTCTAAATTATTTTTATTTATTTATTTATTTATTTATTTAGTTAGTTAGTTAGTTAGTTAGTTTCATAGCTGTTGGTGATTTGTGTTTGCTTTGATTTATTTTATTTGCATGTCTACATCATACTTGGCTGGTGTTACTATTATTAAAAATGCCCTTTCTGAGGGGCACCATGCACTGAGTCATCCAGTGTAAGTTACTTGTAAAGAAAGATCCAAAATAAAACCAAACTAGTTGTACAAACAGAAAAAAAATAACAAATCAAATTTCTCAGAGATCATGACTCTATAATGACCAAGTGCAATGATATTGAAACACCTGAAATACCACACATAAAAGCAATCTTCTCATAAAAGCAATCAAGAGAAGCTGGAAATATTGCTAAGCAGTTAACAGAGCTTGCTGTCCTTGCAGAGGGCCCTGGGTCAGTTCCCAGCACTCACATAAGGTAGCTTACAGGCAAGTGTTAATAGAGCTTCATAGACTACTTATACATTTTGTTCTCCACAGGTACCTACATGGATGTAGTACACATAAACTCATGCAGGAATACACACCACAAAAATTAAAAGCAAACATTAAAAACAAAATTAATTACCATATAAAAATAAAACAGAAATAGATAGATGATCCAGGGATATCAGTTCAAGAGTCAGGTTGAGATAGACAGTCTCTAGTGAAGAAGAACAGACCAGCAACACAGGTAGGGAAATTCAGTAGTGAAACTAAGACATTGAAGAACAAGAACAAGAAAAAGAAAAACAAACCCACATTGAATGATTAAAAACTCTAAAGCTAAAAGGCACAGTGTGAAGCATTGTTACTAGACTAGGTAACAGAGAAGAAAAAACACTGTGAACAGAAAGTAAGATGGACAAAATTCCTTCAAATATCACTAAAGATAAATAAACATAGACAATCACAATGAAGCATCAGAGAACTTTGAATTGATCAGGAGACGGGACTTAAGACTCAATGTGGCAGAATAAGGAATCGAGAAAAACAAAGACATAGAAAATACAGTTAACAATAAATTATGACATCTTCAGAAAAGTCAATGCAAACTGCCAGGCCAAGTTCATAGTTTGGTTTAATGGAATTGTCATGGATATATTCATATAAATAAATAAACTGTGTATATGAATTAGAGAACAATATGACAACAGATAAAAGGTTATAAAGCAATGAATATAAAAATTTATTGCATAGGTTATAGGAGAAAGGGGGAAAGAGGAAATTAGACTATGTTGTAGTAGCAAACTTTTTGAACATTATAGGAGGTAGATTAAAATTTATGCATACCATACTGGTTTCTGTGTATGTAAGTGTGTGTGTATATGTGTGTGCATACATGTGTGCACATGTCTGTGAATATGTCTTTGTGTGCATGTGTGCCATGTCTGTGTAGTTTGACATGGAGTTTTGAATTCAGAATCTTCCTACCTCAGTCTCTTGTTTTCTGGTATTAGAGGAATGCACCAACAAAGCCAGATTTGCTGTTTAAATTAAGATGACAATTGGACTTTTAATATAAGCAGTGATAAAATACAAAATAATATGAAGTGATATAATGAGGGAAGTAACAAAGTAATGAAAGGATTAAAAGCTATATTAGAATATATCAAAAGAAAAGAAAATAGAGTGAAGCATTGGACAAATCATTTCAGAAACAGAAACCAAAGCAAATAGAAAAGTAAAGGATCACCATCTCATCAGTAAATGCATTAAAGGTAAGGCACTGAATCAAAGATGAAAAGGGGGAGAACATATTTTATATTGTAAATATATTTTAGATATTATATTATATTTGTGTTCTATTTGAAGAAACTAATTTGAAAATAAATTAATGTTAAAAAGATAATACATGGCAGGGCATGGTGGAGCAAGCCTGTAATCCCAGTACTTGGGAGGCAGAAGCAGGTGGATTGCTGTGAGTTCGCGGCCAGCCCTGGTCTACAAAGTGAGTCCAGGATAGCCAAGGCTACACAGAGAAACCCTGTCTCATAACCCCGCCAAAAATAATAATACATGAACACAGCTAAAAGGAAACTAAGGTGCTTGCACTAATATCAGAGGATGTACGATTTAAGAAATTGGTACTACCGAAAAATATATTAATTTAATACAGTTATAAGAAGGGCACATAATCAGGAGGATATATATTTACTACAAATACATACGCATCTAATGTAGATCTATAGAATCAGGAAGCAAGGACAGAAAACCGGGCTGAGATGCAAATGATAGCAACAGTATTGATGACACCCAATACTCTGGATTATTCAGTGATAAACCATGAAGAATCATGTATCAAATAAGGTGTAATATGAGGACATACAGCCAGAGTTATGTTCTGACCTTACATGTGCCCTAGAATGTTCACACACACACACACACACACACACACACACACAAACACACATGCACACACACACATGCACATTTTGTTTTAAGATAAAGTAATCTATGGCATTGTTTGCAAATGACATTCATATTGAAATAAAGTTACTTATCTTCTAACCAACACTGCAGTTTCTTATATAAGTCATTTCAACAGAAAACATTAAATTCCTTTATCTAAGACATTTATTTTTAAGTTCAGAATATCCTGTATAATCCCAAAAGGGCGCTGCTATAACTGTAGTTAGCACCACAAGGGAATGGGGCCATTTTAAATATTTCTTGATAATGAATATGCCACCAGTTATGCCAGTGATGAAGAGCTGATGTCAAAGACAGATGAGAAAAAAACACATGGATCTGCTTATTCACACAGTATAATCAGGATCTGGTGTCATGCTGAGATGCAGGTTGCCCAGGTGTGCTGAGTTCCCTCTGCCTCGAGGCTCTGCTAAAGTCAAGGGGAGTGAAACAGGTCATTCACAGGCAGAATTATTACAATCACACATGAGCAGTTAAGCAACTATATGAAACTCAGAGCTAAGGTAAAATCAAGGAAAAGGAAATGGGCAGTGGTAAGCCAAGAAATGTTTTTCATTTTAAATGGATTAACTGTGAAAGCTTGATAGGAAGATAATATTTATATAAAGTTTTGCAACAGGGAAGGAGAAAGGTATATAAAATTACAGCGTAGATTTTTATATATGGAAACAAAAATCCAAATGTTCTAAGGTTGATTTCATTTGACATCAAAAGTACAGAAAACAAAATAAATACATACAAAAATGAGATCCATTGAGTTAAATACTTTATCTAGAGGTTAGTATTAACTAAGTGAGGAGAAAACCTGTAGAATTATAATGATATGAACAGTCACATACATGATGGGTGCAGTAACTAGTGTATATTTTATATGTGTGTGCTTGTGAGTATTTCTCTCTCTCTCTCTCTCTCTCTCT
>OU015747.1:73023055-73035740 GCA_907169655.1 Acomys percivali
ATATATATATATATATATATATATATATATATATATATATATATATAGGTGTTTTACTAATATTTTGTATTTTACTCATATAACTCAATTACAACAAAAGGTTTACTTCCAATACTTTGAAAATGTTATTGCAGGCTGTTTAGGATATGTTATACAAGTTAATTGTTAGGTGATCAAATCATGATCATGTCAATCACTAGTCTACTTTTATCACAAGAATATACCCCTTAGGTGTGGCAGATAGATATGATTCTGTAGAAAGATAAGGTAGGACAGTTAGATAAGGTCTTCAAAAACCTCAGAGATATGCATAATATGGCATTATAAAATGTTTTTTAATTATTTTAAAGATTCACTGACTGTGAGGCAGTTTAACTCCTGGCAACACCCAGCCTACCTCAAAGAGGATGATGTGCATCAAAGAACTTCTTTATGCAGATGGCTTCAAATGTGGCAAACAAGCCACTGGGAAAAAGGTCCTCATTTCTACTATAGACATAATTCTGCCTAAAAGAGGGCAAGCTTGGATGCATGTAGAGTCATCAGCCAAACTCTGCCATGACAGGGTAAGCAAGTCCTCAATAAGTCCTGCCTCACAAATATGTCTAGCAGATATATTGGACCAGAAGGCTGAAGAATATGCTTCAACTTAATATAGAGTTTTTGGTGACTATTCAGATTAAAAACTGTCTCTGTAATCTTCTCATTTGGAAAGCTACTAACCTGCACTCCCAGCATATGCAGGTAATCAAGTTTATTCTTTCTAGAGTCTCTGATGGAGTTAAAGACTGGGTAGCTTAGTTTTACAATGGTGCTTAGTCATTTAGGGGTTAAAATGTTTTTAGGTATAGATAGATGTTTTAAGTTGATAATGACAAGATGTGCTGGAGATTAATTTAGAACGCACCAAGATAGGAGAGATGTTTTCCTCAAAGCTGTCAAATACAAAAAGCAAAAACACTAAGAATGTAAGATTTATATATTTCCTGATTGTATCATGGCTCTTCATGCTATAGGTAGTTTATTGTATATATGTGTAATGATACAAATGTATACGTAAAAAATAAAAAAAAATATTTCATTAATAAAAAAAATTGTTAATAAAACTAGCCAAATATGAGCCTGTGAGAAAGCAAGCTAGCAGTGTAACTCTATGGTTCCTGCCTCTGTTCCTGTTTTGAGTTCCTGCTGACTTTCTTTAAGGATGGACTGTGACCTAGAAGTTTAAGACAAACAAACCTTTTCCTCCTAGATTTGCTTGTCTTCTAAGTGTTTTACCAAGCAACAGATAGTAACAGAGAACCTAGGCAACTAGAATTTTCAGGAGAAGTTTGTTAGTATTCTTTTGGATACTAGAAGAAATGATATATCCCAGAATTAGGCTACCTTCTGTAGACATGTTGTCTGCTTCATACAGGATATTTCATTTTAAGTCGTCAGGGTATTTTTAGTTACTTGTTCATTTGAGGTAATTGGGTTACCCTGTCTGTTTAAGGAGTGCCATTTATCATTTTTCAACAAATTTCTATAAATTCACAAATGATTATCGTGTATAAGAAATATCTTTAAGACTGAGAGCATCCTTTTCCACTAAGTCTGGCAAGGAAGCACAGATAGAGGGAAGTGATTGAAAGAAAAGCAAACAACAGAGTACATGTCAGAAACAGTCCTTGTTTCCCTTAATAAAGATTTGCTCAGTCCTTATGTGACTTGAAGTGCCAGTGTAGGCTTAGGGGCTCTCCTTTTCTGAGGAGTTGGTGATTGGGGACAGAGGAGGAAGGGGGCTATGATTGAGATGTAAAGTGAAATTAATTAATTAAAATTCATTACAAAGAAACCTAGAAAGAAATACTTTTAGTTAGACACAGTGAAACACACTCCTGTAATTCCAGCACTAGGGGAAGCAGAGGCAAGTAGGTCTCTAGGAGTCCCATGCCTTCCTGGTCTACAAAGTGGGTCCAGGGCAGACAAGGCTACACAGAGAAATCCTGTCTGGAGAACAAACAAAAAATAAATACTTTTTAGATTCACTTGTTCTTTTCTGTGTGTAAGTACTTTGTCTGTATCTATGTATATGCATCATCACATTCTTGTTGACTGCCCACAGAGGTCAGAAGCAGGCATCTGATTCCCTGTAGCTGCAGTTACAGATAGTTATTAGCCACTACCTGGCTACTGATAAATTAACTAATGAGTTCTTTTAGCTGTTGAGCCATCTCTCTGTATGCAAAAAAAATATTGTTGTTGTTGTTCTTGCTGCGGCTGCTGCTGTTGTTGTTCTTTTTGCTGTTGTTGTTAATTTGTACTCTGTGCCTGTTACCAAGATTTGCATGCGTCTTGAGAAGTGAGTTTGACTCTTGCTTCCTACGAAGAGCTTAAAAATTTGGGGAAAATCTGTTATTAAAGGAATATTCATCTGTGGCTATATTTTCCCTAACACTCTTGACTTTGTCAAGAAATTTATTTTCATTTCAAGTGACGTTATTGTGTGTCTTTGGTCCCAACCTTTGTTCATTCCAGAATTCCAGTGGCCACTGTTATGCTCAGATGGGGAAGTCCCCAAAGACCACCAGGAGTCTGAAGTCTTATGCAAAGCATAGAGCCTTTATTCAAGCTTGAGTTCAAGGGCCCTCAAACCTCACCAATGCAGAAGCTTAGTAGTGAGAGCCCAAAGATTTCATTAGGAAGGATTTTCTTTATCTTTAGTTATAATTTATTCAGATTACATACTGATTAGATTGTCATACCCTCACTTGTATCTCCCTGTTACCATCCTCCCTCCTTCTCCACTAGACCTCTGACAGAAGAGGACCTCCTCCTCCTCATTTGACCATAGCATAACAGATCTCATCTGGATAGCCTTCTTTCCCTTACTCTGTGTGCCTGCAAGGCCTCTTTATGAAGGAGAAGTGATCAAATTGGGGCGTTAGAGTTCATGTCAGAGGCAGTCCCCGCTCAGCCCAAAGCCATGGAGAATGAAGTGTCCATTGCCGAGATCTGAACAGGAAGGGCTAGGTTCTATACATCCATTGTATTTGGTTGGAATAATAGTTTGTGCAGGGTGCACTGGGTCCAGATGTGCCGGCCTTGATGGTCTCCTAGTGGGGTTCCGGAACTCTATGTGTCCTTCCATTTACAAATTCTTCCATATCACTCTCACTTGGAGTATAGCAGTAAGTCCCAGCATCTGTCCTGATCTCCTGCTGAGTGGAGACTCTCAGAAAACATCTGTGTTGGACTAATATCCACTTATAAGTAAATATATGTCATGTCTATCTTTCTGGGTGTGGGTTACCTCACTCAGGATGACCATTTCTACTTCTATACATTTGTCTGCAACTTTCATTGTGGTTACAGCAAGGAATACGACTTTTGAGCAAGAATGAGGTGGCAACATGAGATATCTCAAGCATAATTATTAAAGCTTAAGCAATTTGTTGATAACATCTGGGGAAATTAGGTGCATTCCAGCTGTCCCCTGATTGGCTTAGGCCTAGGGAAGTTCTTTTTCTGGAACAGCTTGTGGTGTTTCTGGTAACTGAGGTAAACTTGAGGACAGGCCTAAGATGGAGTCTAGTAACAAGGTGGTGTCTCCATGGCTCAGGTGACTTCTTGCTACCATATGCCTTCATGTAGCTTATGATTTTCAGTATTGTATCAAGAGCTGTTCCTATTGTCAGGGGCTTTTCTTTCCCCAAACGATAATTTCAGGACCATAAGAAAATGATGTAATGTTATTCTTACAAATTACTCCTCCATATTGATAACATGTTCAACTTCACTCTAAGTGAAGAGATAACAATATTTGCCAATTACTTTCCTCTTTTCTTCTTTCCCTCCCACCTTACCTTCCTTTTTATTTCTGGATCTCCAAATTGCTCCAATTATTTCCCTTCTTCCTGCTCTTCCTGTTTCTGATCATCTGCCCTCTATCTTCTGACAGTGATATATTTCCTGAAGAACTGAGTTTCTTTTTCTTTCAGATATCTGACAGAATGATTACTCAGATAGAATCTGCTAAGAACCTCTACTCTCTGAGCCCACTGAAGCTGACAAAGCTCAGGCACAAACTGCATTCCATATGGTTCCTTCCCACACCCTCACCCCCCACTCTTCACTCTCACTAGGAAAGCTATGCTACCCTGTTGACCTCTGTTCTGTCCCCCACATGTCTCAGTATCATGATGTGTAATGTAATATCTACATGTTCTTTTCTTTCTAAATGGAATTAAAATGTTTTCCCTTCCTAACACATGCCATTCTCTTATTTTATTCTTTTGTATTTCCACTTTCTCCTCTACCTGGATCATTTTTGGACCTTCTCTGGATGTATCTATGCACAAGCAGTAGAGTACTCTTAACATGAAACTTTTGTGATTTAAAATGTATTGTAAATGCATATAAACATAAACACTTATTTTGTTAGGCTTTGGAGCCAGTTTATAAAGGAAGTATGATGATATTAGAACTGTATCCTAGAGAACTACTACACTACAGGATGCAGAATACAAATTGCTATTCTGCTAGCAGAGAGGAAGGATGAGTGCATTACAGAAAGGCAGGCAGTGTGCAGTGGGACCACGAAGTGTCATGGACAGGATTACACATCACTTATATTCCATTCTATCAATATATATATATATAGCTGAACAATTTTAAAGACAGCATGGCAACCCTGTTGTCACACACTATCACTGTTTGCTGTACTTAGATTTCTAGTGAAAGAGAAACGAGAGACATGAAAATGTCTACTTCAGCAGCAAAAGCAGCAGTGTGAGTTTAAATTTGATTATGAGGAAAGAAAAACAACGTACCTGTAATTGTTAAAATGCCATTATGAAAAGTCATAGACTTAGAAAGTGTTTGCATAGAAAGCCAACTGGTTATTTGTAAATAGGACCACATAATGTTCAAATACACAGAAGCCAAGAAACTACTGTACCTGTAGCTCAAAGAGACCAAGTTACATCTGCGGTTGGCTGCAGAATCTCACTTTGACCAGGTCTTGTTTGTTTTATGAGCATATGAGATAAAAGAATGAGGCTTGTAAAGAATTATCTTGGAATTCTGATGGGAATTGCATTGAATCTACAAATTGACTTTGATAAGTTGGAGATTTTCACTATGTTGCTTCTCCCAATCCAAGAACATGGGAAGTCTTTCCATCGTCTGATATCTTCTACTATTTCTTAGTATAGAGATTTGAAAGTTTTTTTTTTTTCATATAAGTCTTTCACTTGTTTGGTTAAAATTACACCGAGACACTTTATACACTTTGTGGCTATCATGAATGGTATATTTCCCTTAATTTCTTTCTTAGCCTGTTCATTGTTTTTATAGAGCAGGGCTACTGAGTTTTTTTTTTTTTTTTAGTTGACTTTGTATCTGTCTGCTATACTAAAGGTATTTATCAGCTGCTGAAGTTCCTTAGTTTAATTTTCACTTATATATACTATCATGTCATCTTCAAATATAATAGATATTAATCTCTGTGAAGAAATTTAGACCTAGTAAGATAGGAAAGATATTCCCTTCAAGTTTCCCAAATACAAATAGCCAATCATCATGAATGTAACACTTACATAACTCCTGATTGTCTCATGGTTCTTCTTGCTGTATGTACTTAATTTTACTCATGTGTAATAATATAAATGTACATGGGAAAAAAGAAACATAATAAAAACATTAAAAAGAAAAAGAACAAGGCCTTTGCTAAGGTTCAATGAAGCCACTAAGGCCAGATCATGTGTCTCAAGCCAGAGTCACCATGTGAAACTGTATGGTTTCAGTTTTCAAGAAAGAGTTTTTCTTTGGCCCCATGACTTTTTTGATATGAACCACTAAAAATTGTCATTCCAGTTTCATTTACAGAGTTTCAACGTTAATGGAGTGACCATTAAAGAACATTTTGAACCTGGATTTTTAAACAATGTTAGAGTTATGAAGATGTTGGATAACTATTGTAATACAATATAAATAAATTATAATAAAATATACAAAAAAGATGTTGGAGATTTGTAAGCAATTGACTAATAAATTTTCACTATGAGATGAACATAAGACATTACAGACAAGGGGGAGAATACTATGATCTTAAGTAATTTTTATGTAGCAAATTGATAAGGGGTTGATTTGTTTTTTGTTTTTTTTTTAGTATTTGGAAGATTAAAATGTTAATGTTATTTTCATACAATATATCTGATCACATGCATCCCTCCCTCATCTACTCCCAGATCTATCCAACCACATCTTTCCAACTCAAAGCCTCCTTTATATATATCTTAAGAAAAAAGACAAGAAAACAGAAAAGACAAACAAATAAGGATAGAACAAAATGAACAACCTAAGAACAACAACAGCAAATCAAAAAAATCACAAGACATGCATAAAAACACACATACTCAAACACAAAACATAAAGTCACAAAATTGAAAGTCATATTATACAAGCAAAAGATGAGTAATGTTAAAGAAAATAATCTCCCAACATACTATTGAGTTCATTTTTGTGTTGGCATCTGCTGCTGGGAATGGAACCTGCCCTTAAGAGTGGTTTGTATACCCAGTGAGACTCCCTTGGAAAAGCTAGTTTTTCCTTTATAAGTAGTTGTTAATTGGAAATAGCTTCTTACCTGCTTCACCATCTCAATGCTCATCCATTCTAATAAGAGCAGGGAAGACTGGTTCTAAGTATGATTTTTAACTATGGGGACTTTGGCTCAAAAATTCTTGTGATATTTTATCAAACAATGTGACTTCTTTCTACCCTTGTCCAAAAAAATATGCCTGAGGCTAAATTAAGAGTTATAGATTAACAGCTTTGGCAGAGATAATTTCTCAACAGCCTAATATTGACTGTGTTGACTGGTTATTAGTGGCCACAATTCTACACCTCTATAATGAAAAGGCACCTCTATAATGAACAAGGTAAATTGAAAAATGTACAGTTTGATGAGAAAGAGGGGAAAGGGGAATGTAGAGGACCAAAATCCTATGTTTAAGGAAATAAACAGATAAAAGAAAAGTGTAATGCTAAATGGAATAAAGGGAATAGTAATCTCTTGGCAAAATCCCACCTTGCTAAGCTTCCATTTTTTGAAAATGAGTTAAAGTAAATCTTGTTAGAACCCTGTGCAGTAGTGGTGCACTCCTTTAATCCCAGCACTCAGAAAGAAGAGATGGGAATATTTCAGAGTTCTAGTCAATCCTGAACTACAGAGCAAGTTCCAGGACAGCTATGCTTAGGCAGTATAAAACAGAAAGGCGATGAAAATGTATTTGAATGATAAGGCACATTTCGGGTGCACAAAGCAATATAATGTGCCAGCTCTGGCCACTTTGTTCTGGCTTTAGAGTAAAAAATATAAGAAAGGAGTTATATAGAGATGATTTTGTCTAAGGAAAGAAGCTAAATCCATGCCCATGGCAGCGGTGTTCCTGCATAGAGGCCCAGAGAAGCCCTTGTGTGAAGCTGTGATGGTTAATCCTGGATTGCCTTGAAGATTCCAAGAAGTTGGGGATGCCAGAGCTGTGGGATACCTGGAAAGACAAGCAGCTGTTTGGGTGTGGTGCCAGCCCTAGTGAAAGTAGTGCATTGTAACTAACAAAGGTGAAAGGAGTTGGGAATCTGAAAAGAGCTTTGTTATCCTGAATGGAAATACAGAATTTGGAGTTTGTCCTTCTGGTTTTCAGTCTTGTTTCATCCAGTATTTCTTCATTATGCACCATTTCCTCACTTTTGGAATGGTAATGCATATTATTTGCTATTAGATGTTGGAAGTATATGATCTGCTTTTCATTTTGATTTTACAGGGAATTGTAATTAAAAAGGTTACATGACTTTCAGAAGAGAATTTGAACTTTGGACTTGAAGCAGAGTTGATACTGTGATAGACTAAGGGGATTTTTGATGTTGAACTACATGCATTTTTCATTATAATATGGCTACAAGCCTATGGGGAACTGGGCGTGCAATATTGTAGTTGAATAAAAATGGCCCCTATAGGGCCATAGGAAGTAAGTTTGGCCTTGTTAGAGGAAGTGTATCAATGAGGGTGTCTTCTGATATTTCAGAAGCTCAATATGTAGGTCTTACTCCTGCCTGTGGATACAGACGTAGAATTCTTGTTTCATATAGCATCACAGCTGCCTGAATACTGCCAAGTTCCCCATCATTAAGATAAGCAACTACAACTTTGAACTGTAAATCAGCCCCAGTTAACTGCTTTCCTTTCTAATTGTTACTGTAGTCATGGTGTCTTGTCACAGCAATACGATCCTAATTATGACAACCTCTTAGAATCTTTCTGCCTCCTCTTCAGCATAGTTTTCTGAGGCCTGAGGAGAGGGATTAAATGAAGAAATCCCATTCCAGACTAAGTAGTCCAAGGTTCTACTCTTTGTACATTGTCCAGTTGTGGGTCTTTGTATTAGTTACTGTGTACTTCAGGAGAAAGCTTCTGTGATAATGACTGACTGAGACATTGAATTATGGATATAGTACAGAATGTCCTTAGGAATTATTTTATTGCTACTTTTCTTTAGCAGAACAATAGTATTTTTTCTGGCACTGATTTTTTAAATATACATATGATACCTGATGTATATATATATATATATATATTATTTTAAGAGGCATCTACAGTAAGATATTTCCATTTGCCCTTTTTTTTTTTCTTTTGTTTTACTCATTTTAAATTCTGGTCATAGGACCATCCTTTCACTTCCTAGCCCCACCTTCCTTCCCCTATTTCTCAGAAAAGGCAGTTTCTTCCCATCCATCACACCTCATCATGTTGTATCAGGAATGAGCATTTCTTCTCCCCAGTGGCCTGGTAAGGCAGTCCCCCCAGGAGGAAGTAATTTTTTAAAATGATTTTTTTGTACATATACATTTATATTATTATACATATATACAATAGATTACCTATGGCAAGAAGAGCCATGACACAATCAGGAATTATATAAATGTTACATTCTTAGTGTTTTGGCTATTTGTATTTGACAACCTTGAAGAACACATCTTTCCTATCTTGGTGAATCTAAATTTCTGAATGTAAGTCCATCTCCATCACATATTGTCCTTATCAACTTAAATCTCCTATGTAGACCTAAAAACATCTTAACCCCTAAACAATTAAACTTCATTGTAAATTTAAGCTAGCTTTACAATGAAGTGTAATTTTTTAGGGGAAGTAATTTAAAAGCTGGTAAGAGAGTCCATGTCAGAATGAGGCCCTGCTCCCCTTAATAGGGTATCCACATAAAGCTTACATTCCTATCAGCTACATCTTTGTAGGAGTCCTAGCTCCAGTTGTACAAGGTCCTTTCTCAGTGCATTAGTCTCAGCAGTTCCCTTTCTGACCTGGTTAGTTGGCTCTATTGGCATTCCTGTGAATCTCCTGTCACCTCTGGTCCCTTTTGTCCTCTCCGCCCTCACTTTTTCACAAGGCCCCTACCTTCTCCCAATGTTTGTCTTTTCACCCCAGCAGGACACATGCAGAGTTGTCCTCTGAGAGGCTCTACCCAGAAGCACCTAGTAGAGTAGTAATTTTTTTCTGATCATCTGGATCCATGGTCTATGTGATCTCAGGTTCTTGGCCACCAGGGCAATATTTGGAATGAGTTCCATCTCATGGAGTAAGCATTACATCTGAGAGGTAGTAGTTGGTCAATTCTACACTTATGACACTGTTGTATCAGTGTATAATGCAGGCCAGTCAACATTATACATTATAGGTTTTGTAGTGGGTTGGTGTTTACTGTTCTTCTCTGGTGATTGTCAATTTGACTGGGCCAGGGACATAAATGAGGTACACATCTTTGTGTGTCTGTGAGAGAATTTACAGAGAGAATTAGCTTAGAGATGAAAAGTCACTCTGAGTGTGGTTGACATTATCACAAGAACTGGAGTCTTGGACTAAATGAAAGAGTTAAGGGAGAATTCAAAAGAGAACTGGACGTTCCTCCTTCTGTTTATAGGTCTGTGACTATGTTAGCAGGTAACCTTATACGCCATTACCACTGCTATTTTCATCCTTTATCATTTCAAACTAAAGCTTTCTTTCATTAATGTTCTTCTGGTAATTGTGTTCATCATCAGAGATAACAGTAACTAACAACATAAATGTTTCCTTGCATTTATTAGGAGTCATAACTATTAATTATTTTATAATTTTTATCATTGAAATCAGGGCCATCAAAAGGTTAGGCAAATATTCTACCACTAAGCTGCACTCTTTTCTTTGTTTTTCTAACTAATCTTGACCTATGGATTCAGCAAACTCATACTTTTCTTGATCAGTCAGTATTACTATATGGAAACTGTTTCCTGAGGATGTAGAGGGCATGAAAGAGGCAAAGACATTAATTAATACACAAATAAAAACCATGTTTCATTGGCTGAAGTATACTAAAAATAAGGTTTTGGGTGCTGTGTTTTATTAAAACTTTTAGTTCTTTGCTATGACAATAGAATAATAAACTCTGATGTGAACTGCACTCACATACAAATTGTTTGGTTGGTATAGAGACATTAGAGCCATGGACGAAAATACACTTGGGTAACATGCAATATAACCTGTAGTGCTAAAAAGGAGAAGTGTGAGGCCCATAAAATATAAGTAACTTGTTCAAGGTCACAGAGCACCAATAACAGAGCATCCCAGGACAGTAGATTCTATTTTCTGATGTGACCCCATGCCTGTGAGTATCTTGGCAGCAGGCTCAGCCAAGTGCACTTGCTCGGTCACTGCCTTCTTCTACATCACTTACATGAGATAACTGATAATTGGTAGAGAAAGAGTATTTTACTTGCTCAGCAACAACTCAGTAAATCATTCTCATATCCAAGTACAATTCTAGGCATTTGGGGAAACAAAGAAACAAACACAAATTGCCTTCATCTTAATCTTATCTTCTATTAATCAGGGCAGAAAGAACATCAATAAATAAATGGGAAGAAAATGTCTGTAATGAGATATTCACAGACTATAAACTTAGGATAAGGCAGTAAAAAGCAATTCAATAGATTTTTCAGTTATATTTAAAACATAAGGTGAAGGTTAAATAACAAAACAGATCCAAACTCAGAAACAGAAATGGGACTTGTAAGAAGAGTGACCTTCCTGCACCAGTGTAAGGAGTGGGCCAGTCTTAGCAATTGACAGATACATAAGTGGGACAATGTGGAATAGGTTTGTAGGAGGATGGGCCAGGATAGGCTCCATCACTCAGGATTATGCAGGTCATATAAAAAAAGGCAACGTTTTATTTTTTCAAGGCAGGAGAAAGTATCTGAAGCCCAGTTCCCTAATATTATTTTGAAAATAGCACTTTGTCTGCAAGGCTGAAAGTGGAATATAGATTGGTAGAAGAAAGGAAGTAAGTGTACTTCACCACACCACAATGGAGAGATGAGAGGGCTGCAAGGCAGATTGCATCAGTGGAATTAAAAAACTCTATGTGTGAGCATATTTAGATAGACTGAATGGGGGTTGGAAATGAAGAGGACATTCTCAGTTTTGAAATGAGTTTTACTAAATGAGGATGTCATTTACTCACATGAGATGGGTGGCAACATGAATGAATTTAGATGACTTGAATAAATCAGAAGGAAACATACTTAATGCTAAAATGGTCAACAATATTCCCATAAATATATAACAACCAGATTTAAAAGTAAACCAAAGTTTAGGTGGCTTGTATGCCAATATGTTTAAAAGACATAAACTCCAAAGCTGAATTTTCTCACAGAAACTGAATGGAATTTCAAGACTCTCTGCAGTTTGCTAATGGGGATATTATTTACCATGTTCACTGGGTAATATGAAGAAGATGCTGGATGAAGTTACAAGAGAACTTTGGTTATCTCCTCCTCAAGGCACAGAATGTACCCCATTAACTATCACTAAGACACAGAAGCAGAGATCATAATGGGGCTGAGGATATGGCTCAGTAAATAGAGTGCTTCCCTACAAGAACAAAATCCTGGGCTCATGAACCAGTTCCAGCTAAACTGGATAATCTGATGTAGACCCGGAATGCCACCATTTGGGAGGGAGAGTGGGAGGAGTGGGATGTCTTCCTCAGCCACTTGGCACTTTTAAGACCATGTTGCCAAGTAACAACAAACCCCAGGAACTATTTTCCAAGTATGTCAGTAAATAGCACAGTAACTAAGATCAGGCTTTATGATTTCAAATTTCATGTTCTTTTCCTGTTACCATAAATGTATCTTAGGATTGGAAAATTGGATTTTTTCATCTCAAGGCATATTTGAGATATAATAATTGAACATGATCTGTCATGAAGTACTGGGGAAAATGCAGAGTATATCTTGTAAAGGTTCTGGGTTTTGATACTTGTACAATTATCACTGGCCTTTTAAATAATTATCAAACAAAACAGCAACTTCATTATGATTAGGAACATATCTATTAAATTAGAGCATTTATTTCAAATTAGCTGTGCATCCATGTCCATGGCTTAGAATAGGTGAATAGCTTTCTTATGAATCAACTGACTTCTATTCTGTCTTTTGGCCTCAAGAAAATCACGAAGAGTCTATTAGAGACATATATTGGGAAGTGGTTTTCCTACACAGTCAAATCCAAGGAATAGATTCATAGCTAGTCTCTGTGCTTACTTTTAATTATTTTCTGTGTATGTGTGTATGTCTCTCTCTC
>OU015747.1:73035750-73052252 GCA_907169655.1 Acomys percivali
TCTCTCTCTCTCTCTCTCTCTCTCTCTCTCTCTCTCTCTCTCTCTCTGTGTGTGTGTGTGTGTGTGTGTGTCTGTCCACGCACATGCATGAATGCACTACCACGCATCTATCACAGTGTTCCTATGGAAAAATTGTTGGAGTCAGTTCTCAATATGCTTTGTATGGGTCCCTGGTGTCCAAATCTGGATGTCATGTTGTCATCCAGCATCTTTACTTGATAAGAGGAAAGTTCATACATATAGTGCTTTATAAAGAGATTGGAAACATCTCATATAAGCAACTTAACAGCACATCTGGAAGCCATAAAGAAAAAAGAAGCAGACACACCCAAGAGGAGTAGATGGCTGCAAATCATGAAACTCAGGGATAAAATCAATCAATTAGAAATAAGAAGAACAGGGCCTCCCCACCAGTGGGGAGGAGGGTTCCCTTATAAGAAGTTTAGGGGAGGGGGATATGACAGGTGAGGGAAGGAGGATGGAAACAGGAAGATATGCATGAGAGCATAATAATCAGGGTGTAATTTGAATAAATTTTAATTAATTTAAAAAATTAAAAAAGAGAGAGTAGGAAGATGTTTCCACAAGAATACCAGATGCATAGATTTGAAGACCTAAATTCTGATCCCTAGCACCCACATTATCTGTATAGCTACATATGGCAGTATCAGAAAGACAGAATGAGAACCTGGGCATGGTAGAATGTTGCTTTATTACTAGTGCCTGAGAGATGAATATAGAACCCTGTGGTCAGCTTGCCAATCAGCCAAGCAGAATTGGTGAGATCAAGGCCATGAGGGGACCCAGTCTTAGAAAGCAAAGTTGATGGAGTCTTATGAAGCCACATTCAAGGTTTTCTTGGAGAGTGCACACACACACACACACACACACACACACACACACACACACACACACAGAGTAAAAAAGACGAAAAGGAAGAAATGGTAGTGCTGACCACAATGTCCTGTGTGGGAAAGACTGTAAGCTTTGTCATAGGTAAAAGAAATCTTGGCGGGCTTTGCCCTTGGGCACCCCATGCATACCTTGTGATAGCCATCCTGGGACTGAAATTCAGGAAGCAGACCTGGGGACTCCACCTAGACTATTTTTTTCTAATCAACCCTCAATGGGAGAAGGAGACCGCCCTTCACATGTGACACGGGCAGGCAGGGAGGAGAGAACAAGTTGAGACTGGGTTTGAATGCACATGGGTCAGCATACCGACTGGACCAGCACACAGGCCAGAGACACCCATCCCATGGAACAGATACCAGAAAGTTCATTCTTTTTTCCCTTTAACCTTTTTTCCCTCTTGTGTAAGCTAGTTGTGTTGTATAATAAAGTTTAATTGTTAAAAATCAGAGCCTACAGTCCTGAGTTCCTCTAACTAGGTTTAACTTTAAATGTTCTAGCACTCACCACTCAACACCACCAGTAAGAAGCTAGAGCCTATGCCTTTTAATGTGGGTCTTTGGAGGACACTGAGTGTCAAAATCTTAGCACACATTCCAACTTAACCTGTCCCTTGTGTAATGAACCATGCATAGCTTTATGTGGAAGGGAATTCCAAATGATGCTTTCACACTAAAGTGCTAAATACTGTTGTATGTGTGAAATAAGCAGGCTGTTAGGAGAATCAAATGGATAATATTTGGCTTTCTGGAATGTATGGGAGAGACCTTGGGGCTGAATAAGATGTTCAATGGCCATTTCTTCTAAAGAAATTTAGGAGGCTAGCCTATAGGATCAACTTTCCAAGGCCGCATCTATCTTGGATTCCTTCCAGAGGAATTTTTGTGCGATGCAATGAGTTGAATATGAGACGTTCTCCATATGTCATATATTTCAACACTTTACTTCCCTTCTGGGGTGCTGATAGTGGTTGTAGGACATTGAGGAGATAGAACCTTCTGGAAAGAGTGTATTGCTGGGAATTGGGTGTGAGGGAAAATATAGTCTGGTCCTGCTTCTGTCTTAAGCCTTTTCTGCTTCCATATTATCACCTGTAAGCGCTGTCTCATAAATTAACCTGCTTCTTATCTTCCCTGCTATGATTGACTGTATCTCCTGCAGGAAGGACCAAAATAAGCCCTTTCTCTCTCAAGGGCTTTCTGCTAGATACTTTTGGCACAGTGAGAAGAAAAGTAACTTATGTAGGAGGGTAGCTGACCAGGTTACCGATCCACTGGGGAGGCCATAGCTTCAGTGTTGACTGTTCCGTCCTTTGTTTGTAAACATTGCCTGAACTGAATGGTACTTCATTTCATATACTCATCATTTACTAACTTCTTGACCCCTGTTCAGAGGCAGAATTCCTGCAGGGTGCTGAGGTATGAGAAATCAGCCCGACATTGTAAAATGGCTACTTCCTCCCTCAGGGAAATGAACTGCTAGAGCATTTCAGGCTGGTTACTTCAATACTATGAAAAGCTGTCCTTCAGCAATGCCTTAGCTTTGCATAAATCTGTGGGAAGAAGTAGCTCAGAGAGTGGGAAAATGAAAGGATGCATGGGAGTTATAGGCCATATTTCCTGTTGGCCACAGCACCATAGAATTTCCAGGACAAACTTCACTTACAGAGACAGATGGCATGTCACTTGGATAGGCAGCTATGGGTAGATTTGGAGGGAAATAGCAGAGGAATAGTTAGTAAACAAGAAAGTCATGGTTCAGTTACCAATTGAGTAAAAGAAATACAGTGGTATACCATGCATGGACTTTTCTTGCCTGCCTTCCCTCTGTTCTAACTGTTGTTGGATATAGATAACCAAGAAAGTCTCAGAACTAAGAGAGAGATCTAAGGAATGTCTGTGGGGATCTTCACTCTTTCCCCTAGAAGCTGTATAGTATAACACTTGAATATTTCCCAGGAATTTGCACAATTTAAGACATATTGGCAACTATGTGGCCTGGGCTACTCTTCTCTATCCACCTTTATTTTTCTATAAAATAAAAAAAAATCATGCAAATGCATTCTCATTGTTAATATCATTTTCTTCCATCTGTGGAGTTTTTCATCATACAAAAGAAACAGAGGTGTGCTTTTATTTAGTAGAACAAGGTACAAGGAGGAGCTCAGGCGCTCCTCTGCCTTCTAGCACTAATCAAGCTACGTGGGGATAATAAATTTTTCTGTGCAGGCTTGAGGCTTGGTTTGGAGAAAATGCTTAGCTAGCATTCAGACACAGACACAAAAATCCTTTGTCAACAGTAGTCATTTGGTTGTTTCTTTCCTTTTCTCTCATCGTATCTTCTTTACTTGGTTATCTGTTGTGTATACTATACAGGCAATTGTATGGGAAGAAGACTGATTCCACACCATTTTCTTACCATCTTAAATCCAATTGAAAATGCTATTTCCATTTTAATACTTTTCTGGTGCTCTGATTGCCACATTCTGAGTACCAATTAATGGCAACCTATAAGCTACAGTATTCTCTCTCTCTCTCTCTCCCTCTTTCCCCTCCCCCAACACCTCACCCTCTTTCTCTTCAGTTACTGTGAAAGTACCTGATTATATACTTGGGATAAAGTTCTTGAAGTGCCATTGCCAGAAAAGAAAGTACACATGTTTTCAACCATTTTTGCCACCTTCACTTCTGCTATGTTTAAAGGTGAAGCAATTTGCACCACCCAAAATACAATGGAACTGGGTGCAAAATTCCTAACATTTCATATTACCTTCAACTTCTCATTTCCGTGTTTAAAATCTTATGAGTGTATAATGTCATCGAAGAAAATTGTGAATACCTTTTTTTGGTAGTAGTAATTATGCATGCACCTATGAAAGAGAGATAGGGCAGAGAGAATGAGAGAAAGAAAGATATCATATGTCCACACAGGAGTCCTACAGAATTTGTGTGAAGGCCAGAGAATTTGTGTGACTTGCGAGAATTTATTCTTTCCTTTCATCATGTCCTGGAAATTGACCTCATGTGCCTGTCAAGATGTCTCAGTAGGATTATTTGCTCCACTCTTTAGTGATGTGACAGTAAAGACTAAATAGCTATGTCACAGGGCTTGGAATCCTTTCTTAATCTACATTGTATTTAGACAATGAAAGAAGAATGCCTTTGGTCCTGGCATTAAGTGAGGCAGAAGAAGACAGGTCACTGCGTGTTCAAAGTCAGCCTGGTCTACAAAGTGAGTCTAAGACAGCCAGGGCTACATAGAGAAACACTGTCTTGAAAACTGAAAAGCAAAAACAAAAACAAAAAAGAAAGAAAAAGAAAAAGAAAGAAGGAAACTTACTCATACTGACTACTGATGAAGAGTAGAAGCATGTACATACACACATACATCCCCTCACTTCATACACACATACACACAAACTGTAGTTACATTATAATAGGAAATGATACTCCTATTAGACACATCGCTTACACGTAATAGCCCAATTCCAAAAATATTTTCCTGTTTTGGGTTTGTTGTCCAGGAAGGATCTATAGACAAATAAATGTTACAGATTATTGCCAATCTTACTGGTTATCCTCCAAAAACTGTTGCTAATACCATATAGGTAAAGAACAGTGTCATCAGTGTTATCATCTGTGAGCCCTCCTTGCAAGATATAATAATAACATCTGATATGGCAAGACATACTCACTGGTGCTATAGTGGCAAGAACATTGTGAAAATAATCAAACACATTCTTAAAGATTTAAGTCTCTCTCTACTAGATCAAATCCATATCTAGGACCATTGTTGGTTCAAGAACCTGTGACTAGCCAGGTCATAGGTCCTACTATTACTCTATTAAATGGACACGGTATTAAACTGACTCCTATTAATATATTGCTATGTACACAAATTAATGTATCTTTCAACCCTCATCAGAAAAGCTTCCATTTTCAGTAGATAGTGATTAACACAGAGACACATGTCTATCCAAGGTACATATAATAATAGTCTGAGTAATGCTTAGCTTTAAATGAGACATTTTTACTGTGGTCTCACCTTCCAAACCTCAGAGATTATTATTGTAGAAAAAGCGTAAATACTATAAAAATTAAAGGTGGGGAGGGAATAAAAGGAAAGAGTGTCCTTAGGATACAAGAGGGCAGCTAAATTTAGGGACTAAGAGGTTATCATAGCATTCACAAAACCTGGGTAAGGTTAATCTATAAAAAAGTATCAACTTGGAGAGGGTAGGTAGACATGAAGTTCCACTCTTAGCTAGGAGAGGATCGAAACTGATGGCTTCTAGAGAAAGAGAGCCAATTGATGCATACAAATAAGAAACAAAAATAAAAGAACACAAAGTTAGATGGGACCTAGGATGAGCATCTGAGAGGAATTGAGGAAGAGTGGACAGACATGAGGAAACTCAGTGTATGAATTTCTCAAAGGACTAATAATAAAAATGAAATTATTTTTAAGCTTATTTCAGATAATATAATCAATTTTGGTCCTTGTCTACTGAGCTGGAAGTTTTGAGAAGAGTCCCTGACTACTGAACGCCTGCAAAATAAAGGCACAGTCCAAGGATTGCAGACTGTGTTTGTCTTTGTCTCCTCTTCTTAGTCTTATAAATTTAAGATCTTTGTGTAAATTTAACAGGCAGTAAAACTGAACTATAGAAATTAAGCAAACTGGTAGAAATGAGGTAGGGATGGAATCAAGACCTCACTCCCAATGTAAACACCAAAAATCAGAACATTCTCCACAGTTGAGTGGAGAGTGGGATATGACTTTGTCACGTACTCTGATGCCTCACATTTGACCATGTCCCCTGGAGGGGGAGACCTGGTGGCACTCAGAGGAAGGACAGCAGGTTACCAAGAAGAGACTTGATACCCTATGAGCATATACAGGGGGAGGTAATCCCCCTCAGAAACAGTCATAGGGGAGGGGAATAAGGGGAAATTGAGAGGGAGGGAAGAATGGGAGGATACAAGGAATGGGATACCCATAGAGATGTAACAAGAATAAATTAATAAAATAAATAAATAAATAAATAAATAACAATAAATAAATTAAAAAAAAACCTAAACCCAAAGAAAATAAGACAATTGAGTTAGGAAGACAATGTACTCGCAAAAACGAATGACAGGGACTAGAGATATAAAAGGCTCAGTATCTAAAAATGCTGCTCTGCAAGATAACCAGAGTGCTGTTTCCAAGTATCCAGGTACAGTAGGTCATAATAACATATGATTTCAGTGATAGGGTTGCCCAAAACATCTGACTTCCAAGGGGATTGTTGTATTTGTTATTGTTGTTGTTGTTGTTGTTGGTGGTGGTGGTGTGTGTGTGTGTTTCTGTGTGTGTGTGTGTGTGTGTGTGTGTGTGTGTGTCCATGGACAAACACATATTCACACATGCACACATAAATAAATAAAAGGAATGATATAACCTAAGCAACATAACAGTGAAAATTCTGGGAAGCCCCCAAATCAGAATGGAATACTTATATTTTTTTTATATAGGAACTCAAATACTGGAAAATGGTAAGGTAACAAAAAGAAAGGGGGGTAATCCCTAGAGCCAGACATCCTTGAAAGGCTTAGAGTGTCAAACATATTCAGCTTAATTATCGCAGGACAGAGAAATACTCCAGGACACACTGACATTGAACATTGTAGGTGGGCAGTTGTAGGGAATAAGATGTGAGGAGAAGAACATAGATAGGGATCCCTGATTTCATCTGATTGAGAAGCACAGCACAGCTGAATACAACAGGAGTGCCAGAATTGATTTCACAGTAATGATTCTGAGTCATCAAAAAAGAAAAAAGTCCCATTTTCTGTTCTGAATTCTGTGTTTAAGAAGGCAAGGAGGCATGTAATCCATTGGACAAAGACTTCCATTTAAAGTAGTTAAAAATTTCTTTGAAAGTATTTTTGGTGTTTAAAGAGATAAGTGGCGGTTATCTGGAAAATTGTAGGTTAGTCAAACAGTGCAGTGTACTGAGTTAGGCATCTCCCATGCATGCTTTCCTGACATTTCTGTCTCTTGTTCCACAGCCACTCTAAACACAAAAATGCCCTAGGACACTAAAATTTGTGGCAGAATGTGATACTTTTTCTTGGATACTTGATATCCTTGTACCCTTTAGTATAAATTAATATTGACAGAAATGAATGACTCCATATGGACTTAGTGGCTCATATAATCTTAGCCCTCAGGAGCAAGAGATATGCAGATCCCTATGAGTACAAGGCTAGCATGTTCTTTACACAGGGTTCAAGGATGACATAGATTATAATGTGTCAAACCTGTCTTGGCATTTCATGAAATGGAAAATGGAAAAATGTAGCTGAATGTTACTATTCCCCTCTCTACTTCCTTGTGCTCTAGGATATGAGCAGGCCATTGTTTTACTCTCCCATTCCTCAGACCATACTGTTTTTGCTACTATGCTTTCCCTGTCATGATGGAATTCAAACCATGAAACAAAGTAAATCGTTCTCTTAGATGCTTCATTAGGTGCAACATCACAAGCACAAGAAGGGTAACAAATACACACATAATAACAAGTCATGTATTCACTATGAAAAGACAGTTTCAAGGGAAATTGAACGAGTTAACGATGTGTTTATTTTTTTCTAGAAATGAAACTTTTGGGTTAGGTATTAGCTCCATTGGTAGAGTGTTTTCCAAGCATGCACAAAAGCCTTGAGTTTGATGGCCAGTACTACAAGAGAAAAAACAAAACAATAGTGGCACACACATGTACTCCTGGCACTCCAGAGGTGGAGGAAAATTAGTTAGAAATTCAGGGTTATTCTCAGCTGCATAGTGACTTCAAAGCAATTGTATGCTACATGAGAACTTCCATTTTAATAACAGAATAATTCACTAAAAATGAAAATTTACTTTTATAATCATATCTATTGAAGCATTTCTTCTTCAGGCAACATAAATTCTGTGAACATGGAGTTGCCTATGCTTATATTCTTTAGACCTGTGCCTGGTGCTTCCTCCTTAGATATGCTTTGTTCTAGACATAATGCATCACTCTTAAATTTATGTGCTGGCATCTTTGGTAACTTCTGATGTGATGTCATCTTCTAGCTCTCAAACAAACAAAAAAAAATAGTTTCCAACTACCATACTTTCCATGTCTAGCTCAAATGCTCTTTCTTTAAATGCTATATCTCTTTAAAAACCTCTTCATTTCCACAACTGTTGATGATAAATATTGTTAGGTCACCTTTCTGAAGAAACAGAGACAAGTATAAACTCAGCAGACAGTCCCTGATTATCAAAGCCAAGACAAATAGCTTTATTTGGGTCATACTGCTCCTTAAAACAGAGTGACCAAGTGCACCGCAGCCCATTTCTTGTCAAAACCTCTTTTTTTAAGGTTTAATTATAGTTTGTTGTTGTTGCTGTTGTTTCTGTTGTCATAAAACACCATTAACAAGAGAAACTTGAGAAGAAAGTTTACAATTCTCAAGTGACACTCCGTAAGTGAGAGAAGTCAGAGCAGGAACCTGGAAGCAGGAACTGAAGCAGAGGCCATGGAAGAAAATTGCTTACTGGCTTGTTCCTCCAGGTTTTCTCAGGTTTATTTTCATGTTTTTTTTCTTATGCATCTGAGGACTACCTATTCACACGTAGCACCCCCTGTAATAGTCTGGGTCTTCCACATCAGTAATTAAGAACATTATCCTTCAGAGACATTTTTAAAATTAAAGTTTCCACTTCTCCAATGACTCAAGCATATGTCAAGAAAAATATAGCCAGGATATTTGCATGTGGATTTCAACGTACCATGAGGATGTGTAGGGCCTTACCTGGTGTGTTAAGCAAGCGTGATCTTTTGCAGTTGTATGCCACCTCCTGTTCACAGTGCTCTGAGCCATCAATCAGAGCCTCTAGTTGCTCCATACTGCCACCATAGTCTAAGGTCATGACATAGGGCTTCTTAGAATCAGAACCTTTTACCCGAGTCAGCTCTGTGTTGTTGTGTTGAACTGTCATCCAAATCTTGTCTTCTGCACAGACAACAATGCAAAGTGGGGGAAATTAGAAGTAATTCCCAAAGATGAGTACATAAATACTGAGGCACTCAAAGTACAATAAAATCTCGACCTGAATGCTCTATATAGACAATAGAACCAAAGCATCATATTCCTTATAGAAGGTATAAGAATTTTATTTCTTATAGGGTTCTACATCAAGTTAATATAGAGGCAAATAATCTCAGGGGCTATGCTTATGAATCCTTATTCCAAAAGATGTATACTATTCATTTAATGGCCATTATTAATTTAAAGTTAACAAACACAGTTTTCCTCTTTATCCATAGTGAGACTGTTCAAAATCCTTCTAAGCATGACAACACCTGCTGGTGCTCAACTATCTCAAATAAAATGGTACAGCATTTGCATATTATATACATTCACCCTATACTTTAGATCATCCAATATTGCTTTCTATATGTAATAAAACACAAATTCTATGTAAATAGTTTTTATACAGTATTGTGTAAGAAATTTTGACAAGGACAAAATGCCTATGCAAGTTCATTACAAACACAGTTCCAGAGGTAATTTTTTAAAGAATGAAAATAACAGCTACAGATAATAAGCATGTATAAAACAACACATCATAATCGAGGAGGAAACTATACTATGAAAGCACAATCATCTGGGTATTATCTTTTAAGTGACAATACAAAAATGTTGGGCATGCTGGCATATGCTTGTAATTCCAGTGCAGAGAGAGGTGGATGACTAGGTCCTGTTGGCCATATAGCCTATCCTATTCAGGGCAATGAGGGTTTTTTCAAAGGAGCAAAAAGGGGTTGGAAAGATGGCTCATCAAGTCAGAGTACACTTATCTTGCAGGGGACCCAAGTTCAGGTCACATGATACATATTAGGTGTTCACAACTACATATGAATCTATCTTTCAGGATCCAGTTCTCTCTTCTGGCTCCCATAAACATTTACACTCATGCACAGATATTCTAATACAGATACACAGTTTCTTATTTCCAAATGAAAAAATAAAAGATAAATGACATCTGAGAAATGAGACCTGAGGTTTTTCCCTTGGCCTCCAAATACATGCAAATATACATGCACATAAACAAAGATTGTGGTTGTTATTCTTGGTTGTCAACTTTACTATATCTGGAATTAGCTAAAACCAAAGCAGCTGGGTACACGTGTAAGGGATTTTTCTTAACTAAATCATTTGAAGTAGGAATATCCACCTCAGATGTTTTGAGGTGAAATAATCCATCATTAACATGGGCCACACATTCTGGAGGCAGCCTATATAATGGACATAGAAGACAGAAAGTTTTCCTCTTTACCTGCCTGTCCTCATTCTTACTGGAAAGTTCATTTGCTGGCATTAGTACCTACTTCTTAGGGATTGTGGCATTTACTGAAAAACATCCAAGGTGTCCAACTTCAGGGACTACAGTATTCTGGGACTTTCTGTTGGGAGACAGCTATTGTTGGACTATCTGGACCACAGTCCATAAGCCTCTCTAATACATACTATATTTATACATTCTGCCACTTCTCTTCTTCTGTATAACCATGACTAATACAAAAATAATATACAAATACAAACAAAAGTTATCTGGAAATTGTTATACTGAATGAATGCAAGGACATGAGGCTCATTCAATAAATACAAAACAGCAAAATGAGGACAAATGTAAAATGTGGGTAAGAAAGACAAATTTGGGCTTAAAGGTAGAGAGATTTGCACTTGAAAATCACTTTTGCCAACATAAAACTTAGACTGGTCACTTCAGTGTTGTAGTCAATTAAAACATGCAATAATACAACCATGGTGTCAGTGCCCACTACACAGGCAGGCTGCAGGACTGCTAATGCAGAAGAGAAACCAAGACCATTAAGTTGCAGGACTGGTTGGAAGGTGACTCAGGAGTTAATACCAGTTACTTTTCTTCCAGTGGCCCCCTGTTCAGTTCCCCTTACCCAAGTATCATGGTGCATCAACACCTATAGTCCCAGTTGCAGGGGATCCAATGCCCACTCTGGCCTCCAAGGAAATTACACTCAACAGTACACATACACACAGAGAGACACTCAGGAATAAACATTTTAAATATTTTTAAAAAGATCTTAAAGTTGAAAAGTACTGTGTCGAGTACGTTGAACACTGTTGTGATAACTTGGAGGAAAACATTTACTGCAACTTTGCATGCAGTTTACTTCTGAGTATCCTCAGGGGATTAAAACAGGGGAGGAAATAGGAAGAGACCTGTAAAGCATTTGCCATCAGAAAATCTTCCTTACATAATTGCAACATTGTTCTTCATAGATTCAAAGAGCCAAAAAGGAACTGAGCAGAGAAATCATGTGGTTTCTTCCCTCTTATACCCTCTTAGCTTTACAAATGGGGAAACAAAGTCCCATAAAGAAAACCAATAACCCACAGCATTTCTATTACAGAACACTGACAGGAAAAAATGCTAACAAGCTGAAGGGAACTGTTGTTATTGACTATAAATGGCAGGGCTAGGGTCATTGTTGTGTTTTTCATCTAAAATAAAATGGAAAGAGCTGACTACTTGGATGTACTGTATTATTTCTTCCCAGCAATTCTTTCTATGACCTGCAAAAAGTTCTTTCATCTCCCTACATTTTAGTTTCAGTATATTAGATGAAGGAAGATAGAAATTGTTTGGTTTGGTTTTAATACTTTCCTAAAGATTTTCCAACTTGAGTATATTCTCATACCACCCAATGAGATTATTCTCAGCAAGTATAAGTTATGCTAAGAATAATTCAATAAACCATCTAATTGATAACCACTTGTTATCAGAGAAACATGTGCTTTGCTATTTTAAAATAGAACTGCACTTCTGTAAAGTCTAGTGAAAAAATTAATTCCATTGAATTTACCCTATGAGCATATACGGGGGAAGAGTTCCCCCTCATACACAGTCATAGGGGAGGGGAGTAAGGGGAAAATGGGAGGGATGAAGGAATAAGAGGATACTAGGGATGGGAAAACAATTGAGAAGTAATATAAATAAATTAATAAGATATATTAAAAAAGAATTTTAGCTCTCAAAATAAAATAACATAAACTCATATTGTTAAAGTTGTTAAAAGAATATTCACTTAACTCCAAAAATGTTGTTAATATTAATTTTAGTTATGGTGTCTAGAACTCAAGACCACCATAATAGAGATGGCACCACCCATAATGGATGGGGCACTCCCCATCAATGACTAATTAAGGAAATATCCTACACATTTGCTTACAACTTAATCATATGGAGGCTCCATGCTCTCTGATGATTCTGGTTAGTGTCAAATTGACATGAAACTAGCAAGTATGAGATGCTATAAATGAGATATAGTAATGGATAACTTTGAAATGCCCATGATATTTCTAAGAAGGTTTATGAGTATTATATTACATGAGGTTCATTAAATAAGAATAGAGGGGAGAAGAAAGGGGGAGGGTTACCCCAAAGAGAGAGATAGAGACAGAGACAGAGGAGGTGAGAAATGGGATAAGTGGTAAATGAGGATAAGAGAGTAAGAGCAATGTGTATTTCTAAGGTATATTGATGTAGTTATGCTACTGCCTCACATGCTAGAATATCTTTCAGATATTATATATTATTTTTACAAATATTATAGGCCCAATTACACTTCATATATTATTCAGTGAAATCAGGCTCTCAGTGAGACTTAGGATGTTTCATTTGTGTCATTTTGGTTTTCAAGTTATGAAGGGTTTAGAAGCAAAGGTGGTCTTCAGACCAGATCTCTAGATATTCCACTTGGTTGCTTTGGCTCTCATTTCAGAAGCTATAAATTGTTTACATACAGAGACACAATTTAATTTTCTTTCATATTTCCCCCATTACATCTGATTAGTACTATTATTATGATTATTGTTATTAATAATAGTAATTACAAATGCTACCTACTGTTCATCTGTTGCCATGGGGATTACCACTCAGATTGAATAATAAACAAAAGAAAGTTATTTTAAGAGATAAAGAGACAAGAAATAATTCTGACTATTAAAACTACATTTTGCTTAAATAACTGTTTGTGGAGTAAAAAAAAAAAAAAAAAAAAAAAAAAAAAAAAAAAAAAAAAAAACTCCAATTACTATAGGTTTTTTTCACAATACTTCTAAAGAAGAACCATCTACACATTGTCAATGCCCTGAATTAGTGCAGCAGTGCATTTTTTTTCTATTTTATTTTATTTTATTTTATTTATTTATTTTTTTTTTGGTGAGGAAGAAACGAGGATTTATTTGATTGCAGTGCATTTTATTGAAAAATATTTTAAATGTTTAAGAAATTAGAAAGGAAACTTTTAAAATCCATAGAAGCAACTGAAGCTGAAAGTACAACCTAGAAGATCTTCTAGGACACAGCAATGGCAGTCTATTCTTAGAGAAAATTGTATAATGACAAGCAGTCACAGGGGAAAATCAGATCTAAGGTAAGCAAGCTAATGATGCTCCTTAAATCCTTAGAAAAACAAGAAGACCATGTCCCCTGGAGAGGGAGACCTGGTGGCACTCAGAGGAAGGATAGCAGGTTACCAAGGAGAGACTTGATACCCTATGAGCATATACAGGGGGAGGAAATCTCCCTCAGGAACAGTCATAGGGGAGGGGAATAAGGGGAAAATGGGAGGAGGGAAGAATGGGAGGATACAAGGGATGGGATAACCCTTGAGATGTAACAAGAATAAATTAATAAAAAATATAAAAAAACAAGAAGAAAATCACAATCCCAGTGGGCAGTAAGAACAATAAATATTAAGGTGGAACCTAGTGAAATAGAGACACAAGAAAATACAGGACATCAATCAATCAAAGGTGAGACTTTGAAAAATTGTTAAGTTTGATAAACCCAGACAGACAGACTCAGAAAGAAGACCAATTTAACAACATCCAAGATGAATAGGGAATTATTAGAGTCTATTCCAGTTAAGTCCTGATCATATTACTGTTAATACAAGTCCAGGAACCTATGCTGTAGGACCCACCTTCCCTTCAACCTTTATA
Source organism: Acomys percivali (assembly GCA_907169655.1). Classification (NCBI taxonomy): domain Eukaryota; kingdom Metazoa; phylum Chordata; class Mammalia; order Rodentia; family Muridae; genus Acomys; species Acomys percivali. Next base: position 73,049,733 of record OU015747.1, read on the forward strand.
ATGGGAAGGATGACAATTGGTGTAAAGCAATTTCCACCTGCTTTAAAAGCCTCAGAGTTCCATAAAGAGCTGTTATTTCTCCCAAGAGTACCATCTCAGCTGCTTGGGGAGGAATGCATACCTGTCTGTTATTCCTACCACAACCAGGTGCTTTTAGAACAGGGCTTCTCTGTTTGTGGGAACATCCATTACCAGTTCCAGGCCACTGCACTCCCTGCGTTAGCTGTGATGTACACAGTATCACATCCATCATCCCCCTTTACCTGACTGTGCTGGGCACATTTACGACTTCTAGACAACCTACTTGACTGTGATTTATCCTCTCAGTTCACTCTAGCCTTCACTTTATAGGTAGCATTTTTGAGGAGTTATTTTTCTTTTTCTCTGGTTGTAAAACAGATAGCATGATCAAAGAGACCCAGGAAATCTGTTTTACAGTCTAACAAGTTGGTGGATTAGATGCCACATATACTGAATCATATCTGGTAGCTATGAAATAAAAAAAAAATGTTATCTGTCTAGGATATCCAGTGCTTTCTTTTAGTGACATTCTCCAGTGTGGCATGAGGGCTACAAGGTGAATAAATACTGTAGACCCTGATCTCGAGTGTGTAGATGGGTGCTGAGGTTTAGTTCAGTTAGTAATATGCTTACCTAGCAAGAAAGAATACCTGGATTTGATCTGCATCCCCACATAAACGACATAAGGTGATATATCCCTGTAATTTTTGTACTTAAATAGGGACTCATGAGTATCAGGAGTTCACAACCATCCTCAGCTACATAGTGAGTCCAAGGCCATCTTGTATACATGAGACCATACATAAAAAAATTGGTTGGCTGAATGGAGAATTTTTTTTTAATATTGCTTTCCCATTGAGATGCATATCTAGTATAGCAAATGGAGAGGCTAGAGGACTGATCTTAACTGTTTTATCCTTGTAGCTTGCATAGACAAGAATACTTTCAAGCCAAATTATAAATTGTATTTTGTGAAAAAAACAGTGATGCTGTGGGAAGTTCTTGCAGTGGTCTTACAAATGTTCATTTTCTCTCTGTCTAGAGATTTTTCATGGTCTCTTGTCACTTAGAGTGATCATAAGCAACTATTTTTTAAAGAATACTTTAAAAGAAGATGGAGATATGTCTTGATCGTGAAGATATGTTGCTATTCTTACAAAAGATCCAGGATTAATTGCCAGCACACACATGTAGATTTGCAACGATCTGACAGTCAAGTACCAGGGGATCTGGCAGCCTCTTTTGGCCTCCACAGATGGCAGGTATGCCCATGGTACATGTACACAAATACAAAAAAGCTTCTCATGCCAATAATATTAAATAAATAAAACATTTGAGCAGTGTAAGTGCAGGCCTTTGGCAGGCGGAAGCAGGCACATAATCTTTGTTAGTTCATGGCCAGCCTGGTCTACAGAGTAAGTTTCTTAACCACTAGAGACACACAGAATTTCCCTGTCTCAACATAAATAGCAGACTACCAAGAAGAGACTTGATACCCTAGCATCATATTCAGAGGAGGAGGTACCCCTCAGTCACAGTCATAGGGAAGGGGAATGGGGTGAAAGCGGGAGGGATGGAGGAATGGGAGGATGCATGAGATGGGATAGCAAATCAGATGTATTATAAATTATTTTATTTTTCAATAAAAATGTGTTTAAAACAGAAATTAATAAACATTTATTTATTTACTTGTTAATTTATTAAGTATCTGTGCACATCTGTGTTCAGGTAAATGTATAGGTACCCACATGCAACAATGCATTTATGAAGGTCAATGGGATTGAGCTTACATCATCAAATATGTGCAAATGTCTTTATTCTCTTAGCTAACTGGTTGGCATTTAGCCAAAAATGACCTTGAATTTCTGACCTTTTTGTCTCTTTCTCTTCAGTGCTGGTCTCATATATACTTTACCACTACTTGATTTATGCATCAAGTACTGGGATGGTACTCAGGGCTTCTAGCTAACTAGGTAAGCACTCTACAAACTAAGCGTCATTTCTAGTCCTTGACTTAGAAGTTTCTGTGTGGTCATGGAAGAATATTATTTAGGTCCAGTTTGAAGATGAAACCAGCAATTCACTCAAATTTACTTTCAGTTTCAACATGTGTCATTTTTGCTATTGAGTGGTGGTAGTCTTGAGCCTTACTCTTTCACAACCTTTCTTTCTACATACAGATGAAAATATGAGAGGATGCCTTTTTTACATTTCACCATGTGGACTAAAGGAGATAAACTCTCTGAATGTATAACCCAGGACCCTCAGAATGAATACTGTTTCATAACCCTCCATTTAGACATGTAAAGATATTAATATCATTCCACAGAACTTTCTGAGACTCTGTCAAGTGCAAAGGATTTGTCTTCATCTAAAGAAGTGGTAGCAAAGGGTAACATTTACACTTGCCTTTCTAAGACGAGAAGAAGACAGGTCTTTTCCTCACCCCTCTCTTCTCTCTCTCTCTCTCTCTCTCTCTCTCTCTCTCTCTCTCTCTCT
>OU015747.1:73058388-73071450 GCA_907169655.1 Acomys percivali
TCTCTCTCTCTCTCTCTCTCTCTCTCTCTCTCTCTCTCTCTCTCTCTGTGTGTGTGTGTGTGTGTGTGTGTGTGTGTGTGTGTGTGTATGCATGCATGGCGACAATAAGCAGATAGGGTTTTCATCAATAGTATTCCATCTTGTTTCATGAGACAGTCTCTCACTGAATTTAGATCCATTGATCAGCTATATTGTTGAGGCAATGCTCTCCAGGGATCTGCTTTAACCCATTATCTAAATCTGATACTACACATTCTCATATTTACACTGGTTTCTATGTAGTTGGCAGGGACTCAAACTCAGTTTTTGTGTTTAAACAGCAGGGACATTTCATATTGGGCCTTCCTCAAGCCTCAATATCAAAATTGTTTCTATATTTCTAGTGGCACTTTGGCTAAAATAGTAACTCAACAAAAACAAATACAGACTAATATAAGAGAGCTTGTTATAGGCCTTCTGTGACAGAAAACACTGCACTTAGAGCAAGTGCTTCCACTCTAGCAGGTGTAATTGCTCTCCTCTTTCTAGTCCTCATAGCATTATTCTGGAAAATGTTCTAGCTCCATCAATGATGAGTGATTCCATAGGTAGATATGCCTAAGTATATATTCAATATATGGTCTCAACTCAAAGGACAATTTTTGACAGCAGTAGTGTGTGTGTGTGCGTGTGTGTCTCTTTTTGTGTATATATGTACACATGCATGCATGTGTGTGTGGATTCCAGAGAACAACCTTGAGTACTGTGTCTTATGATGTACACTGACCATCATGTTTCCTAGAGACCAAGTCTCTCATTGCCCTGTGACTAGCTGATTGAGTTAGATTGGTTGGCTACTGAGACCCCAGGGATTCACGTGACTCTGTCTCTCCAGTACTAGGATTATAACCATGTGCCAGCAGAGTTGATTTTTTGAAAGTGTATCAGATTAAATCTATATAGTCCTGCTTGAAGAGTAAGAACCTTACTGATTGGGCTGTCTTCTCAGAACCATGAATACAGTAAATTTGCAATGATGACTAAACAACTGATAATTTAGAAAAATAAATATGAAACTTTGGCCCATACTATCTTTGTGTCAGTATTTGGAAGAACAATTAAAACTGTACATTCTTTCTATAGTGCCTGCCTATGTGTACCTCCACACAAGTATGTATGTATGTGTGTGTGTGCCTATAAACATGTGATTTAAATTTTGTCTTTGTGTGTGTGTTTTCTTTTCATATGAATGTAAATTCTTGAGTGAGAGCACATATATATGAGTGCAAGTCTGTGTGTATGTTGGAAGTAGATTGATTGGGGATGAAGTCAGTAGAAGGATGCCAGCAAAAAGTTGCATTACACATGCTATGAAACAAACAACTAACTGTGATCTTTACCATTTGTCCAACACTGTAAGGATACTGAAATTGTGAAGAAAAAGTAATGTCCATGTGTGCCTTCTTATGTTCTCAATTACTTTGATTCACCTTATACTGACAGACATGTGTGGAGCCAATGAGTACACCGCAGCCACTGCTCTAACTTCAGGAAGCAAGGCTAACGACTGAGGCCAAACTGTGTGGACATAGTTTATCCTTGTAGTCAATACCTGGAATGATAATCTATTAATTCAACCACACTTCACATTATAGCTTGAAATATTGGAGAGACCTTCATCACAATATCTTGTCTACTCCATTATGCATGCTTTGATAAGTTTTAATGAAAAGAGGCTGCTGATGAGCAAAGAGAATTGGAGAACCATAACAGCCTGGTGTAGCATTGGGACATCCTAATGGAGGTTTGGAAATGGATTATGAACTGTTTGAGAATAAAAAACAAGTTTTGATTCAGAAATCTGCCTAAATATCTTCTGCAAATTCTCTGTACTCCTTTTCTATTGTCCTACATATATGAAACTGGCATTGGCTCTGTGATAGGGATGGAATGTGTTTTGACAGTGGCTCTACACAAACAATGTTTCACATAAATATGCAATTTACTGAAGAGGAAAATGCTTCTTCTGGGAAATATATATATTGTAACAGAAGGCAAAGTATCTGTTAACATTAAAAAAATTTATAAACTTACTACAAACTGTGTTCTAAGGAAAATATTTTATAACTGCACAAGCTGACTGTAATCTGAGTTATGAGCTAAGTGTGGTCAGAGATTCCCAGTCTTCCAAATGGGCTCCATCCTTAGAAATTTTCCCCAGGAAGCTTCTCCCTAGACTTCTCTAGTCTTGAAAATAGAGTGGCCATTTAGAACAGGTAGAGACTTTATTATTTTATCTCTTACGCTAAGAATGTCTATATAGCATTCCATCATGTGGACAATTGTGAGCAGAAGTGAGGGTTGATACTATAATCATGAAATAACATCAGATCACTGTTTAGACTGTTTGCTTTAGAAAAAAATGGAACTTCATGAGTGTGATGATTAGTCATAGTTGCAAATTTGGCAGGCTTCAGTATTACAGAAGACCTCTAAGCAATCACACAGGGACATACAGATTTAGAATAATGTTGTGAAAAGACCCACTGTAAATGTGAGTGGCACTATTATGTGGGCTGTGGTCACAGTGAGAACAGAAAGGAGAACATCCTCATCCATCTCCCTCTGCTCCCTGACTATGGATGTAATGTGACAAGGTGCCTCATATTTATACTGTCATGCTTGCTTTAAAATGTTGGCCTATATCTCCAAACCCCGAGACAGAATAAAGCCTGCCTTTCTTACTTTGCATTGCCATGTGTATTGTCATAGCACTAAATGAAGTAATTATACAAGGATAGATCCTGAGATTTTCATATTAATCTTAAGAGAAAATCACTTTTATTATCTTCATCTTCTGATAAGGAAACCAAATCTAGAATGGTTAAATGACTTGACGAAATGTGCATGACTATACTGTCCAATCATTAGGATTTAAACTCCAGTGCAACTCCAAAAAGTATATCATGTTTGAAGATGAAAGGCATTGGGAAGGTTGCATAGTAAATAAATTTCAGAATGAAATGAAAAACAGAGAAGCATGTTTGACTTTTGGACTTATAATTGAATTGCAAATCTTTAGAATGACATATAACCAGTTAATACTAAATAAGAAGGCTTTTTTCTAAGCTCCTATCTGTTATGAACTTAAAGGGAAGAGGCTTTAGTCTAAGATACATTACATAATGTAGAAAAGCATAAAGGGAGAAAGGGAGAAATGAAGTTTGAACTTGATTTCACTTTGCTTAGTACAGTAGAATCAATAAAGAAGTAGAAAAAGTATGACCAAAGATTTGTCACAAGTTGTATTTGCCTACTTTTCCTTGATTAAACAAGATGCATGTGGTAGGGTGATCTCTGAAGAGATTTATTTAAGACCACAGGTTAGGAGGCTCAATATAAAGCTGCACAGCATCTACTCAGGCAAAAGCAAAGAACTTCAGAAGGAGGAGGCATATGTAAGAGAGAGATTATGTGCTAATACAGGAATCCAAAAAGACTAAGAAAGGTCAGTCTTGATCATTCATGAAAACAATCTTGTGAGAATTACCCAGGCTTTCAGTGATCTGTGTCAATCAAATGGCAAAAGGACAACCTGTAGGAAGGCAGGTTCCACTCAAGCAATGAAGTGCTCATATTATCTTTCTCTCATATAACATGGAGCCTTTTTAAAGCAATTTGCTTAAATTTTTCTGGTAGAATTAACAGACATGATATTTGTAAACTCCAATTAAATTCCCTAGGATGGCTGAATTCAGTAATTAGCAGCCATCCCACAACATATCATACATATTATTCAGCAGTAGGCATTTGTCTCCTTTGCCTTCTCTTGTAGCCAAAACACCTCTTTTATGGAAAGCATGTACCAGGGACAATTTTCATCCAAATCCTTTAGAAAGCATAGGACAAGTATACCTACTGAATTAGAATTTCCTAAGCTAGCCTCTAATTCTATATTTTTTACTAAAAGTCCAAGAGCAAGTTACGAATTGAAAAGAATCAAGACACATTAAGAAGCTCAGTCCCAGACTGTGTGTTTGAATGGGACTAGCTATCAACCAGAACAGGAAACAATACAGTTTCTATTCCTGCTCTAACATGATTATAAACTAGGTAGCATATAACCACTCTTTATTAGATGAAGGACTCCAGAAATTAAAATAACTATCATTTTCATCAGCCAGTGTCTACCTCTTTGCATTCAGTTGGAAATATGGCTAAATTTGTCTTGTCATCATTTCTTACACTTGTTCCATTGCATTCAGCTTCAGTATCTCATGTTCCTGCCACAGGAACACCCATGGCCTGATTTGTTTTCATATCCTCAGTGCTTTGGACACTATCTGGCTAGAAAGAAATCTGTAAGTACGTTGCCTCACTACAGAGAATCTGAGTGTACAAATACTCAGTAATACATGAGAAGCCTGACTTTGCTGCTCCATTACATGGTATATCTTGTGTCTCTGAAGACCAGAACTTGAAATAAATTGTTTTGCATTTGAGTCGCTCTCTGTCTCTCTATGTCTCTCTGTCTCTGTCTCTCTCTCTCTCTGTCTGTGTGTCTGTGTGTGTGTGTCTCTCTCTGTCTCTCTCTCTGACTCTCTCTGTCTCTCTGTATGTGTGTGTGCGTCTGTGTGTCTGTCTGTCTGTCTCTGACTCTCTCTGTCTCTCTCTGTGTGTCTTTCTGTGTCTCTGTCTCTCTCTGTGTGTCTCTCTCTGTGTGTCTCTGTGTGTGTGTGTGTGTGTGTGTGTGTGTGTGTGTGTGTGTGTGTGTAACAGATACAGATTGAGACAAACCGAGAGAGGTATATAGGTATATGCCAATTAATGACAATCATATTAGCACTGCTTGAAAAACAAAATGATTAAAATCCTACATAAATGTTTGACACTATTGAATTGTATTATAAAATAAACTAACCATGAAAGGAATGTTTAAGCATTAATTTTACTTGTGGGGAGGACACATGTGTGCTAGTGTGATTCTGTTAAAATCAGAGAATATGTGGGAATCTTCTTAGACTCAGTTCTCTCCTTTCACCACATAGGGTACAGAGATTAATTTTATGTCATCATGCTTGACACCAAGTGATTTTACTTGCAAAACCTGTGGGTTCTTCAGATGATATTTCTAAACCTGTGTAATTGATTTATAAAGAAGTTACCTGTTCTTAGGATATTGCTTAAAAGTCACATTACCTCCCTGATGATGATGATGATGATGATGATGACGACGACGATGATGACGGTGATGACGACAATGTAGATGATGATTTAAAAGTGAACTACAATACCCAGAAAATGAAACTAAACTTATACTGAATATTGTGCAAAGCTGATTGACTTCTTACAAATTGAGTAATTTCTTGGGCAATATTTGCAAACTGAACAGTAATTCATAATCAAATTCTATGCATATCCTAACATTCTTATGACTTTCAGGCAAGTTCTCTAGAAATATATGAAAGACTTCTAAATTTTATGAACCCAAAGGCCAAGAAAATCATCAGATAACATGTGAGGCTTGGAACAAAGATGTCTTTGCCTTACTGAAACTCCCCTACCTGATGACTGACTAGTATATAGAAAAATATGTTGACTTACAACAGCCATAATAAAACCTTCATAAAACCATGACAGAACATGGAATTTATGGTAAGCTAAATCTATGTTCTCAACCCACGGTCATGCCTAGAATAAACTATCTCTTAGTGCTTTCAAGGTGAAAGCTATGCTTTTTAGGTCCTCACTAGCTGGTCCAACATACCTGATTATCTATGATCCTCACTACTCAGTGGTGTATAGTCATCTTGAAGGTCAAGATGGTGGGACTCACCCAGATACAAGATCCTTCTATGAATGGAGTTCCCCTTGTGAATCAAGACTTCTTATTGACTTTCATGCCTTGCTTCTATGTATTTGTTTTAGTTTCTATCTCCTTTTCTTCTAGTAGTTGAGTGTTAACAAATAAAATGCCCTTGGCAAGTCCTATAGAGAACACTTCAGGACTCATTTCTAATTCTGGGAATAGTGTTATGACCTCCAAGTTCTCTCTTCTTTTTATATTGAAAATAACTAAGCTAATTCCTATCATTTGTCAAGACAACATCCTTCCACCATGAAGCTAGTCCCTCATGAGGAAGTTTTTGTTTAATCAGGTGTCCATTTTCAAAAACTCCCTTCCATTTCATACCACCAGTCACCGAGGTTAAACATTCTTGGAAAGCATTGCCCTTACCAGTAATATTGCAGTACACCTGGAGTGGTCCCAGTGGCCCGCTGCCATCAGAGTCGACATAGAAGTACCCAGCTGTGTTCCCTTGGTGTCTATACACCTCACAGGATTGGTCATAGATGGCTGGAAAGACACAAAGGCAAACTCTACTTGATTCTGAATATCCCTCTGCAGGAGTCAGTATCTCATGAAAGGTAAATAACACCCAGACAGAAAGTGAGCATTTACCCAACTTCTGAAAATACTGAACAAGTGAAAAAGCTCAGTGAGTCATAGAATTTGTTGCCAATTGTCATGATATGTGTTCTGTCTCTGGGACCTACACAGAGGAAGAAGAGAAAAAAACTACTGCATGTTCTCCTCTGATCCCAACATTTATTCTGTAGGGAACTCACAATCACAAAAACACACACACACTAAATATAATTTGTAAATATTTCACAAATAACATGAACCCTAGAAATGAAACTGGTAAATTTTTGTTGTATGGCTACAAAGAAGTGCCTGTTGTACTTTGGAAAAATGACTTTACTCTTGCTGGTCAGACCCAAGGTAATTTCCATGACAAACATTTCTTGCTATTCTGTTACTCATGATTGTTTTAGGTAATTTTCTCACTGCTGTGACAAATTACTGACCAAACAATTTAAGGAGGAAGGACTGTGTCTGGCACATAGTTCAAGTGGATAGTGGCCATGATGTAGAAAACAAGGCAGCAGGCATACATGCAGAGATTAGATTATTAAAAGGCACTAGCCATTGCAGCTCCTAGATTGCTTTCTGAGGTAGAACCCACTGCTTTCCTCGGCAGATGTCCAAATTAAAAGGTCTTTTTTGAATGTCTTAGGAAGGTAAAGATAACTTCACAGTAGTTGAAGAAGGGCTGGTGATCTGCTTTAATGTTTTAAGACAGAGTTATGCTTTTTATAAAACATATCTTCAAATCCAGTTGCAGAACTAGATCGCTTTATAGTTTATATGTTTAGGATAATTTTGCAATTTGCATTTGTTGTTTCTTAGACTGTGTGTGTGTGTGTGTGTGTGTGTGTGTGTGTGTGTGTGTGTGCGCGCGCGTGCGCGTGCGCGTGCGTGCGCACACAATGTATGTTCTTGCACTTTGCACACCGGAATACTCCATGTCTTAGTTAGGGTTCTATTACTGTGATAAAACACCTAGACCAAAAGCAACTTTGAGGGAAAAGGGTTTATTTCATTTTGAGCTTGTTGTAGTCTACCATACAGAGAAGTCAGGGAAGGATCTCAAGGTAGGATACCAGAGTCAAGAACTTATGCCTAGGCCATGAAGGAGTATGGCTTACTATATTGCTCTTCATGGCTTGTTCTGGCTGCTTTATTATACCACATAGTACCACCTGCCATTAGATAGTACTACCTCCAATTGACTGTGTATTTCAATCATTATTCAAAAAAGAGTCCTACAAGCTTGCCTACAGGCCAGTCTTTTGGAGATATTTTTAACAACTGATATTCCATTTTATGAGATGATTCTAGATTGTGTAAAGTTGACAAAGTCTATCTAGCAGAGTATTCTGAGGTATGCATATTGAGGTCAGGGGACAACCTCAGATGGCATGCTCATCATCCTCCTTGTTTTTTCCAGGGTCCCTTGTTTTTGTTCCACTGCATTTACCATAGGCTCCGAGCCCTGTATAAGTAAAGAGTACCTGTTCTTTCTGGCTTTTATGTGGGTCCTTGGGTGTGAATTCAAGCCTTCATTGTGAATTCACTTTTACCCATTAGACCACCTTTCCAGTCCCTGGTCCTGTTTTTATGTACAAGAATTCATCTCTACAGCTCTGCTACTTTGTTTCTCTCCCTTTTATCTATGATCTCCAACATTTTCTTGGTTTTATTGCATGTGCTTGATTTTCTGTTTGGTATTAGCATCTTCTTCTTCTTCTTTATTTTTTAATTGTTGTTTTCTTTGTTTTGGAGAGTGTGTGTTTACTTGCATGTTTAATTCATTTTTGGCAATATGAGTTTAAATTTTTGTTGAAACATGTGTCAAATTAGGGAAAACATGGTTTACATTTCCAGCATTCATTTTCCTGCATAACTTTAATTTAGCATTCCCGAAAGGGCATGTGTCATGAGGCTGTGATTGCACAAAACTGAACTTGTGGTATATTAGGACATAGCACAAGTAATAACCTTAAAGATACAAGACTTTTTTTTACTTTTCCTGACAAAGGTGATTCATAACAGAAGGTAAAAATTAGATAAGAAGTTTAGTGTAAAAAACAAAACAAAACAAAACAAAAAAACCAAGACAGGCATAATGGCTCATGCCTGCCTTTAATGCCAGCACTCGGGAGACAGAGGCAGGCAGATCACTATGAGTTCAAGGCCATCCTGGTCTACAAAGTGAGTCCAGGAACACCAGGGCTACACAGAGAAATTCTGTGTTGGAAAAAAATCAAAGTAGAGGAACAAGTTTATTCTTTGCCTGAAATCCAGATACATCTTTTTTTGAATTTTTTTATTTTTATTAATTTATTCTTGTTACATCTCAATGGTTATCCCATCCCTTGTATCCTCCCATTCTTCCCTCCCTCCCATTTTCCCCTTATTCCCCTTCCCTATGACTGTTCCAGAGGAGGATTTCTTCCCCCTGTATCTTTGTGTCACTGAGTAGCCTCATTTTTCCCGAAGGCCTGAAATGCCAGCTCCTGTTCAGAGGGGGCACTAGTTTACTAATGGAGGCCCATTAAGGAAAAACAAGCAGCATTCTGTTTGAGGCCAGCCTGTTCTACATAGTAAACTTCAAGCCACATAGTAAGACCCAGAGATAGATGATGATAGATAGATAGATAGATAGATAGATAGATAGATAGATAGATAGATAGATAGAACATCTGGCCTAGATGGAAATTAACATTCTAGTTCATCTTGTTCAACCACTTGGCCTTAGGACTGAGTTTAATTTAAAGCATACTAAGAGCATAGAAAGAATAAGTGTTCTTTTATTGAGATACTTCACGGAATTACTGTTTCCAATGTAGTCCCTATAAGCTGAACTGCAATGAGGTTCAGCTGAATCTGATTCCTTTTCTAAGTCCTTATCTAGGGTTGCTAAGATGATTGTGAAGCCATTGGGAGGAAAGTAACACTGGACCCAGTCATACAGGAGACACCAAGATCAAATTACAAGTGAATCACAGGCTTAGATATTAAAAAATAAAAATGCATGAGTGTTCTTGAGTAAAACAAGCATTGGTTTCTTTATAATCTATAAGAGCAAAAAACACAAGTTATAATTCAAATTCATAAATAGTAAAATAAAATTGTTAACCACATTTATCATAAATGAATGAAAAAGAAGAAAATAGACAGATATGTTAATGATAAAGATGAGACATCAAATAAGAAACAAAGATAAACATCACAAAACAGTAATATGAATTCTTAAGTTGGATAGAGAGCACAGAGGCAAGAAGTGACCTATAGGAGAATCACAGCACATTTTTCTGTAGAGAAACTGAGTATCTAGAAGAAAATCAGATGGAAGCTCTTGGAAATGCTTGGAAGATGGCTGTTAGTAGAGTGCTTAGAATATAGGCACAAGGACCTGAACTTGATTGCTAGAATCTATATAAGAAGCTGTGTAGAGCACTTTTTGACTCTAATCCAAGCTGAATTGCAGAACTCCAGGTTCAGTGAGAGATGCTACTTCGAAAAAATAAGGTGGAGAGTGACTTCATAAGATATCCAACATTGACCTCCATATGTCCATGTGATTGCATGTACAAGCACACCATGAACAGAGACACATACAATATTACTGGGAATTTGTGGCATCTCTTTCTGGTTACCAGACTATACCAGGGAAATGAAGATCTCCTCTTTCTTAGTCTCCTCAGTAGAATAATTAAGAATAGACTTATTTAGAAGTTTGAAGAGAATTGTATCACAGTGTAAAAGAAATCCCCAAGGCAGCAAAGGTGAAAATCTCAGTAATTACCCAGAGGACTAGAATGTAGAAGATAAAGAAAAAAAAGCACTAAGTTTGAATTAAGGAGATATGGAAGTTAGCCACACATTGGCAGGTGGCCACGTGGTAGGAAGGGGCACTTTAAAGAGAGAATGAGAGAATCTGGGTACCAGGGAATACACTTATAATCTCTGGCTAATAAAAAGTAGAGAAAACCAGAAGAGAAGAAAAAAAGGAAATGTTTCTTAGACAGAACACAAAAATTCCCACACCCAGATAAACATCTTGGAAGTTTACAGGAACTGCACTAGAAAGCAACACTTTTAGAATAGAGAACATTACCTAAATAAAAACACAGTTACACCTGTTCTCTCTTTAGAATAATAATCCTCTGTGCAGGCCATCTGCCCTCTCTCTAACCTCCCATCCCCTCACAGATCTCCCAAGGTCTGAAGTACACCCTCACTTCTCTCTCCACTTCCTCTCCTATCTTGTTCTCTCTCTTCAACCACTTCAGCTGTCTATTCTATTTCTCCTTCCAGAAAGATGTAAGCTTCCTCCCTCGGATCATCCTTGTTACCTATCTTCTTTGGGTTTATGAATTGTAGTATCTTTATCTTGTACTATATAGCTTATAAGTGTGTGAGTACTCTGTGTATCTTTCTGGGTCTATTTTACCTCACTCATTTCTAGTTCCATCCATTTGCCTGAAATTTTCATGATTTCCTTTTTTAATAGCTAAGTAACATTTAATTGTGTAAATGTACCACCATTTCATCATCCATTATTTGCTTGAAGGACATCTGGGTAGTTTCCAAATTCTAGCTCTTATGGATAAATCTGCTAGGAACATCACTGAGCAAGTGTCATTGTTGTATGGTAGAGCATCTTTTAGGCATGGTATAACTGGTTCTTGAGGTAGAGATATTCCCAGTTTTCTGCAAAAGTGCCATATGGCTTTCCAAAATGGTTGTACAAGTTTACACTCCACACCAACAATGGAGGAGTGTCACCATTTCTCTACATGCTTGCCTTCCAGTGAATGTTGTCACTTGTGTTTTTATCTTATAGATTTATATGGAACCTCAGCACTGTTTTGATTTGCATGTCCCTCATGACTAAGGACATTGAGGATTTTTTAAGTGCTTCTAGGCCATTCTAGGTTCCACTGTTGAAATTCTTTGTTTAGCTCTATACCCCATTTTTAATTGGGTTATTTGGCTTGCTGATGTTTAATTTCTTAAGTTCTTTATATTTTTTGGATATGAGTCCTCTGTTGTATGTATGATTGCTGAAGATCTTTTCCTAATCTACGACTGCCATTTTCTTCTACTGACTATGCCCTTTGCCTTGCAGAAGCTTTTCAGATTCAGTCTCATTTATTAAGTATTGATCTTAGAGTTGAACTGTTAATGGGTGCAGGAATCTCTCTGATAAACTGGAGACCAAAGAGAGAGTAGGCTTCTGGGAGGATATGATGTTGACTGTAGCTGAGATTCCTAGTAGTAGAAGTCATTAAGAATGAAGACGAAAGCATCTAACTATAAAGGACTGCTAAAGGAATGAAAGGATCACCAACCCACCCATAAGAACTTTGACCCAAAATTTACCCAACCTATAAGATATGCAGGGATAAAGATGAAGCAGAGATTTAGGGAATGTTCAAACAATTCCTGGCCCAACCTGAGACCCATGCCATGGGAGACAGCCATCACCTGACACTATTAACACTATTCTGCTTGGCTTGCAGAAGTTTGTCTAGCATAGATGTCTTCTAAGATGCTCAATACAGCAGTGAATTAAAACTGATGCTGAGACCCACACAAAAACATTGGACAAAGCATAGGAAGTCCTGTGGAAAAGTGGGGGGAGAAGGATAAAAGCACCTAGAGGTGACAGGATCTCCACAAGAAGACTGACAAAGGCAACTAACCAGGGCCCAGCGGGGTGTGTGGAGACTGAAACACTAACCAAAGACCATGCATAGTCTCTATTTTGGCTCCAAAAAAGATGTAGCCAATGGGAAGTTCAGGCTTCATGTGCATCCCTTAAAAGGGGAGTACGGGCTCTCTATGACATAAACACTGTTGCGTACTTTTTGATCACTTGACCCTGGCTAGGCTGCCTCATCTGGCTACTGGGGAAGAGGATCAGCTCAGTGCTAAATTGACTAGAGGAGGTGGAATAGGTTAGTGGTAGTAGGGGCTTCCTTTCTCTGAGGAACAGGGGAGCCAGAGAGTGGAGAAGAGGGAAGGAGAGAAGGACTGGAAGGAGAGGAGGGAGGGGGCTATGATAAGGATATAAAGTGAGTAAATTAATTAGTTTTTTAAAAGTACCTGCATTCCTAAGGCTTATTCCCATGGCCAGATGACCAGCCAGTCCAACTGTATTAACTCTTAAGAGAGGAGAAAATGGCATATTTACAGAAAGAATGAGATTCCATTCCACAAATATGCTTTGGATGTAGCAACATTTGTGTCTATTAAAAGACAGCCACCAGTAAACTCAACATTGCTGTTGAAAGATAATAGCCAGGAGTTTCTACAAAGTACTACACCTCTCAGCACAAACAGAGCAGTTTTGTAGCATGACCAGACAGAGCAGAAGGATCTGTGTTCTCATATCAGAGGAAAATAGTCTGAGGACAGTTCTGGCAGATAATATATTTCCTAAGATATAATTTGAAGCGTCCTTGTGATGTTCTCTCTCATTAGAGATAATGATAGTATTCAGACAGCAAAATGCTTTTATTTAGACCTCATCTTTTCAAGTACCAAGGTCAGCGCTATAGTTTTGCAACTTCACCCTTTATATTTCTACTGTAAACCTATGGAAACAAATATGAAACCGTGTGTGTGTGTGTGTGTGTGTGTGTGTGTGTGTGTGTGTGTGTGTG
>OU015747.1:73071460-73095687 GCA_907169655.1 Acomys percivali
TGTGTGTGTGTGTGTGTGTGTGTGTGTGTGTGTGTGTGTGTGTGTGTAAGTGTTCACGCACACATGGGCACATGTGTACACATTCAATGTGTGCATATAGTTGTCAGAGAGTAACACCACGTGTTTTATTCCATTACTATCCATAATGCACACCTCCATTTTATTTTATTTTTTTATTAATTTATTCTTGTTACATCTCTATGGTTATCCCATCCCTTGTAGGGGAGGGGAATAAGGGGAAAAAGGGAGGGAGAGGAGAATGGGAGGATACAAGAGATGGGATAACCATTGAGATGTAACAAGAATAAATTAATTTTAAAAACTGACATAAAAATAACTAAAAAAAAAAAAAAAAAAAAAAAGATCTATCCATCAAGTTTCGGAGGGCAACCAAAAACAATGGCACTAGCCTATTTGTTTTTGAAGTCTCTTGTATAACAACTCAGAGGAAGTGGGTGTTTGTTAGATAGTCTGTGTTTCTTGGAAAAACATTTAAATTATTTATATATTTACATATACATAAACTTAGACGTACCACATATTTTTATTAATTTATTCTTGTTACATCTCTATGGTTATCCCATCCATTGTATCCTCCCATTCTCCCCTCCCTCCTCCCTCCCATTTTCCTCTAATTCCCCTCCCCTATGACTGTGACTGAGAGGGATTACCTCTTTTTTTTTTAATTTATTTTTAATTAATTTATTCTTGTTACATCTCTATGGTTATCCCATCCCTGTATCCTCCCATTCTCCCCTCCCTCCCTCCCATTTTCCCCTCATTCCTCTCCCCTATGACTGTTCCTCAGAGGGATTACCTCCCTCTGTATATGCTCATAGGGTACCAAGTCTCTTCTCGGTGACCTGCTGTCCTTCCTCTGAGTGCCACTAGGTCTCCCCCTCCAGGGGACATAGTCAAATGTGAGGCACCAGAGTACATGAGTAAGTCAAATCCCTCTCTCCACTCAAGTGTGGAGACTGTCCTGTCCATGGGCTAGATCAGGGTAGGGGTTTAAATTTTACTGCCTGTATTGTCCTTGGCTAGTGCCTTAGTTTGAGCGGGACCCCATGACCCAAATGATGTGCACATGCCATGGAGTGCACCTCAGGTCAGAATAAATGATAGTAGGGTTGGTTCTCTCCTTCCACCTTATGGTTCTGAGGATTTAACCATCTTTTCAGGCTGCATATCTTGTTTTTTGAGAAAAAAACATGAAACTCATCAATTTTGTAAGACTGGGCTTCAAAGATTCACTTGTCTCTGCTTCCCAAGCATTGGGGTTACAAGTGTACCTGACTATGCCTGACTCTTGGTTGTGGGTGCTGTAAATCTGAAGTCAATTACTCATATTAGCATGCCAAGTTTTTTCCTCAGTGAACTGTCTCTTTTCCTTCTCACTACATATTTTTAAGCATTAAAAATGATACAATTCTTCTTAGCATGTCTATTGTTCTCTTTATATTGCTTTAAATGTATATACATCCGTGTAACAATAATTAATTTCAGAAGAGCCCATAAATTTGAAATAGAGCAAGTAAGGTATATTGAAAGGTTTGAAGGAAGAAGAGGGACAAGATAAATGATATAATTATCATCTCAAAAATTAAAATAAATAATTTAAAAACTGGTTCAATCCTATGTCTCTTCTTCCTTGTAGTGTCCTGTGTGGTAGAATATTTACCAGATGATTTCGATATGTACTATATGTAGACATAAATAAGATTAAGTTAATTCTAATAACTAGGTAAATGTTTGTGAAAATTTTATTTAACATTCATTTTTTAATTAAGCTTTTCAAACATCTAGTCGACTAGAGTTTTTATAATTTTACTTTGCTTTGTTTCAACAAAGAAAATAAAAATAGCGTTAAAACTAATGAGAATCACAAAATTCAGTTAAATGACTGTCAGGGGACCACATTGGAGTAAGCAGACTTTTGATATCTGAGTCCACAAACAGAGCTCAAGGACATGGAGAAAATCAGGTTGTGGTATTAGATGGAAAGGTGTCAGGAGGTGATTCGACTCCAGAGTCCTGGTGCTGATGATACATCCTTTACATTGTATGAAGAAAGCATCATGCCAAACAGGTGACTTCTGAAGAAATGGAATTTACTAAGACTGATATTTACTTCCAGCTTCACCTTTACTGTGTACTTTGACATCAGCTATTAAAGGCAGTTTATAACAACAGTCACTATATACAAATGGATAATCTTAAGTATGAATTGCCTGTGACATATCTAGATATCTTGGCACTATAATGATACAGTAAGTCAGTCTATGAAACACACTACAAGCAATCTTAACAATGTGCTTTGTCTAAAGTATGACTATGCACACGTTGATACCTAAACCTCACAAAGACTCAACAAAGAAAGAGAATTTCAGACCAATTTCTCTTATGAACATCGATGCAAAAATACTAAATAAAATTCTTGCAAAACGAATACAAGAACACATAAAGGATATCATTCATCATGACCAAGTAGGCTTCATTCCAGGCATGCAGGGATGGTTTAATATACGGAAATCCATCAATGTAATCCACCATATAAACAAACTGAAAATAAAAAACCACATGATCATCTCTTTAGATGCAGAGAAAGCATTTCATAAAATCCAACACCCATTCATGTTTAAAGTTTTAGAGAGATCAGGGATACAAGGCACTTTCCTCAACATAATAAAGGCTATCTACAGCAAGCCAATAGCCAAAATTAAAGTAAATGGGGAGATACTCAAGGAAATTCCTCTAAAATTGGGAAGAAGGCAAGGCTGCCCACTCTCTCCATATCTCTTCAATATAGTACTCGAAGTTCTAGCCAGAGCAATAAGACAACAAAAGGAGATCAAGGGTATCCAAATGGGAAAGGAGGAAGTCAAACTATCCCTATTTGCAGATGATATGATAGTGTACATAAGTGACCCTCAAAATTCCACCAGAGAACTCCTACAGCTGATAAATACTTTCAGCAATTTGGCTGGATACAAAATTAACTGAAAAAAGTCTGTAGCCTTCCTATACACAAATGACAAGCTTGCCGAGGAAGAAATTAGGAAATCCACACCCTTCACATTAGCCACAAGCAATATAAAATATCTAGGAGTTATTTTAACTAAGCAAGTGAAGGACTTGTTTGTAAAAAATTTCAAAACTCTGAAGAAGGAGATTGAAGACGACATGAGAAGATGGAAGGATCTTCCTTGCTCATGGATCAGGAAAATTAACATAGTAAAAATGGCCATCCTACCAAAAGCAGTCTACAGATTCAATGCAATCCCTATCAAAATACCCACAAAAATTTTTAAAGACATTGAAAGTTCAATTCCGAAATTCATATGGAAAAAAAAAAAACAGAATAGCAAAAACGATCTTGTACAATAAAAGGTGCTCCAGAGGAATCTCCATACCTGATCTCAAATTGTACTATAAAGCAATAGTAATTAAAACAGCATGGTACTGGCACAGCAACAGGCTGGTTGATCAGTGGAATCGAATTGAAGACCCAGATATTAATCCACACACATATGGTCACTTGATTTTTGACAAAAAAGCCAAATCCATTCTATGGAAAAAGGTTAGCATCTTCAACAAATGGTGCTGGTCTAACTGGAGGTCTATGTGTAAAAAAATGCAACTGGACCCATATTTGTCACTTTGCACAAAACTCAAATCCAAGTGGATTAAAGACCTCAACATAAAACCAGAGACACTAAGTCACTTAGAAGAAAAAGTGGGGAAGAGCCTGGAACATATTGGCACAGGAGACACCTTCCTGAACAGAACACCAACAGCCCAGGCCTTAATGTCAACAATTAATAAATGGGACCTCATGAGGCTGAGAAGCTTCTGTAAGGCTGGAGACACTGTCAAGAGAACAAAGCGACAGCCTACACACTGGGAAAAGATCTTCACCAACCCTACATCTTACAAAGGTCTAATAT
This sequence comes from Acomys percivali, assembly GCA_907169655.1. Taxonomy (NCBI): domain Eukaryota; kingdom Metazoa; phylum Chordata; class Mammalia; order Rodentia; family Muridae; genus Acomys; species Acomys percivali. The sequence goes on from OU015747.1 coordinate 73,075,408, forward strand.
CCAAAATATATAAACAACTCAAGAAATTAAACACCATCAAACCAAATAACCCAGTTAAGAAATGGGGCTTGGAACTAAACAGAGAATTCTCAACAGAAGAATATCAAATGGCTGAGAAACACTTAAAGAAATGCTCAACCTCCTTAGTCATCAGGGAAATGCAAATCAAAACAACTCTGAGATTCCATCTTACACCCATCAGAATGGCTAAGATCAAAAACTCAAGCGCCACCACATGCTGGAGAGGATGTGGGGAGAGGGGAACACTCCTTCATTGCAGGTGGGAATGCAAACTAGTACAGCCACTTTGGAAATCTATCTGGTGCTATCTCAGAAAATTGGGAATAGGGCTTCCTCCAGACCCAACTATTCCACTCCTTGGAATATACCCAGAAGATGCACCAGCACATAACAAGAAAATTTGCTCAAACATGTTCATAGCAGCCTTATTCATAATAGCCAGATCATGGAAACAGCCTAAATGTCCCTCAGTAGAAGAATGGATAAAGAAACTGTGGTACATATACACTATGGAATACTACTCAGCTATTAAAAACAAGGAATTCCCGAAATTTGTGGATAAATGATTGAGCTAGAAATGTTCATAATGAGTGAGTTAACCCAGAAGCAGAAAGACTCAAATGGTATACACTCATTTAAAGATATAAGCATACTAGCCCAAGGGGCATGTCCCATGAAAGCCTTCACTTACCAGGAAACTGGGACAGAGGGGAGGACATCCTATTGGAACTCTAGATAAGAGAACCATGTGAGAATAGCAAAGTAGAAGGATCCAGTGGGTCCTATAAACCTACAAGTAGAACATTATGATAGGCAGATTTGGGCCAAGGGGTCCCGCTCAAACTAAGGCAACAGCCAAGGACAATACAGGCGGTAAAATTTAAACCCCTACCCAGATCTAGCCAATGGTCAGAACAGTCTCCTCACTTGAGTGGAGAGTGAGATATGACTTTCTCATGTACTCTGGTGCCTCACATTTGACTATGTCCCCTGCAGGGGGAGACCTGGTGGCACTCAGAAGAATGACAGCAGGTCACCGAGAAGATACTTGATATCCTATGAGCATAAACAGGGGGAGGTAATCCCTCTGAGGAACAGTCATAGGGGAGGAGAATAAGGGGAAACTGGGAGGGAGGGAAGAATGGGAGGATACAAGGGATGGGATAACCATTGAGATGTAACAAGAATAAATTAATAACATTTTTTTAAAAAAAGTATGACTATGCAAACATAAGAAATAAAAATTATTTTTGGTAGTCCAAATCTAAATGAAGTACAGTCTATTGGGAGCATAAAAGCAAACCCACCCTGTGTTGATGATGGGCTGACATGAATGTCAGTGTGCATGACTTCAATTACAGCATATCTGTCTAAATTAATTGGTGGCCCCAAAATTTATCAAAGTCCTATAAAATCATAGTTCCCAAGGTGATGTCAGACTAAAAATACTGCTCTGAAAAGTACCTTCCAAGAGATTCAAAATGGTACTGGAGGGAGGTCTTGGCCACTGAGAGCATATGTTTCTTTGAAGAGGCCCTGGGTTTGGCTCATAGCACTCACATGCATAGCTTACACTGACTCATAACTCCAGTACCTCAGACCTGATACACTCTTCTGGTCTCTGTGGATATCCTTATACATATGGTGAAAAGTAGCCAAACAAACAGACACACACACATATACACATGCACAAATAATTTTAAAAATCTTTAAAATTAAAAAAAAGAGATGTCTTTACCTTTCCACAAGTAAGAGAATCACTATTTTCAAATGAACAAAAAATTACAGAATCACAGCAATGAGGGAGGAGAAGCATTCAGTAGAGGCTTGCTTGTCACCATGTTGCCTTGAAAGAATTAGGACTGAAGTTTGATTCCCAGAATCCACACTAAGCAAACAAGCAAGAAAACAGAAAAGTTGGCCTTGCAATCCTAGGAACAAGGAAGACAATCCCTGGAGTTCTGTGATCAACCTATATGATGAGTTCCATGACACTGAGACATACTGATTCAAAATAAATTATCAAGTAAATGTGGAAAAACACTTGAGATTATCTTCTTTCCTGTGCACACATACATATGCATTTGTCTGTGCACACATACATATGCATTTATACTCAAACACAAAGGAAGGTTTAGAGACATGCACATACAAATAACATTAAGTGGTGACAGACATAAAAAGTGTTGTTCTTCTGTCCCAGGTGCTGAAAATATTGGTAACAGCATCCCTACAAAAAAGAAAGCCCAGCTGTGGCCAGATGCTATCCTTATCTTTGTTTTCTCATCCTTTTTTTCATCTTAACCTTTTTGTTTCCAAGTACTTTCCTTTTCAGAGAAGCAGCCATAAAGAACTCTATTGAACAAGATCACATTCCTGCTCACCCAGTGAACAGACCTGGGTTTGAGTAACCACGTAGTCATTTTATCCAACTCTATAAATGACCTTTGGATACTGATAGCTCTGATGTGGCCTTCTCAGAGACAGACATGGCCATGAATGGAACTAGAATATGTCACCCTAAAACAGGCCACATTAATGGCTGATAGTCTTAAAGGACAAACAAATAAACCAAACAACATAAACAAGCAACACCAACAACAGCAAGATTCAAGAGCTTGGGAGATAGTTCAGTGAGTAAAATGTTTGCCTTTCAAGCACAAGGAGCTGAGTCCCATGCCCTAATCCCCAAAAATAAGCTAAGAATGTGGCATTCACTTGGAATCTTAGAAAGGGAGAAGAAGAAACAAGAAAATCCTGGGGATCCCAGTATAGCTAGCCCTACTGCATCATTGAGAGCTCTTACTTCAAAACTCAAGGTAAACAACAGTTGAAGAATGACAGTTCAGATTATTCTCTAACATCCACAGACATTCATAAAACATGTATGTGCACACACAAGAAGGACCACATATAATGCTTATGCATATCACATTTATCAAGACACAAATAAGAACATACCCAGAAATGCTATCTCTATTCTGATTGTCCCAGGTCAGGGCACTCATGCGGAAAGCCACCAAACACCACTCTTGTCTCCACCTAAAGAACAAAACTCTTTTTCCAAAGTTATTTCCAATCAGCTAAGATATGATGTCCAAGAAACCTATTTTAAAAAAGAGAACCATAATACCTTATTTTCTTCCCAAATATTTGCTTCCTATAATTCTACAAAAACAGGTCCTTGCCTTTTCCCCCCTCTGAAATTGATATTCTCTTGTTGAAGTTAATACACATGCCAGAGTTCTGAGTTTCTCCTGCCCTCCCCTGCCATGCCTTTTTGCCATGTTGTATCGAGAGCATATGTTACCAAAGCAGTTTGCTTTGCTTTGTCTTCTGGTTTCTATTTCTTCTGGGTTCTGTACATGTGAGGGAGTCAGGTATACTTCCCAAGTGTGCTTCCTCCTCAGTGTCAGGAACATAAGAGAAGCCACTGCAAGGAGGATGGAGAGAGCCAGCAACGGCAGTGTGACTCTTTGAAAAACAGAGTCCAAAATTCCAGGTGGGATGGTGCATGGTTGTCATCGCAGTGTAAGAACACAAAATTAGAAAGAATCTTGGGGCCAGTAGGCAGTCATCCTAGCCACATGATATACTCACTCCAGGTTCCAGTGAGAGACCCTCTCTTGCAAAACTATATGGTCTACTCCTTTAAAAAAGCACTAATTTGACCTCTGACCTCCATACAGTCTCACTTTCATGTTTGCACACCTTCATACATATGCTCACCTCCTTACATGCAAACATGAATCCCTTAAAAGTGATCTGACTTTTATAAGTCCCAGCTATTTAGGAGGCTGAGGAAGGAGAATTGTTTAAGCTTGGGTGCTCCAATCCTGGAGAACAGAAAGACCACTGCTTTATATAATGACTACCATTAATGCCATAGTTTCTATTTTACACCTGACCCAGCTCAGATATGTTGTAAAATAGGATCACCCACCCACTACATCTTTATGGAGTTTCAGTGTCACAAAGAAATACAGGAAAGAAGAGGGTCATGGTTTTCTGAGTACACAAACAAGTCAGCAAGAGGCTAAAAAATCTACATTTTTAACATTAGAAAGGCCAAAAACTGGAGCTAGGGATATGGCTTTGATAAGAACCCTTTCTACATAAGCATGAGAATCTGCATTTGAATCCTCTGCACCCATGTAAAACCTTTACATGCCTTTTTATCGTCTAGTGACACAACATGGTCAGGAAAGGAGACAGAAGGGTTTCAGGCCAGCAACCTAGGTACAAGCTTAGTGTCTGAAAGTTCTAAAGTAGAAAGTCATAGCCAGGACACCTAACATCATCCTCTAGCCATTGCCTGTGAGTATGTTAGTGCATAACCCCCCATACACAGCTGCACATACATCACACACACAAACACACACACACACACACACACACACACACTAAAACAAACATTAAAAATCAAAAATTAAAAGCAAATGAACATTAAGGTTAGAGATAAACAGTTCTTTTATCTTCATTCCTTCCACTAGCTGCTCCTAGCTTGGCCTGATTTTGCCTAAGCCAGACTGTATTTCAGCTCACCAGCACTCAATCAGAATAATGTAATTCCTAGAATCTTAGAGGGGATGCATCTCCATACTTCAGAACACGTTGTTGCTGAGAACAGCTCTATCATTACACAATGGACCAAGCAACTTGGAAATTATTACTTGAGATGAAATGGCAGAGTTCACTCAGTTACCCTACAAGCTGGGTATTGTGATCAGCATTTAGTGAGGTCTCTGAGAAAGTACCCATGCCACTTCCATTACATGTGTCATAGAAAGAGATTCCACCCTGCCACCACAAGTCGTCAGGGTTCATTCCACATAAGACTCTAGCTTTCCTCTCCACACAGTTTCTACCCAAGCCAATTAGTTAGAAGCACAACCACATTGTTTTACTCTCTGTTTCAAAGATAAAGTCTTGATACAGTAATGACCTTAACAACAAAGGTCATGGGATATAGTATAAAATAAAATATTAAGTTTTGGTGGCTCTTATTTTAACTTGTTGGTTTGTTTAAGTGAGGGACTTTTTAGGTAGCTCAAAACATACTCAAAATCCTCCCAACTGAGCCTCATGACAGCTGAGACTGAGGCCTATAATACAACACCTGGCTCAACTATTGAAGTTTTGTATTAAAACTTAAGCATTGCTGGCTGATTTCATGTGTGTATGTTAGTGTTGGCAGATATGTTATGTGAAATTCTGCATGTATATCGGAATATGGTTGTATGAATGCATGTACCCACATGTAGATACTTCTGTATGTTTATGAACATATTGAAGCCAGAGGTCAGTCACAGTTCTCATTCCTCAGATATCATCCATATTTAAATAGGGAGGTCTCTCATTCTTGTGGGTTACCAATTCAGCCTGAACTGGCTGCCAGTGAGCATGAAGAACCATCATCCTGTTTCTGTTTCCCAAGCACTGGGATTCCAAGGGCACAACAACACTTGGCATTTTACAAAGGTTCTGAGCACCAAACATGAATCCACATGCTACAAAGCAAGTACCTTATTCACTGAGTTATCTCTCTAAACCACTTATGAGTTTTATAAACCTGTTTTTATAAATCTTATTTTAAGTTTTATTTGTTTTATAAAGAGATGATAAGGAATAAGTACTTTGTAAAAATTTGTATTCACTTCAGTGTTCAATAACATGCTACCCCTACCTTTTAAAATTCTTCTTCTCCATGTTTAAGTTTACTCAGCATACACAGAGCAATATTACTTGAAAATATTCCTGGGCTGGAGACATGGCTCAGAGATTAAGAGCACTGTCTGTTCTTCCAAAGGTCCTTAGTTCAATTCCCAGTGACCACATAGTGGCTCTCAATCATCTACAATGTAATCTGACGCCCTCTTCTGGCATGCAAGCACACACATGAGCAGAATACTTTATGTACAAAAAATAAATAAACAAAACTTAAAAAATATTCCATCATAGAATATAGATGGCTAGTGTCTATATACTTGCATCTGACACTAATGCAGAGCAATTGTTCTTAGTAGTAGTGACCCCTCTGAATATTAAGGGTTCTCCTACACCACATGTATAAGCTGAGGTATACTCCTACCATTAATAATATTATCCTCTAGTAATTGTAAAAAGAGAAACCAGACTTTCTATTCTCATACAAATGGACATATAAACATGTGCAATGTGATATGACATGCTGTGTAGTTATGAAATGTAGAGAGCTTAGTTAGAAACTGACAAATAGAAAAGCTTATCTATTTATGCATTTTTTCAAATGAGCTCTTATAATATAAAAAACTTTGCTCTAAGCAGTCTAGCTGGTATGCACTGTATTTGAGAATCTGATAGTGATTCTCAGAAATGCAAACTCCATCTTCTGTTCTCTAAATGCTGAAAATAAATAAAAATATAAAAAGCAGTTGTACTATGCTCATAAGTTTCCTAATGGATCTCAACATGACAGAGGAAACATAAACAATTCCTGAGAAGAACTCAGAGGGCATCCTATTTACACAGGAGATGTCTGTGTCATCATTGTTAGCAAGTCTCCAGCTTTCTACACAGGAGTTAAAAATGTATTTCAAATGGATCTATTTTGCATTTATATTCCATAAAGAATTTGTCTTCCAGGGTGATTTGGCAAATACCTAGTTTTAATCTACAAAGAAGACACTTTGCAATGAAAAATGTGTATCATTCAGCTCTTCAGGTCCTATGATATTTGACACAAGTGTTTAGCAAATGTGCCCCGAGCAAACTTTTAGGGATGAGGGGAAGTTCTACTATCAGGGTGTCTCAGTGGGTATTCCTATTTTATGTCCAGACTAAAGTCTAAAGTCTTTTAAAACATGGTTTAGTCCTTTATGCAAAATCATGCTTTGAAAAACACTGGTGTTTGTGTGTGTGTGTGTGTGTGTGTGTGTGTGTGTGTATGTGTAGGCCAGAGGTCAACCTCAGGTATTGCTTTTCACATGCCATCCTCTTTCTTTATTTTTACTTTCTATGTAAACAAAAGTTCTGGTCTTGATTGTCCAAGCAGGCCATGCTACCCAGAAGGAGCAGGGCCCAGGTATACACCTGGAGGTCTCCATTTAATAAGTGCTAACATTATAAGTACATGCTACTAAGAACAGGTTTTTATTTAACCCATCAATTCTGGCAACTGAACTCTGATCCTGGTGTTTACAAAGCAAGCACTTTATCTCATCAGCCATAAGCTGCTTATTAGTCCCACTACTCCAGTAACTAACTTTTCAAGCAGTATAGTCTCTGTGATGGAGATAAGTTACTATGAAGCTGATGAACCTGAAACTTCAGGATGCCCTCATTACTTGAATAATTCTGGCCAATAAAATACCCTATGTCAGAGGCAGCAAGATGGCGTCGACCAGTATGCAACGTATCTAATCCACTCCATGGAGACCAGGGACTTGAATAAAGATACAGAATGCTGGATCTTGAGAAGTGTAGCTGAGTGGAGTCCTAAACTCCACAGACCACTGGTGGGCCTGGCCCCAGAACAAGAAACAGTCTGGAGGTCCTGAACCCACTCCCCAGATGCTCAAATGGAACCCACATGTGGGCTGCAGCCAGCCTATAAAGCACAAACTCGCTGTGTGGGGAGGTGGTACTCCGGAGCCCCTGGCCTGAGAAGTCTCAGGGAATAGAGTGAAACTCCCCTTGGATCCCTCCACCCACCCCACGCCAAACTGCAGATGTCCTCCAGGCCGAGTGGAAACACAGGCAGCAGGGCCACCAAAAACAGCTAGAGTGGGCGTGCAGCTTGCAGAGCCATCCTGGGCCCAATCTAGAGCTAGTCACAATGGACTGAGCCTGCAAACAGCAATTAGAAACAAGCTTGGACTGCTCCCACAGGCCCAGCAGGATCTCCCACACTATCAGGAGAGGTTTGCCACCCCTGTGTGTCTAATCTCTGACCTAAAGATTACTACAGCTCCAAGGATCTGTGAGCGGTCATGGCTACAGGGTCGTGGAAAGTGCAGGCACCTTGGAGCCTGCCAGTGGTCTGAAAAGGTCCTGTCTCTGGGACGCCGCTACTGACCCTTCACTCTCCAACAGACATAACATAACCAGATCAGCTCCCACAGACCCAGCAAGATCTCCCATGCTCTCAGGAGAAGCTGGAAGCTTCTGCAGTGTTTAGAGGCAGAGCTAAAAGACAGCAACAGCCCAAAAGATAAGATCCAGCTGAGGTCTTGACTATACAGTGACAGGAAGGACAGGCAGCTGGGACCAAACTACCCGACCAGAGTGCCTGTGTGCTGACCTTGTTCTAGGTCCCAAAACAGCTGATCTGAATTATAGCAGTAAGATGAAAGGATCCACACAGAAACTTACTTTGGCTGACTCAGTCTGGAGCAAAATATCCAGGAGTGGAAACCAGATCACCTGACGGTCCCAGGGAAATACTCCCTGATCCCCACAGGAAAGGGCACCCGACCTATAATCAGTCATGAACTATCCACTCTCAACCAGTGAAAGTCAGCAGAATCTACCTCTCAACATCAGAGACACCAAAATGACAGGAGGAGAGCTAAAGGATACAAACAAAAACCCAAAAAGTTTGGCATCTCCAGATCCCAGTAATCCCAATGAAAGCAACCCGGAGAACCCCAAAACAATCAAATACAAGAAAATGACCTCAAGTCTTTAGTAAGAAAGATGTTAATGGAAGAATCAAATAAATCTGTAAACAACTGCTGGAGGATGCAAATAAGACGTTTGAAGATATAAAAGAGTCATATAAAGTGGCAGTGGAAGAATTTCTGAAAATTACAAACAACCAGATGAAGGAAATCATGAAAACAGTTAAAGATCTGAAGATAAAAATGGAAGCTATGATAAAGGAACACACAAAAGAGAAGAAAGTAAGCATATTAGAGGTGACCTTATCTAACAGAATCTAAGTAATAGAGGAAGGAATTTCAGGACTTGAAGATATAATCGCAGAACTCTAAACAACTATCAAAAAAATGCTAAATCTGAAAAGTTCCTGATACACATAACATGCAAGAAGCCAAGGACACCATGAAAAGACGAAACTTGAGAATGATAGGTATTGAGGAAATAGAGGACACCCAAATCCATGGCCCAGAAAATATCTTTAACAAAATCATAGAAAATTTCCCGAATCTGAAGAAGCAGATGCATAGGAGCATACAAGAGGCCTACAAAACACCAAACAGAATAGAACAGAAAAGAAAATCTTTCTGCCACATAATAGTAAAAACACAAATTATACTGAACAAAGAAAAAATATTAAAAGCGGAAAGAGAAAAAGGCCAAGTAACATACAATGGCAAACATATAAGAATTACACCTGACTTCTTAGCAGGGACCATGAAATCCACAAGGGCCTGGACAGAGGTCCTGCAGACCCTAAGAGAACACAGATGCCAGGCAAGACTACTATACCGAGCGAACTATCAATAACCATTGATGGAGAAAACAAGATATTCCATGACAAAAACAAATTCAAACAGTACCTATCCACAAATCTGGCTTTACAAAAGTTACTAGAAGGAAAACTCTACCACAACGGATCAAATTACAACCAAAACTACATGGGAAATAGATAACCACACCATCACAAAATCACAACCTCACAAACCCTCGACTGTAACAAACACAAAAAATGAAGGGATTTAGCAGTCACTGGTCATTAATATCGTTCAACATCAATGGTCTCAATTCTCTAATAAAAAGGACACAGACTAACCGAGTGGATACATAAACATGACCCAACATTCTTCTGCATTCAGGAAACACATCTCAACCACAAGGAAAGACATTACCTCAGAGTAAAAAGTACGGGGAAAATATTCCAAGCAAATGGTCACAAGAAGCAAGTGGGTGTAGCCTTTCTAATATCTAATAAAATAGACTTTCAACTTAAATTGATCAAAAGGGATGAGGAAGGACACTTCATACTCATCAATGGTAAAGTCAACCAAGAAGACATCACAATTTTGAACATCTATGCTCCTAATACAAAGGCACCCACATTTGTAAAAGAACTAGTAACAAAGCTTAAACCACACATTGATCCCCACACATTAATAGTGGGAGACTTCAACACCCCACTTTCACTGAAGGATAGGTCTTTGAAACAGAAACTAAGTGGGGAAATATCTTCATCATCTAACATCATGAAACAAATGGATCGAGCAGATATCTACAGAACTTTTCACCCAAACGCTAAGGATTGTACCTTCTTCTCAGGATCCCATGGAATGTTCTCTAAAATTGATCACATAGTAGGTCACAAAGCAAGCCTCAACAGATACAAGAAGATTGAAATAATACCTTGTATTCTATCAGATCACCATGGTCTAAGGCTGGACTTCAACAACAACAGAAATAACAAAAAGCCTACACACACATGGAAACTAAACACCTCTCTACTTAATGACACCTGGGTCAAGGAAGAAGTAAAGGAAGAAATAAAGGACTTCCTGAATTTCAATGAACATGAAGGAACAGCATACACAAAATTGTTGGGACAAATGAAGGCAGTGCTAAGAGGAAAATTCAAAGCATTAAGTGCCTTTAGAGAGAAAAGAGAAACATCTCACACATAAACAATTTAATGACACATATGTAAGCCCTAGAAAAAAAAAAGAGGCAGACATATGCAAGAGGAGATGTCTGGAAATAATCAAACCCAAGGCTGAAATCAATAAATTAGAAACAAAGAGGATAATTCAAAGAATCAGCAAAACCAGAAGCTAGTAGTTTGAGAAAATTAACAAGATAGACAAACCGTTATCCAAACTAACTAAAAGACAGAGAAACACTATCCAAATCAACAAAATCAGAAATGAAAAGGGTGCCATAACAGCAGATACTGAAGAAAAACAAAGAATCGTAAGAACCTACTTTAATGGCATTTATGCCACAAAATTTGAAATGGACAATTTTCTTTATCGATTCCCTTTGTCAAAATTGAATCAATATCAGATAAACAAATTAAATAGCCCTATTTTGCCTATAGAAATAGAAGCAGTCATTGATAGTCTCCCAACCAAAAAAAAAAAAAAAAAAAAAAAAAAAAAAAGGCCCAGGGCCAGATGGCTTTAGTGCAGAATTCTACCAAACCTTCAAAAAGTAGCTAATTCTGATACTCTTCAAGCTCTTCCAAAGGATAGAAATGGATGAAACATAACAAAATTCTTTCTATAAGGCCAGAATCACATTGATACCTAAACCCCACAAAGACCCTACAAAAAAGAAAATTTCAGACCAATTTATCTTATGAACATTGATGCAAAAATATTCAATAAAATACTCACAAAACGAATACAAGAACATATCAAAGACATCATTCACCATGACTAGGTAGGATTCATTCCAGGCATGGAGGGATGGTTTAACATATGGAAATCCAACAATGTAATATATCATAAAAAACTGAAAGAGAAAAACCGCATGATTATCTCCTTAGATGCAGAAAAGCATTTTACAAAATTCAACACACATTCATGTTTAAAGGCCTAGAGAGATCGAGAATACAAGGCATATACATAAACATAATAAAGGCTATATACAACAAGTCAATAGCCAATATCAAATTAAATACTCAAGGAAATCCCTCTAAAATCAGGGACCTGACAAGGCTGCCCACTTTCTTCATATCTCTTCAATATAGTTCTTGAAGTTCTACCCACAGCCATAAGACATCAAAAGGAGATCAAGGGGATCCAAATGGGAAAGAAAGAAGTCAAATTATCCCTACTTGCAGATGACATGATAGTGTATATAAGTGACCCCAAAAATTCCACCAGAGAACTTCTACAACTGATAAACACCTTCAGCAAATTGGATGGATACAAAATTAACTCAAAAAAGTTAGTAGCTTTCCTATATACAAATGACAACAACACAGAAGAAATTAGGAAAACTACACCCTTCATGATAGCCACAAGCAATATACAATATCTAGGAGTAACTCTAACCAAGCAAGTAAAGGAACTGTTTGAAAAAACTTTAAATCTCTGAAGAAAAAGATTGAAGGTGATATCAGAAGATGGAGGGATCTCCCCTGTTCCTGGATCGGGAGAATTCACATAGTAAAAATCGCCATCTTACTAAAAGCAATTTACAGATTCAATGGAATCCCTATCAAGATACTACAAAGAATTTTGAAGACATTGAAAGATCAATTCTCAACTTCATATGGAGAAACAAAAACCCAGAATAGCAAAAACAATCCTTTACAATAAAAGAACCTCCAGAGAAATCTCCATACCTGATCTCAAGTTGTACTATAGAGAAACAGTAATTAAAACAGCAAGGTACTGGCACAGCAATAGTCTGGTTGATCAGTGGAATTGAATTGAAGAATCAGATATGAATACACATACATATGGTCACTTGATTTTTGATAAAGAAGCCAAATCTGTACAATGGAAAAAGATAGCATCTTAAACAAATGGTGCTGTCTAACTGAATGTCTATGTGTAAAAAAAATGCAATTAGACCCATATTTGTCACCATGTACAAAACTCAGATGCAAGTGAATCAAAGACCTCAACATAAAACCAGAGACACTAAGTCATTTAGAAGAAAACGTGGGGAAGAGCCTGGAACTCATTAGCACAGGAGACAACTTCCTGAACAGAACACCAACAGCCCAGGCCTTAAGGTTAAAAATTAATAAATGGGACTTCATGAGGCTGAAATGCTTCTATAACGCAGGAGACACTCAAGAGAACAAAGCGACAGCCTACAGACTGGGAAAAGATCTTCACCAACCCTATATCTGACAAAGGTCTAATATCCAAAATATGTAAAGAACTCAAGAAATTAAACACCACCAAACCAAGTAACCCAATTGAGAAATGGGGCTCAGAATGAAACAGAGGATTCTCAACACAGGAACACTGAATGGCTGAGAAACATTTAAAGAAATCCTCAACTTCCTTAGTCATCAGAGAAATGCAAATCAAAAAGATACTGAGATTCCATCTCACACCCATCAGAATGACTAAAGTAAAAATTTCAAGCGACACCACATGATGGTGAGGATGTGGAGAAAGAGGAACATTCCTTCATTGCTGGTGGGAATGCAAATTAGTATAACCACTTTGGAAATCTATATGGAGCTTTCTCAGAAAGAAGGGGAATAGATTTTCTTCAAGACCCAGATATTCCACTCCTTGGAATATACCCAGAAGATGCTCCAGCACACAACTGAGACATATGCAAAACCATGTTCATAGCTGCCTTATTTGTAATAGCCAATACATGGAAACAGCCTAAGTGTCCCTCAGTAGAAGAATGGATAAAGAAAATGTGGTACATTTACACTATGGAATACTACTTAGCTATTAAAAACAATCCTTTAAATATGTGGACAAATGGATTGAACTAGAAATTACCATAATGAGTGAGTACACCCAGAAGCAAAAAAAAAAGTCAAGTGGTATATACTCACTTATATCAAGACACTTAGCAGAAAGTGGATCAGAGGGGAGGACATCCTGTTGGGACTTTAGGTGAGAGGAGCATGGGAAAATGGGGAAATAGAAGGATCCAGAGGGTCCTAGAAAGCTACAAGAACATTATAATGCATGGATCTGGGTCCAGGTGTCCTGCTAAAACTATGGCACCAGCCAAGGACAATATAGGCAGGAAACTTCGGACCCCTACCCAGATCTAGCTGATGGACAGGACATTCTCCACCATTGAGTGGAGAGTGGTGTCTGACTTTCATGTGAACTCTGGTGCCCCATTTTTTACAATATCCCCTTGATGTGGAGGCCTGGTGGCACTCAGAGGAAGGATAGCAGCTTACCAAGAAGAGACTTGATACCCTATTAGCATATACAGGGGCAGGAGGTCCCCCTCAGTCACAGACATAGGGGAGGGGAGTAGGGGGAAAGCAAGAGGGAAGGAGGAATGGGAGGATACAAGGGATGGGATATCAATTGAGATGTAATATGAATAAATTAATAAAATATTTTTTAAAAGACCCTATCTCAACAAACAACTTAGAAGACACCTGTAGAGTTCCATCCAAGGTTGTCTGCTGAACTCCATGAAATGATGGCACATGCATGCATGCACATAGGTACACACAAAAAATGCTTGGAATGTGCATGAGTGTATACACACACACACACACACACACACACACACACACACACACACACGTTTCAAAACTACGTCCCATATTTAAGCATGGCCTTTGGAGAGTTAGAGAAAACTGCCAAGTAGGCTACAGAGGGATATGCAGCAATTTCAGGTGTAACTTCTGCATAAATCATGGTCCATGCCTTAATAAACCATTCACAAATGTGTGAACTACAGAATGGTCATTTCCTCCTGTTTATCATTCAAAGTGCTATTCAAATCTTTCCTCCCACCCCCTTGTGATGGCTGTGCATAGATGGCAACTTGACTATATCTGGAAATACCTTAATTCCCCAAATACAGGGAATTTTGCTTAATCTGAAGTATGGAGATCCACTATAATTTGGCTCTTAGGGTTAAGAAGACATATCTTTATTATAGCCCTTTTGAACTGGGTAAAGAAACACCTTTAATCGGGGTCTTATAGATGGAAATATCCAGGTCATTTGATCTGGGAAACCCCACCCATAATCTAGGTTGCATCTTTTATATAAGGACAAAAAAGAAGGAAGCTTTTCTTTTTGCCTATTTACTGTCTTTTGCTTCACTATCAAGTCCACTCCTCTACTGGCATGGACCCTACTTCTTCAGTAATCCAGAATCTATTGAAGACCACTTGAGACATCCAGCTTAAATGGAATGCCTTTGGATTCATAGGCAGCATGCATGTGTGTGTGTATGTGCTCTATGTGTTTATGTGTGTTTATAAATATATGTATATATAATTATAATAAGTTGTGTTATGCTAAAGAACCCTGCCTTGATACACCCCTCCTATGGTAAAAATATATAGTAATAAAAATGCTGGAAAATAGCCTATTACCAAATTACCAAATTCAACAAAAATGATTTATTTAAATTACAATTCATTGAACTAAGAAACTGAAGTGTGATTTGTTAATACAATGACACTTTTCCATGCCATACTTACTATCACAATTCTCATGTTGGGCAGGTTAGGGAAAAACATGGAAGTTTTATGTTGAGCACAGCACTGGGAATCTAGCGTTCTCACAGTCACTCTATATGTATGCTAACCACTTTTTGCAGAGAACGGTATCAGATCTTTATCCAAACAAGCAGAAGGCCTTATTCTTGGCATAGGGTTTCCTTGGTGCCCAGGAATCTTCAACTTATTTTGTGTTTCCAGATTGTAGACATATTTTCTTTTGAGTCAGAAATCCAACACACTTTCCTTTTGAGATGTTGCACCAAAGTACTGAGCACTACCCGAGGTCTGCATAAACTTCCATTTTCTTACTTTCACCTACACCTGCAGCCTGATCTTTCAAAGCTTGGGATATCATGTAAGATCAGGCTGGCCTTGAATTTACAATGTATATAGGAATGACTTTGGACCCTCTGCCTCCTTTTCTAAGCACTGTGATTATGGATTTATTTTTTCTTTCTAATGAGATACATCCTTATCTCTTTGGTTCATTTTTAAGTGATATTTAAAGCACAAGGAAATTTTCCTATCTGCTTTATTAAGTACTTTACAGCCCTATACCTTGGCTATTAAAATGTCTCAACTTTAAAGAATTAATCTTGCTCAAACTGTGGAGAGAAAGAGCTTCTTCCCTGGGGTCCTATGTCTCCTGTCACATGTCTGTCACCTGTGGGGAAGGCATCTTCAAGGATTACACAGTCACTATGAGCATAAGTAACAAATTCTTCCTTAGTGTCTGGGATGTCACCCCACATCTTCCTTATATTCTTATCACTCTACATTCTGATATACTGTACAGTTCTGCACCTTTTACACCCTGGGCTTGAGAGCATCGCTCAGCTGCTCATTTCCTGTGTGAATCTCTTTCCCATCCACTATTAGCTTCCAAAAGTAGCTATCTGAAGTGACCCAGACTTTCCCTCCAATTCCTAAGCACCCTTCCTCTGTCAACACTGTGTGACTCTACCTAGCCTTTACCAATGTACTACAGAGCTCTTAATGAGATTGTTTTATGTTGCCATGCTAGAAAATAGAATATTAAAATACTTTGATTTCTTAGTTGAGGAATCACATACGGAAATCTGTGCACCCGCTTTTATCCTTCATCTTCTAATTAGAAGATTGTGCTGTTTTTAAGCAGGAAGGAAGGAAACTTGAGACTCTTACAGAGACATTATTTCAACTTTTTCTTTTCTTTTCTTTTCTGCTTTGTTCTTATTCCCACCTCTCCATGATTTCCATTTACAATTAAGTAACCTAAAATGATCTTTGCCAATGAGAGAGAAGAAACCCAATGTGGTTCAGACAATTCTAAAAAAAAAAAATTAAGAAAGTTTAAGGGGACTAGGATATCTTACATTGTTAGTGACTGGTATCCTGGCTGCTCCTGCTTCCCCAGGAATATCATTCACCACAGGCCACCCAGGTATCCTAGCCTCCCTGGGGCTTCCACTGACTCCCAACAAGTCACACACACACACACACACACTCACTCACACACATATTCATATACACACTCACACATTCACACACATACACATACAATCACACAAACACTCACATACACACACACACACACACACAGACTTTAGTCACACACAAACTGTACTTTACAACATGCCAGACAACAATGACTGCACACATGATAATAGTAAACTAAAAGCATAATGCAGGTTTAAAAAATCCAACCACCCTTCCACATTATTTTCTGAGGCAGAATCTCTAGCAAGCCAAGAGCACACAGAATCAGTTAGTTAGTAAGTTTTTTGCAAGGTTGGTCCTGCAATCCTCAGTCTCTACCTACTGAAGTCACAACCTGGTTGTTATGTCCTCCCCTCCATGGTCTTCTTGCTTACACACAAATCACCTTTATTTGGGGATCATCACAGGAGACAACCCTGGTTAATTTTTACAGAGATGCTTAATATTTTGATTTGAAACATATTGTGTTAATTTCCTAAAGTATTCTGTATGATACATACTGCAGAGTTTTGTTACTTAGAACACAACCAAAGCTACAGGCAGCATGCGTCCCAGTTAAGTTATGAACTTGTCTAATACATTTGTAAAGGAAAATATCATATTGCAGTGATATACCATTAAATAGGCAATGTAAGAGGCCACACCTTCTAGATTTATATAAGGCCACTATATGGAAGCCATGCTCCAAACAAATGAGCCAGAAAGTAATTTTCAGGTGCCATCATCCTTATCAAATAGCTCATTGATCTACAATATAAATATAACTATAACTGTGTCCACATATCCAAAAATGTGCACATCTATAGGTTCAGTTCTTACACAACCTCAGAGCTGGAATACACACACACACACACACACACACACACACACACACACACACACACGCACACACACACACACACTCACATGCATACACCAGGAGAGGAGGAAGAAAGAATAGAGAGACAGAGAGAAAGAGAAAGTGAGAGAGACAGGGAGACAGAGGCAGACTTCACTCTTACGAGCATTAGGAGTAGTAGGAGCTGGAACAATAAGATATGAGCAACACAGAGCTGTAAAATCACAAGTTGAAATGATTTCTGCTTTCTCTAGAAATTGTTCATATTGGCCAAACTTCTTTTCCACTCTGTGAGGAAGACACTGTTAGCAGCAGTAAAATTGGCTTCACATCTATGGATGACAATTTAGCAATATGTAGCATATTTACATGTAACCTTCACATACCAAATACTTCTCTGGAAACTCTTAGCTTACAAATACAATTTCAAGTGTATGAAACAACATATGTCCTAATGTTCCACTGTGATCCCAACATAATAACTCTCTATACAGCCCACCAATTAGGATTTTATGACATGAACTATGATACAAAACTACATTTGAATTTTTAGCAATTGATAAATGAATAAACTATGTGCTAGCATAGAAAGAGAAGCTCTGGATTAGATAAGACAGATTGCTGAATAGTAAAATACAAAATGATATCTTTGATATATACTAGTGTTTGTGTCTGTATATGGAAAAGAGCTGCCTGCTATAGGTTGAAGGTAAATGTAGACAGATCACAGTGCTAGGAATTGGGACCTTCACATCACTTGTCACATGACTCTATTTGTAAACCTCCAAATTGTAGTATTTACATTGAAAAAAGTACAGGGGCTGGAACTTATGTATAGTGCAGCTAGCTACTTGTGTGGTGGTGGGGTGATTACTTCAGTCTAGGAGGTTAAGCCAAGACTTGGAAATACAACAAGATATTGTCCAAAATAAGTCCATGCATTCCAGACATTCTATTTAACAGCTCTTTAGAAAAATAGACACATATAAACAAGCTGAAGGCTCAGTTCAGTGTTTTACCACATTTGTAGTATATATAAAACATCGAGATTGTCCTTTAAAAATAATCAAATACCATTTGTTATATGTGCAGAAATTAATTATTCTGTGGAATATAGAGGTAATGAATTTTTAGGTAGGAGACTTATTTTCCAGAAAGCATGGCCTGGATACTTCTTCCCTAATGTCCATACTACTTGAGACTTTCAGCTTGGAGAGTAGACATTACTTCTGTTTGGAAAAGTTTTGGCTCAGGACCCCCAAGACCAAGTTGTTAGAAGAAAGGAGATTTCTTTAGCCCAGAGAGCCAGAGGGCAGCTAATAAGAGACAAAGGAGATAGAGAATGAGGAAAAAAAGGAAGGAACAATAGAGAGGGGAGAAAGGGAGTAAGGGAGAGGGGTAAGGGATATCAGTCTTGTGAGGGGGAAGGGAAGGTATACAAGGAACTGCCTCTAGGTAGAGAGAAGATAGATGTGGCAGTTTCCTTCATAAATGTATGAAGGAAACCCCAAGTTAGGATGAGTAGGATGAGTTGCTTAATTTATTTGGGCATGTTAATTAGGTGAGCCAAAGGAAGTTTTGGATTTGTGGATTTCAATACATTGATAGCTGGACTTGGTTGTCATCCTCAGGGGAAGGGATTGGACAAATAAGTAAACAGAGGTTGGAGACTAGCTTTAGGAATGTAATCAAACAGTTTTTGTAAGGTAGAGGGAATTGGGATGAAGGGTTAGGCCTGCCAGAGCCATGCTGGCCACTACCAAGCTGGCCTCAGTCTCTTGGGAACTCTGGGGTGGGTTAGTAACTGCATTTGGAGATCAGGGCCTGAAACAAGAACACAACCCTGGGGAACATACTCCACATAAGTTCCAAGAAAGAGACCAAACATCAGTTTTTCCTGACCCTACTATGGAAAAGGTGTCATCCTTTCTCTCACTATCTTGGAATGAATGACTTTGTGAATAACCTGAGTGATCAAGGGAACCACCATGAACCAACTACCAGGAAGTGGGCAGAGTTCTTGATCTTCACAATAGATTTAGCAATGCTCTCCCTCTAGGCAAGGCTGGCATCTAGGGAGAACCTGCAGAATGAGTGCTGTGGTGAGTGAGAGCACTCAGACACCAGAGACTAAGGGTCTTTTGTTAAGTTTTGATTAAAAACAGTACCATGTACAATATGACCCAGGAAAAAAGAAGTTGCTATTGGGTGAGTACTTAGTAAGTTATGATGAATAAAAAGGCCAATCCCACAGTAAACATATTGTAGACCTACAGCTTCTTGTCTGCTGCTAACCTTATTTAAAGGGGTACTTGGGAGAAATGTCCGTGTTGAAAGAGAGTTAAATGAAGTTCTCAAGGTGAGTTAGTTTTCTGGTACCACATTATAAACAATAGACATAGTTAATGTGTGAAGAAGAAATGTCTATATGGGCTAACAATTTTTGGCCCATGAAAATGAAAACCCATTGTTTTTAGGCCATCTTAGAGGAGCTGATGGTTGAGAAAGTTATTCATTAATACTCAGGACAGGACTGATAGTCAGTCCTCCACAATCTTTTAACAGTACCCAAATTCTTAGAATCCACTTCCTAATGTTGCCACCCTATGATACAACCATTAAGACATTGGCCACTGGAGGACAGTAAGGATGGAAACTACATCTTAATGCCATTAAATTTGGATGTTGAACATAGATTTTTAAGACATAAAAGAATCATAAGTATGTGTATTGTTTAAGAAAGGCCTTGACTTTAGAACAAAATTATATTCAAACTCAGGAGCAAATATGCCCCCGTGTGTGTGTGTGTGTGTGTGTGTGTGTGTGTGTGTGTGTGTGTGTG
>OU015747.1:73106963-73126359 GCA_907169655.1 Acomys percivali
ACACACACACACACACACACACACACACACACACACACACACACACCACAAAGAAACCACATTGTGTGAACCATGCCATGATCTTTGATGCTTCTACTCCAAATCTCATTACTTTCATCATGCCTGCTGTCAGTTGACCACCCCCTTCCCAGACAGTTTCACTTCTGCTTTCATGTAACCTATATTTATAATTTGATACATCCAATAATATCTAGGAGCCAGAAATGAGAGAAAATGGCTTGAGAATTTGATACATGTCCAACCAACCACATAACCCATGCACACCACCACTGCCTATTTACACAAAGAACTTCAACTCATAAACACTTGTTCATAAGTATTGTTTGTATCACCTTTCACAGAAGCTACATGCAACCTTCCTAAAGATCTCACAAGATAGGCATGGGTAAAGAAAATGTAGATTGGCCCACAGGAAGTGCAGACAGCTTGGTGTTCTGAAATGGTCCAATCTCTGGGTCAGGTTCCACTAGGCCAGCAGGATCTCCCACGCTCTTGGTAGAGGATGGACACCCTGTGGTGTCTAGATGCCTAGCTAAAAGGCAGCTACAGCTCAAAGGTTCTGACCCTGGTTCAGTCCTGACTACTGCGGGGCAGAAAGTGCAGGCAGCTTGGAGCTTGCTGCAGTCTAAAATGGCCCTGTCTCTGAGCCACCTCATACTGATCCTACACTCTCCAATAGACAGAACCTAACTGGACCAGTTCCCACAGGCCTGGCAGGATCTACCATGCTCTCGGGAAAGGTTGGACACCTCTGCAGTGTTTAGAGGCTGAGCTAAAAAGCAACTACAACTCAGAGAATCTGACCTGGCTGAGGACTTGGCTACAAGTCACGAGGAAGGTCAGGCAGCTGGGACCAACTTACCCAACCAGAGTACTCCCATGCTGACCTTGTTCCAGGTTCAAAAACAGGTGATCTGAATTACAGCAATAAAGTGAAAGGGTCCAGATAGAAAATTACTTCTGAAGTTCAGAGCCTAAGGTATAGAGCAAAATCTCCAGGAGTGCAAACCAGATCACCTACCTGTTACAGGGAAGAACTCCCTGATCCCAACAGGCAAGGGCACATGACCTATAATCATATCCACTCTCAACGACCAGTGAAGGACACGAGAAGCTACCTCCCAATATCAGAGATACCAAAATGACAAAAGGACAGTGTAAGAATGCAAACAAAAACCAAAACAGTTCACCATCACTATTTCCCAGCTATCCCAATGAAAGCAACCCTGAGAACCCAAACACAATAGAACTACAATAAAATGACCTCAAGTCCTTAGTAAGGAAGATGATAATGAAACAAACAAATAAAAACTGTAAACAACTGCAGTAGGTTGCAAAAAAGTGGGTTGAAGACATAAAGAGTCACATAGAGAGGCAGTGGAAGAATTTCAGAAAAATACCAACAACCATAAGAAAGAAATCAATAAAAAAGTTCCAGTTCTGAAGATAAAAATGGAATCTATGATAAAGGAACACACAGAAGTAAAATGTGATCAAGTGGCCTCAGAGAAGAAAGCAAGCATCACAGAGGTGACCTTCTCTAACAGAATCCAAGAAATGGAGGAAGGAATTTCAGGACTTGAAGATACAAATGTAAAACTTGAAACAACCATAAAAAAAAAAAGCTAAATCTAAAATGTTCCTGACACTGAACATCCAAGAAATCAAGGACACCATGAAAACACAAAACCTGAGAATAATAGGTATTGAGGAAAGAGAGGATGCCCAAGTCCATGGCCCAGAAAATATCTTAAACAAAATCATAGAAGAAAATTTCCCCAATCTGAAGAAGCAGATGCATAGGAACATGCAAGAGGCCTACAAAACACCAAATAGAATAGACCAGAAAAGAAAATCTTTCTGCCACCTAATAATAAAAATAGAAAATATACAGAACAAGTAAAAATATTAAAAGTGGCAAGAGAAAAAGGATGAGGAACACATGATGGCAAACCTATCAGAATTAAACCCGACTTCTCAGCAGAGCCCATGAAAGCCAAAAGGGCCTGGACACAGGTCCTTCAGACCCTAAAAGAACACAGATACTAGGCCAGACTACTATACCCAGTGAAACTATCAATAACCATTGATGGAAAAAACAAAGTATTCCATGACAGAAAAAAATTCAAACAGTACCTATCTACAAATCCAGCTTTACAGAAGTCACCAGAAGAAAAAGTCCACCCCAAAGGGTCAAGTTACAACCAAATCTACAGAGGAAATAGATAACTACACCATCACAAACCCACAACCTCACAAACTCTCAACTGTAACAAACACAAAAAATGAAGGGACTTAACAGTCACTGGTCATTAATATTGCTCAATATCAATGGTCTTCATTGTCCAATAAAAAGACACAGACTAACTGAGTGGATGCATAAACATGACCCAACATTCTTCTGCATTCAAGAAACACATCTCAACCACAAGGACAGATGTTACCTCAGAGTAAAAGGCAAAGGAAAAATATTCCAAGCAAATGGTCACAAGAAGCAAGTGGATGTAGCCATTCTAATATCTAATAAAATAGACTTTCAACCTAAATTAATCAAAAGGGATGAGGAAGGACACTTCATACTCATCAATGGTAAATCAACCAAGAAGACATCACAATTTTGAACATCTATGCTCCTAATACAAGGGCACCCACATTTGTAAAAGAACTAGTAACAAAGCTTAAACCACACATTGATCCCCACACATTAATAGTGGGAGACTTCAACACCCCACTTTCACTGAAGGATAGGTCTTTGAAACAGAAACTAAGCGGGGAAATATCTTCTTCATCTAACATCATGAATCAAATGGATCTAGCAGATATCTACAGAACTTTTCACCCAAATGCTAAGGATTGTACCTTCTTCTCAACACCTCATGGAACCTTCTCTAAAATTGATCACATAGTAGGTCACAAAGCAAGCCTCAACAGATACAAGAAGATTGAAATACTACCTTGTATCCTATCAGATCACTATGGTCAAAGGCTGGACTTCAACAACAAGAGAAATAACAAAAAAACCACACACACATAGAAACTAAACAACTCTCTACTTAATGACACCTGGGTCAGGGAAGAAATAAAGGACTTCTTTAAATTCAGTGAAAATGAAGGAACAACATACCCAAATTTGTGGGACACAATGAAAGCGGTGCTAAGAGGAAAATTCATAGCACTAAGTACCTTTAGAAAGAAAGTGGAAACACTCACATAAACAACTTAACAACACTTCTGGATGCCCTAGAAAAAAAAAAGAAGCAGAAACACCCAAGAGGAGTAGATGTCTGGAAATAATCAATCTCAGGGCTGAAATCAACAAGTTAGAAAGCAAGAACAATTCAAAGAATCAACAAAACCAGGAGCTGGTTCTTTGAGAAAATCAACAAAATAGAGAAACCATTACCCAAACTAACTAAAAGACAGAGAAACACTATCCAAATCAACAAAATCAGAAATGAAAAGGAAGACATAAAAGCAGACACTGAAGAAATACATAGAATCATAAGAACCTACTTTAAAAGCATTTATGCCACAACATTTTAAAATCTAAGATAAATGGACATTTTTTTTTGATAGAGTCCATTTGCCAAAATTGAATCAAGAGCAGATAAACAAATTAAACAGCCCTACTTTGCCTATAGAAATAGAGGCAATCATTGACAGTCTCTTAAAAAAAAAACCTAGGGCCAGATGGTTTCAGTGCAGAATTCTACCAGATCTTCAAAGAGGAGCTAATACTGATACTCGTCAAGCTACTCCAAAAGATAAGAAATAGATGGAACGTTACCAAATTCTTTCTATGAGGCCATAGTCACATTGATACCTAAATCCCACAAAGACCCAACAACAAAAAAAGGGGATTTCAGACCAATTTCTTTTATGAACATTGATGCAAAAACACTCAATAAAATACTGGCAAAATAAATACAAGAACATATCAAAGAAATCATTCACCATGCCTAGGTAGGCTTTATTCCAGGCATGCAGGGATAGTTTACCATAGAGAAATACATCAATGTAATCTACCATATAAAAAAATGAAAGAGAAAACCACATGATCATCTCCTTAGATGCAGAAAAAGCATTTGATTATATCAAACACCCATTAATGTTTAAAGTTCTGAAAAGATCATGAATACAATGCACATACCTCAACATAATAAAGGCTATATACAGCAAGCCAATAGGCAACATCAAATTAAATGGAGATATACTAAAGGTAATTCCTCTAAAATCAGGGACCAGACAAGGCTGCCCACTCCCTCCATATCACTTCAGTATAGTTCTTGAAGTTCTAGCCACAGCCATAAGACATCAAAAGGAGATCAAGGGGATCCAAATGGGAAAGGAAGAAGTCAAATTATCCCTACTTGCAGATGATATGATAGTGTATATAAATGACTTCAAAAATACTACAAGAGATCTCCTATAGCTGATAAACACCTTCAGCAAATTGGCTGGATGCAAAATTAACTCAAAAAAGTCAGTAGCTTTCCGGTATACAAATGTCAAACATGCAGAGGAAGAAATTAGGAAAACTACACACTTCATATTAGCCACAAACAATATAAAATATTTAGGAGTTACTCAGCCAAGCCAGTGAAGGACTTGTTTGAAAAAACTTTAAATCTCTGAAGAAAGAGATGGATGATGACATCAGAAGATGGAAGGATCTCCCTTGTTCATTGATCAGGGGAAATAACATAGTAAAAATGGGTATCTTACCAAAAGCAGTTTGCAGATTCAATGAAATTCCTATCAAAATACCTACAAAATATACTGAAGATATTTAAAGATCAATTCTCAACAAAAAGCCCAGAATAGCAAAAACAATCCTATACAATAAAAGATCCTCCAGAAGAATCTCCATACCTGATCTCAAGCTGTACTATAGAGCAACAGTAATTAAAACAGCATGGTACTGGCACAGCAATAGGCTGGTAGATCAATGGAATCCAATCAAAGACCCATATATAAATCCACATACATTTGGTCACTTGATTTTTGACAAAGAAGGCAAATTTATTCAATGGAAAAAGGATAGCATCTTCAAAAATTGGTGCTTGTCTAACTGGAGGTCTATGTGTAAAAAATTGGACACATGTTAGTCACCACGCACCAAACTAAAATCCAAATGGATCAAAGACCTCAACATAAAACCAGAGACACTAAATCAGTTAGAACAAAAAGTGGGGAAAGTCCTGGAACACATTGGCACAGAAAACAACTTCCTGAACAGAATACCAATAGCCTAGGCCTTAAAGTCAACAATTAATAAATGGGACCTCATGAGGCTGAGAAGTTTCTGTAAAGCAGGAGACAGTGTCAACAGAACAAAGTTACAGCCTACAAACTGTGAAAAGATTTTCACCAATCCTACATCTGACAAATGGCTAATATCAAAATATATAAAGAACTCAAGAAATTAAACACCACCAAACCAAATAAACCAATTGAGAAATGGGGCTCAGAATGAAACAGAGGATTCTCAATACAGGAACACTGAATGGCTGAGAAACATTTAAAGAAATGATTAACCTCCTTAGTCATCGGAGAAATGCAAATCAAAAAGACACTGAGATTCCATCTCACACCCATCAGAATGGCTAAGATTCAAAATTTAAGTGACACCACATGCTGGTGAGGTAGTGGAGAAAGAAGAATACTTCTTCATTGCTGGTGGGAATGCAAACTGCTACAACTACTTTGGAATCTATTTGGCGCTTTCTCAGAAAAATGAGAATAGGGCTTCCTCAAAACCCAGCTATTCCACTCCTAGGAACATACCCAGAAAATGCTCCACCACACACCAGGGTCATATGTTCAACCATGTTCATAGCAGCCTTGTCACAATAGCCAGAACATGGAAACAGCCTAAGTGTCCCTCAGTAGAAGAATGGATAAAGAAAATGTGGGACATTTACACTATGGAATACTACTCTGCTATTAAAAAAAAAAAAGAATTCCAGAAATTTGTGGACAAATGGATTGAACTAGAAGTGATCATAATGAGTGAGTTCACCTAGGAGCAGAAAGGCTCAAATGGTATATACTCACTTAATCTGGACATTAATCCAAGGGGCATGTCCCATGAAAGTCTTCCCTTACCTGGAAAGTGTGTCAAAGGGGAGGACATCCTATTGGGACTCTAGGTGAGAGAAGCATGGCAGAATGGAGAAGTAGAAGAATGCAGAGAGTCCTAGAAATCTACAAAAAGAACATTAAGATGGGTGGATCTGGGCCCAGGGGTCCTGCTCAAACTATGGCACCAGCCATGGACAATACGTGCAGTTAACTTCGAACCCTTACCCAGATCTAGCTAATGGACAGGACATTCTCTACAGTTGAGTGGAGAGTGAGGTCTGACTTTCACACGAACTCTGGTGCACCATATTTGACCACATCCCCTTGATGTGGAGGCCTGGTGGCACTCAGAGGAAGGATAGCAGGCTAACAAGAAAAGACTTGATACACTATGAGCATATACAGGGGAAGGAGGTCCCATTTAGTCACAGTCATAGAGGAGAGGAGTAGGGGGAAAGCAGGAGGGAGTGAGGAATAGGAAGATACAATGGATGGGATAACAATTGAGATGTAATATGAGTAAATTAATAAAATATTTTTAAAAGAAAATGTAGGTTATACACTTGATAAAATTATTATCAGTCCAGAAGAAGGATGAAATTATGCCAACTGCAGGGAAATGGAAATATCTTCTTTTCATATGTCTCAGGCTAGTCCACTTCTCCTGTCTCATTATTCTTTTTTATCATCAGTGTTCTACTCCAGCTCCTTGAATTCTTTGGTGCATCTCCACAGGACACAATTATGCCTCAAGGATCCATTTGCTCCATCACTCTAAGAACCCTTTTTCTTTCTATAATTTGAACAGAATTAGCCCAGGTCTTCAATCTGAAGCATCCCTAATTCCCAGCATGACAGGTAGTCATCAATATATATGGCCAATTTTCTTCTTTTACAGTCTTGCCTCTCAAGGTATGAACACATTTTGACTCCCATTGGAGGTAATGCTAGGCAATATCTGGCCAAAGGAATATGAGCAGAAGTAATACTCATCCACTTTTTAGTAGAGGCCTTTGAATAAAACACAGGCTTGCTTCCTCTTCATATGTTTACTTCCCTTGGTCATAGCAACATTCAGATGAAGACACACCTGCCATTATAAGGACAATAGGGGAAGAGGGCTTGCCAGTGAGTGAGGGATTTTTGTGGTATAGCCATGCTGTAGTTTGAGTGTGAAGTGTCTTTCATGAGTTCATGTTGTAACACTTGGTCCCTTGCTTGTGGCGCTGTTTAGGAAGTTTGCAGAACTTTTAGGGGTGGAACCTCAATGGAGGAAATGGGTCAGTGGAGGCAGGACTGGACTATGTATAGTTTTATGACACTTTCTTTTAGTTCTGTTTCCTGAGTGTGGATACAAGTGATATGTCAGAATTTCTGTTTTTTCTACCTTGCCTTTCCCATCTGTTGCCATGTCTTTCTCTTTTATGAATGACTCTCCTTTTTTGGAACTGTAAACCCAAATCAACCCGTTCTCTCTTAAGTTACATTGGTCTGAATGCTTTTTCCATAACAAGAAGAAATTAACTAAGATAGACATCACACCAATTGCCCCTTGAAAAATATAACTTGTTGCAACAGTACAACTCATACAATCAAGACCATGCCACTTGTTCCAAAGCTCCCATATGTAATTATAACACCATTTTCTCTTTCACTTTAGCATATATCAACTTTACTGTGTTTCCCCTATTCTTATAAACTCCATAAAGATATGTCTTATGTCCATATTTTCCCCTGCCTGCTTCTGTATTTTATATAGTACATCCTAGTGGACAATTCATGCTAAAGGAACAAACAGCACTCATACAATGTGGAATATGCTCAATCCCAACATTGATTTTCTAGAGCTATGCCCATATACTGTGGGCATATAGTATGTGTACTCACAGTCATGACAGGTGGCTCCTTTGTAACCAGTGTCAGTGCAGTTGCAGTAGAAGGTACTCCATGATTGGGCACAGTGCCCTCCATGTTCACAGTAGTTTGGCAAACACCTAATGGGGCATAATGAAAAATATAATAAGCCAAGACAGCTGAAACAGAGAGACAAGCAAAAAACTTTGCGAGCTGCAATGGGAAACTGATCTCCTAAAGTCCTCTAAGTGGGAGAGTGAAATGATAGGCAAACCCTACAGATGTGCTGGCACTGCTGGGTAGTGGGGATCTCAGAGCTGGATTCTACCTTGGAGTTAATGCTTAAATGTTATTGCACAGAGAACTGAACAGAAGTAGGTATATTCTATAGAATGGTATGTTTATTGTGTACAAAGTGTGGAAGGATTATTTTTTAAATTTTTTTAATTTTTTATTAATTTATTCTTGTTATATCTCAATGGTTATCCCATCCCTTGTATCCTCCTATTCTTCCCTCCCTACCATTTTCCCCTTATTCCTCTCATCTATGACTGTTCCTGAGGAAGACTTCCTCCCCCTGTATATGCTCATAGGGTATCAAGTCTCTTCTTGGTAACCTGCTATCCTTCCTCTGAGTGCCACCAGGTCTCCCCCTCCAGGGGACATGGTCAAATATGAGGCACCAGAGTTCATGTGAAACTCATACCCCATTCTCCACCCTATTATGGAGAATGTTCTGTCCATTGGCTAGATCTGGGTAGGGGTTTAAAGTTTACCGCCTGTATTATCCTTGGCTGGTGCCTTAGTTTGAGCGGGATCCCTGGGCCCAAATCTACCTATCATAATGTTCTACTTGTAGGTTTTTATAACTTTACATTAGAGTGCACTGTAGCTTTATATATGAAAATGGAAAAGGTAGTGGTCCTGGAGATACTGTCTGTGCTTCTTTTGGGGGCTGGTCCAGAAACTATCTTAACCTACACATACAGACCACTGCTTAATAATGAATGTTCCCTTAATTAAAATGCAAGGAGACTCTACCTATTCAGAAATCACCAAAGCCTTCCTGAAAACCCTGCATGGTGTCCTTTCAACAGAATCCAAGTAAGGTACTTCACCGTGCCCACCTCTTGTCCACCCCTGCTTATCCATCACATACCCTGTGCTTTAAACATACTGTGCCAGCACCCCACTCCTCTTTCATATCCTGCCATTGCCTGGCTTCTGAACATCTCCTTTTGATATATTTTCTCATATTACAGGCATAAGTGTTTGCCTACATGTTTGTACTTGTACCACATGCATGAGTGCCTGGTGCTTGAGGAGGCCTGAAAATGGTATCAGATTACCTGGAAGTGAAGTTACACATGGATGTGAGCAGCCATTGGGCTGAGATAACTCTGTAGCTCAACTTCTGACCATTTTTTACCCCCAGCTCACTCTTTTCAATACTCCTCTGAGGCTTCCTTATTCATTCTCTTTCACCCTGTATGCCCCATTGCATATTCAATGAAGCCACAGTTTTCATACTTCTGTTCTTGGCCACCAACAAAGTGTTTATTTTCAATTTTCCTTTTTCATTTATTTAGTATAAATGAATGTAGTGTAATGGGTTATGTGGAGGTGAGAGGACAACTTGAGGGAGTCAGTTCTCTCCTTCCACCCTGTAGATCCCTGGAATTGAGCTTAGGTAGTAAGTCTTGAAAGCAGGCATCTATAGCATCTGAGCCACCTACTGCCTCAATAAAACACTTATTACTCTAACAACAGAATGATAAGCAAATATATGTAAGCAATGCTTTTTCTGTGTTTCTTTTAGCTACGATCCTGAGAAAACTTCAAGTAGGCTGATTTTGGTGGCTTACACCATAGAATACAAGAGCCAAAGATCTGTTATGGCCATTACTTCATGCATATGATGAGTGTAAAAAGGACAGTGAAAAAGATCTAGCAACCTGCAGCATACAGCACAAGAGATGGGAGGAGCCCATTCGGTTTCTGTTGCTCCCCCGATAAGTATTTCCACTCCATACTTTGTGAGGACTTCTGTAATGTCTGTTGCAGTCTGTGAGATAAACCAAAATTCTCCAGGAAAATACACATTTAGTTCATATCTTCTGGATTTGAAACTCTGTTGAACTAGCAGGATCTTAACTTTTTATAATAAAGTGTCCAATGTCCTGGATAAAACAGCTTAATCAGTAGTGCTTGCCTTACAAACATGAAGAGCTGAGCTCAGTCACCCAGAATCCATGTAAATCATAGTGTATGAGGTAAAGCAAGAGCTAAAGATACAGAAACAGTCAGATACCTCATACTCACTGGCTATCTAGTCTAGCCTATTTGATGAGTTCCCGACCAGTGAGAGATGTTTCAAAATCAAGGGAAAAGTGTCTGAATAACAATCACCAATTGTGTCTTAGGACCTCCACATGAACAGATATACACAAGTACCTCTGTAAATGCATCAATTCAAAAACATACATGTAGGTACACATACAAATACGCAATAGTATTCTATCATTATAAGATGATGCACAAATCACATGTTTATAGTATACACATTTTAATGCTTTTAGTACAATATATTCAAATTTAATTGGAAATGGAGGCAGAAGCCTTGGGGTAAGCTGTCAGAAATACTGGATATTTGAAAACATCTTTAATAAGCCTTCCACAGACCTTGAACTAGTGTTTATAAACTCAATTTAACACTGAAAATGTAAGCTACAAAGTCATTTGTCTATGGTCACTGAAATAATCAGTGATGTTTTCCCATGAGCAAAAAACATATTTTGGAAATGGCAAAATCTAATATTACTAGAATACGGAGCAAAATGAATGAGAACATGCAGGGCAGCCTTACAGCAAGATGCATTTGGTGCAGGTGCACAGATATTAGAAAAGGACATCTCAAGGAAGACACTTTATATCAGATTTATAAGCCTAATTTACTTATTTAAAAAGGCTGTTTCAAGAATATGATTTCCAGATTCTTTAATCAGTTTATTTTAGTATTTTTGTTTCTTTTCTTTCCTGTGCTTGTCACTAGTGTATTAATTAGAACCTAACACATAAAGACAATATGGAGTTTCTTTCTATAGAGCTATAAGAGGGAACATATACTGTGTGTTTTATCTCAGGCATAAGGCTATTAATGTAAATTGTCATGATAGGGCTTTGTGGATACAGCTCATTGGGTAAAGCACTGGACTCACAAGTGTGAGGAATAGATTAGAATCCCTGGTACTCATGTTATATTTGAGGCAAGCAAGACAGTCCACTTGTGGTCTTTGCACCCAGGAGGCAAAGAGAAGAAATCCCAGAGCAAACTGACTACTTAGAAAACAAACTCCACTCACTCTAGTGTCAAGTGAGAAGCTCTGACTCTGGATACAAAGTACAAATCATTGAAGGAAGATACCCCATGTCATCCTCTGACCTCTAGATGCTCACTCACTTGAAAAATGTGAACTTACATTTATCATGCACAATAGCCCCCCACCAATTGTAAAAGTTCAGAACAGATGTATCTGCTCATTACATAGTTTTTCAATATAAATTTATCCACTTTCTTGACTATCCAAGAGTCCAGACAAGTTAACACAGTGGATTTTTGACTTCCAGAGCATGGCATCCACAATGTCAAATGCTTTGCCTCTATGCAAAACTAGTTTAATGGGATGATAGGAAGATTTCAAAGAAAGCATTACATATGAAAGTGGAAGGAAATCAATAATGATTAAAAATATATGACAACTCAAAAAAATCTTTCTCACAATTAAAATATTTTTCCTAGGGCCAGAGAGATGGTTCTGTCAGTAGCTATGCAAGCTTGAGAACCTGAGGTTGAGTCCAGAACCCAGGTTAAAAGGCAAGAAGAGGCTATATGTGTCTATACAATTAGCTCTGGGGAGATAGAGACAAGTAGCTTCTGAGTACTCACTGGGGTACCAGAAACATAGGCCTCTTTATCCACAGTGTTCTGTTAGAAAATTTGCCAAAAGAAGACATACCATAACTTACAGGATTGTGATTGATGGTTTAATAAAGTTTTTGCCTACTGGAAATGTCATTAATGTAAACACCTGTGGTTATACACCAACAACAAACGTTTCTTATATATACAGGCCCCAAAAGCCCAAAACATCTAGCACTCTCATTTCTTTCCTCCTCAAGATTCTTAGTTATAGGATCTGGAAGATGGTTAAATCAGTGAAGTGTTTGCCACACAAGAAAAAAGCCATGAGATTAAATCTCCAAGACACAATATAAAATGCTGAGAATGACATCACTTGCCTATCATCCTGGGGCTAGGGACATAGACAAAAATATTTCTAGTGCTTGCTTTCCAAGAATCCAGCCAAATGGACAGACCCCTGTTTTCAGTGAGTGACCCTTCCTCCAAAAATAAGGCAGATCTGTAAGTAGTGGCATATCTTTAATCGCTGCATTTGGGAAACAAACATAGGCAAATCTTTTGAAGTCTGAAAAGAGTCTACATTGCTTTTGGTTATGGTGTTTTACCACAGCTTGACTTTTGAGAGCTTTGGAATCCTTACCTCAAAGCTATTGTTGGTGATGTGAACAAATCCTGTTGCCTGTTCTTTTGGAATTGGCCAGGCTCTGGCCCCTTTCCTCTACTCCTCTGATTCTATGCTGGTGTGAATAACCAGCATCTCTCACATGAACAGCTGTGGCTATCAATAGCTTACAACCTTGACTTCTCTGCTCATCTACCACTCAGAAGCAGAAATGATGCTTCAATTCCTTGAAAAATACATCCCACCCATCTTCAGTGGATCTATTTCCTTCAGTGAACAAAAGCAGAAAACAGCCAACCATTTCCTACTGACCTTTACAGCACCCATTTAATTCATCAAATTCACCTCCATTTTTCTCTTTTCTATTTCTTCTTAAGCCTTGTAGTCCCTGAAGCATGTTAGAGATGCCCTTTTGACAGACTTTACACTATTGTTTATGAGCAGTTAACACTTCTAGCTACTTATGACCACTCCTACCCTTCTTGTGCCTGCCCAAATGTCATCTTTTCAATGATGACTGTACTCTCATGCTATTGAAAATTGCCACTTGTTGCTTCTGATTACCTCCAATTCTCACTCAATGCCTCATTTTTTCTTTAAAAACACTTTTGTCTTTGGTATTTGCTATTTTCTGAATGTGTATGTTTTGTTTGTTCATTTGGCTGCTTGGCATGCGATTCTGTTCTGCTATTTTTTTTTCTTGTTTTGTTCGGATTTTGATATAGCTTCTTCCATTGGCTTCAAACTCATCATGAGAGTCAGGCTATGTACTATGTGAACTCTAGATATCTACCTTTTCTCCACTTCCCTTTGCCTAGATTTCAAGTGTACCACCACAATTGGCTTATTTTATGAGAGGTGTGGGAATGAATATCAGGCCCTCATGCCTGCAAGACAAATACTTTACCCCTTGAGCCATTTGCATACCTCTAACACTCTGGAGACTATCTGTATCTGTTTATGAAGTTTAGGGCTTGTTATCTGCCCCCTTGTTAAATCTCCTATGTGCTGCAAGGGACAGCTTTTTTTACTGTGTCACTGCTATGATTTAGATTTTGTCTTATTGTCCCCAAGGATCTGCTGTGATTTTTCCCTAAATGGGTACTATTGGAGGTGATAAAATATTGGGTCTGGGTCTGGTTGGATATCTCAGGTCTGTGGGAACGTACTATTAGAAGGCAGTGCTCATTTAGCCTTAGACCTCAGAGGAACACTGTTATAATAGAAGCAAGTCAAACCTGTTTCTGCTTCAAGCTGTACTCATTTGCTTGTTCCCTCATGTTCTCTGGCATTGCTATCCACTCAATGAGGAGATACAGACCAGGAGAAGCTCACATTGAACCACCTTGGACCACAGCCTCCAAAATTACTTATTAAGTAGCCCTCCTTTTCTACATAAATAGAACATGTTGGTCATTTCATTGTGATAATGGAACGATAGATGAATACATTAAAAATTGTCCCCCAAGTAGTATGGAGAGGAAGAATTTAACACATGCTCTCTCACTGATTTTTCTTCTAGTTCATTGAGATTTGTTTTTACAGTATCTCACCCGCCCAGGCTGGACTGGTCTTGAAATAGTTACACAGCTGAGAATGATTTCAAACTTTCATTCTTTCTGTGACCAGGTCCAGTGTATGTGAAACTGGAAATTAACCAACAGAGCTTCATATATGATTCATACATGCTAGGCCAATACTCTACCAACTTAACTACACCCCAGCCTAAAACAGATGATTTTGATTGGGTAAATAAGCACATATTTCAGGAATGCCTTCTTTTATTCAAGCCCTGTTAGTTAGACACAGTGTAGCCACCTTCTCCTTCTCCCTATTTGCCTTCAGCTGAGTCATGCACAAGGATGTGAATGGGAAGGTAACCAGTGAAGAGATGGCACTATAAGGAATCAAAGTGAACAAGTGACATTCACAGATCTAAGACAAAGATATTGGATAGAATTAAATAAAGATTCAATTTGTTCATGGCTTCCAAAGATTTGGTTTTTTGTTAACTGGATACATTGGGAAGAATTTCAGGGTGGCAAGAACTTGTAGTACTGAAGATTCTTGACATGGTAAACAGGAATCAAAGAAAATGGGGGCATCACGGGGGCCTAGGAGATGGCTTAGTGCCTTAGTATGCAAGCATGAGGACCTAAATTTTAATCATTAACATCTATGTAAAAAGCCAAGCATAGCCATACATTGACCTATAACTCTAGCCCTATAAGGAGGACCATTGAGGCCTACAGGCTGTCACCCCAGCTCAGTGAGAGACCCTGATTCAAAAGAATAAAATGTGGAGACTGATAGAACAGGATACCCAACATCATTCTCTGTTTCATATATGTTTATGCATAGTGGTACAGACTCTTACATACATATGCTCATGCATCATACACACAAACACACATACACAGAAACAAATGAAGTGATCAGTGAAATAACTGGTCTGAGTAGAGAGGTTAAGATGGGAACACAAACTGGCTTTTTCTTTGTTATGTTTAGGGATGGATAAAAAGAATGCCTGCTTTTGCCTGTTCTGGCAACTGAATTGTACTTTTGGGCTCCAATAACCTTATCACCTAAGAACTAGCAAATAATTTTCCCAAAGTAGTTTAGAAGCAAAATATTTGTGTACAAGGAAAATTTCAACCTCTTTGGGGAAAATATCTAGCCATACTGATGTAATCTTTATATGCATTTTTCTATAAAAATCTACATTTTCCATGACTCTTCCCAAGGGTCTATCCACACTTGGTATCTCACTTTCTACAATTCTTCTGTGAGAGGACCAGACCCAGATTTCTGGGTGTGTCTCACTTTTCTTCTGAGCTCATTTCTTTTTCTTAATCTTTGTGCTTAAGCTTATTTAAAAACATTCATTAAATGGAAGGGGAAGCAGGCTATCAGGATGAGACATGATAAGCTGTGATCACATGGTGGGGGAGAAGGTCCCCTTCTATCCCAGGTGTATGGGAGGGGAATAGGATGAAAGACAGAGGGAGTGGTAATGGAAAGGTACTTGGGAAAACAATTGGGATATAATCTGAATAAATTATTTAAATAAAAATAATAATAAAGAAAATATTCATTAAGCTCCAATTCCATTTTATAAAGATAGATTTATGTTTTAACAGCTTAAAGTGTATTATGAAATTCAACTTATCTAGTTCTCTAACCTTAAATTTCATCATCTTTAACTTAATAGTCAGTGGTAGATAACCTGAATATTCTAATTGTTTTTACCCAAACATTTTTGGGGGACCTGACCTTCTCCAAATATTTCCACTGAGCCCTCTGGATATTGGCTTTCACAGAGGTTTATTTTGCTAATGAACTGTAAATGAGATTTTGATATGTCTTCACAATCATGTATCAAATGTCACTTTAATACTACTGTTTTCTATTCTATAGGTAAAAAGTATTTAAACTCCATAAAGGGAAATCAGTAGCCCAGTAAGCATGTTGATATGCTACCATGACTGAGATTGGCATTCACATGACTGACACTTGAGTAGCTTCCTCCTGTTACCTGTGCCAGACGTTTATCTTCAAACTGAGCTCCAGGTGCACATACCAGTGCAACACTCTGCCAAAGAAAAAGGAGTAAATCTTCATAGAGATTCCCAATATTCTCCTCATAGTAAATGAAGCTGTCAGAGTTGATGTCTTAAATATATTTTGGTAGCCAGAACAATATTTCAGTGGGTAAACTGTTAGGCAATTGAGGATCTGAGTTCAAACTCACTAACATATCAAAATATTGGGGGTATATTGGCACACACTGGTACCCTTACTGTTGGGAAGGAGCAGACAGGTATATAGTGTAGCTTTCAGGCCAGCTACCCTAGCATATTCTTCCAGACACATAGTTCAAATACAGGGACTGTCTCAATAAACCAAAATGAAATCACATTCAACATTGTCCTCTGGCCTCTCCTCTACACATAAAAGAATGCCCATGTGCACAGGCAGGTTCATGTGCATACACACACAAACACAATTGTACATACATGTGCACATGTACATCCATGCACACATACATTAAAAAGGTATCTTGGTACAAATGAGAACTTAACAATACAAAAATTCTTAAAATAGTAACAAAGAAAATTATATACATAAAAAATATATTCACTTTTTATTATGTAAAGTAATAAGGCACAATTAATTCTATAAATTCAGCTAAACTGGAAAGGCACATATCAGTTGTATTTTTACTTCTGCTTCAATACTAATATGAAATCTTTAACATACAATGACCAAAGAGCAGCTTCTGCCATATTACTAAATTTTCCTCTTTTTAGGTTTCAGTGTTTTAGCTACGTTGATGTAGTTTCTTCCTTGTCATTAACACAAATATTAAAAACAATACCCGTTAGATTGGTTACTTTCTGAACAACTATACAAGTGATTGCAGATCATATAAAGAAGCTGTAAAACCTGAAGATGTCAGTGTTAAAACTATACACATTATTTTTGTACATGTAAGGGGCACATAAG
Source organism: Acomys percivali (assembly GCA_907169655.1). Classification (NCBI taxonomy): domain Eukaryota; kingdom Metazoa; phylum Chordata; class Mammalia; order Rodentia; family Muridae; genus Acomys; species Acomys percivali. The sequence continues at coordinate 73,123,973 of OU015747.1, forward strand.
AGTTCTTTATATTCAGCAATATACAAAACTTCTGGAGTTCTACTAGATACTGGGTTACTAGCTCTCTATGCTCACTAAGTAGATAAAGATCCATTCAGCATGCCACTGTGCTCTCTGAATGACATTTAGGGTGACCCACTGTGGACAGTAAGAGAATAGTGTTTTGACAGAGCCCTGACGGCATCATGTCTAAGCTTTCATCACTCAACATATTAAATGTGTTCCTCATGCATGTAGTTGTTTTACTCAACATTTTTCTGAATTCATATCAAAATTCAAATAATCAGAGCATAATATTAATGTTTACGGGTGAAGAAAAGTATGATACTGACAAAACTCAAGTCTGAAGTGAGTCTCGCCAGCCCTGAAGTGATTTGTTATATAATTGGCATCACTCTGGAAATAAATTAGAATTATTGAATTTTAAAAATAAGCTTAAGTTATAATTAAACATATTTGCAATTGATTACAATACAATTGAGACTCAAGACCACTTGTTAATGTCAGGAGACACATTACTTAGGGTCTTAAACTACAATCAAATTAATAAGCTTAATAATCATTAATAGTATTTTCAATTTTTGTATTTTATACTTTATGTGTAAAAAAGAACTGGTAATATTTTCTTTTCTGAAATGCCACATTTCTAAAATAAGGATAAGAATTTCTTCTTATATCAAGATATTAATCACACTTTGAAAACATTTAAATAATTATTTTCCATTTATCATTTATGTCAATATGGCCTTGATTTGATTCTTGTAAATTTCAATTTTATATGGGTGAGACAACTTAGACCTTAGTGTAAAACCTTCCTAAGACAGATTAACATTCAATGAAATAATAATTTTTTGGAAGTTTGAGTTCTTATTAACATACACAATATTTACATTAATATAATAAATTGAAATATTCAAAAAGTAAATAGAATAGTTTAAATGTGGTTTGAAGTTTGTGAAGGGATGTATCTAATTGTGACAATAAACATTTGTAACATTCCTTTAGACCTGATTGAGAGAACTTTCTAGACTTAAGAATATATCTATCTGTTTATGTAATCAATTTGCATTTTTTATTTTCTTATAAATATTTATTTCCCTTATTTGCTTTGTGCTTTGGTGAATATCTGTGATTTTTTTAAAATTTATTTTAAAAATTATTTTATTTTTGTACATATACATTTATATTATTACACATATATACAATAGATTACCTATAACAAATTGGTTTTTTTTAGGTGTGATTCTGAATTCCTTGCTTTTAAGAAATTCAACTTGGCTTTGTGTGTTGGTGGTGTTTATAAAAGTATGTGACTGTGGGGGAGGTGGATGTGAACATATGTGTGCATGGTTATATGAACATAAATGTAAGTATGAGGGAACTGAATGCACTGTAGTGTGTGTGGATTGATGTGAATGTAGTAGAATTTTATGTGCACTTATGTGTGCATGGTTGTATGTGAATGAGTATGAGTATGTTAGAGGTCTATATGTGCCTATGTGATGTGCCTACATATGTGTATATGTATTTGAGTGTGGTGGAGATGTATGTGCACATAGGTGTGCATATTTGTCTGTCCATGTAAGTGAATTGGTGGAGGTGAATGTGTATAATCTTTGGAAACTATCCATCATGTTTGTTTTGGTATTATTTGTTGTTAGTTTATAGTTATTTATTTTTATCTATTTTATTCTATACCTGGCATGAACTTTGGCAAATAGATGGGCCAGACAGCCAGTGATGCCTGCTTATCAATCAAGTTCTGTCTCCACAAATTTGGGTTTACTTACAAGGCACCAAACCCAACATCTTTACACATGGATTCTGTGTATTAAATTCAAGACTTGGTACTTGCTACTTTATTTTCATGTAACAAGTAACCTTGTAAACATTTCTGCTAAATTCTGGTCACTAGAAATTCAAACCAGTCTCTCAGACAAATGTGATAACTGTGATGTTCCCATCCTCTTTATCTGTAATATGTAACGACTATTTTTTAACTTTATTGCTTAGATACTAATAACAAATATTTATTTGGTTTTTTTTTTGGTGGAACTGGTAAAGAATCTCCTTTTCGATTTCATAATAATACACCATATTTTTTTCTCTCTAGCTTTGCTATTACTAGCTACTGTATAAATCCTTGTAATACTGGGACACAGAAAAATACAGGCTACATCAAATTGCACAGGCTCTCACTATAGTTCCCTAACTGACCTGGAACTTGTTATATAGAAAAGGCTAGACTTGATCTCAGAGGAATCTGTCTGCACCTCCTTCCATTTATGCTAGGACTAAAAGCATGTGCCACAGTACTGGGTTCAACATTGCTTCAAATTTGAGAGAGAGAGAGAGAGAGAGAGAGAGAGAGAGAGAGAGAGAGAGAG
>OU015747.1:73126369-73172488 GCA_907169655.1 Acomys percivali
GCTATTTTAAAATACAACAGGTGTCTGTCTTGATTGATTGCTAGCAGGTTAGAAAATACTCCTGTAATAGTAATTATAGGCATAATAATAAAAATGATTAGGCCATACTTATAAATTAACCACAACACACTTTCAAAGAACTGAGTTCAAGGTTCAAGCACAGTGTAAAAAGCCAAGCATGCCTGAACTTGCCTGTAATCCCAGAACTGCTGGGCAGAGATGAGTGGATCTATATCAGTTTAGCCTTAGCCAGCCAGATTGGCCTAACATCAAGCTTCTGGTTCAGTGAGAGATGCTTTCTCAAAGCAATAAGGCACTCATATCCTGCTGTAACCTCTACATGCAATCACATAGGCACAGTCACCCTCACTCTCGCATTTGTCACTCATATAGTAAGCAAAGGTAATGTGTGGAATTGCTTTTATTATCATTTTTATTATTTAGAGGGAATAAGACCTGGAAGAAACAGAAGTCTTACATATCGATAGTGGATAAGTGTGAGAACAGAAACAGGTTTTTGAAGTGGGTCTGAGAATAGAAACCTAGTATCGCATGCATGCGAGGCAAGCACTCTGGTATATTCCCATTCCTAAAAAGACTACCTTATTCTTTATAAAACCCTGTACCACTCACTGTGTTTTATAGTTGGTCTGAAATTCATGTGTTGCCTCACAATAGGAACCCTAATGAGATTATATCCTGAGAATATAAAATAAGTACTGCAGAATGCACTTACACAATTTAAGACAACTACAGAGTCACAAGTTTCAGAATGTTGAAAAGCCAACCTTGTATATGTAGAAAATTATTGGCTGCAGAATCTTTAAACAGCAAATGTAGTGTGTTTGTATGGTTTGTGTGTTGTGTGTGGGATGTGTGCTTGAGAGCATAAGTATGTATATGTGCATGTATTGAAGGCTAGAGATTAACCTCTGATGTTTTCTCTCGTACTTTACAAAAACTTTATTTACTGAGTTTAAGTCTCTCAATTGAACACAGAGATGGATGATTTTGATAGTCTAGCTAGGCATCTTTCCTCCAAAGATTCCCCTGCCTCTGCTCCCAACATGCTGGCATCACATGTGATCTTTCATACTCACAGAGCAGTTACTTGGGTGAAGGGGATTCTCATCCTGTGTGGCAAGAGCATAACACACTGAATAATATTTGTAGCATGTATATGCAGTTTTTATTTTGTCATCACACAATAGTAAAGAAAAACACATCCATGTAAGAAATGGTCTCACCTTGGAGATGGAGACAACTTGACAAACTAAGATAAGGTGAGATGGCATAGAGCCTGAACAAGAGGTCAAAGCAACTGCATGATAGTCAGCATTTCAGTGGGTCTTCCAGCTAAAATCTGAGGTTATTGCCAGGGCTCAATTCCCATAGCAACCACAGAATGAAAAGTGGATTCTCACTTTATATAAAAACTCTAAGCCTTAGTGAGTCTCCCCATTTTCATGTAGAATACAGTGAGCATTCGAGTCCACTCTGCTTCCTTATCTGAATTCTAGAAATAAAATGAAATGGGTGAGGCCTGTGAATCTCTAGAGTGAAGCCCATCTGGTTATGTACTCCTAATGACCACATTCATTATTGTCCTTTATCTATCTGTGAAAATTGAAAAAGTTACTTTTAAATATTAACATAACAGGCTCCTCTATCTAAAGTAATAAGCACAGTGGTTAAGGGTTTGCCCAGATATTTCTCCTATAGAGCAGTCATTCATACAGATTTCCTGTTAACATGGAGCCTACTCCTCTGAAATCCTCAGTTTGAACCCACCCAAAAAAAGTCATTTGTTAAAGGATAAATTGCACCAAAACCACTATATTTCTATAGAAGCATAACGAAGTAGATTCTTATTGTCCCATTAGAGAATAGAAAGGCAGGACCACTGATGATAAGATCCTCAGTTCTGAAAAGTTTTGACAATTGATGTTCTACAAAACTTATTTCATTTTTTAAAATTATGTGTACGCACGCATATCTGTGAGCATACATATAGAAGTGTGGATGCCTGACGTGGCTAGAAAAGTATCCTTGGTTCAGTAGTTACAGTGAGAAATTGTCCAACATGGATGCTGGAAGCCAAAATCAGGTACCCTGCAAGATCAAGAAATGTTACCATCTACTACTGATCATCTGTCCAACCTCAGAGAAATGCTCCTTAGATTAAAATGTATATATGCGTACTTAATGTTCCCCCCTTTAAGAATCCATATTCCTTCTCCATTCAGTTGAAGATCAGTTCCAATTTCTATATGCTTTTCTTAGATATCAAAGAACAAAACATTTCAGTAGACTTCAAAAGACAAGCTGATTAATATAAGCTGTTTAATGGAGCTCATACATTAGAAATCAGCTAGGTTGCCTTTCTTTGTCTGTTCCCTATAATTAGCAGAAAACTGCATTGATCTTGTTTTGGTCCGATAGATTTTCCACAAAAGCTTTTGAAACCCATGTCTGTGTCTCTTCAGTCTATTAATTATTATAATCCCATTTTACCCCACAGTTGGGTTTTCATGATAATTGAAATGTGGTGTAATTACAGCAGATGTAGACATTAAAAAATTAAGTGAATAAAAAGAGAAAGTGTCAGAAGTCAGTCTCCTAAATTTTCCAGGGTCTGGTTCACAGCAGAGAGTCCCACTGTGGATTGTTGCTGGGGAAATCCACAGATAATGGACATGTGGTAGTGGGCAACTGGGCCTGAAAGCTCATCAGTGATGCTAAAACTGAGCATAAGAGTGCTGGCCCTGAAGGAGGAGCCTAGGATGCAGATAAGCTGCTTCACTGGAAGCTGATAATCACTGAGCAGCACTTCCCTCTACTCAATACTTAAAGTTATAATCTGTGCACAAGCCAGGACTTTTTCAAGGCCACTTTCTTAAAGTGGAAAGCACTCAGGATCAGAGCTTATCAGCATGACTCACTCCAATATTTCAAAACTGTTAACAAGAAAAGCAAAAATAGTAGCTAAGAAATTTCCTTTTTAAGGTAGGATATAAAAGCAGGGAACTTTATGAGAATATGGCAGGGAAAGGAGTCCAGATGAAGTCCTTTTTAGTTGAGGATCACACATTTCAATACAATTAACAACATTTGGTTGAAGCATTTCTTCTTCCTTAGCTATGAGCTGCAAATTTCTAGGAAATTCACCATAAACTAAACTCTAAAATGTAAGGTTCTAATTTCTTTTTACACCTCTAGTGGTGCAACATTCTCAGCTTGAATTTACATGCAGCTCATGTACAGAGCTACCCTATATCCTCAGTGATTAAAATTGGGAACAGCGAGCCTGGCATGGTGGTATATGCCTGTGACCCCAGCGCTAAGGTGGCAGAGGCAGGAGGATTCTGTGAGTTCCAGGCTAACCAGGGATACAAAGCATGTCCAGGAGAGCAAAGGATACACAGAGAAAATTTTTCTTGGGAAAAAGAGAGGCAGGGAGAAAGAGAAGAAGAGACAGACTGACAGACAGACAGAGACAGAGAGTACAAAAAAAGAGAAGGATTTGTCTCTCATAAATATATTGAATAACAATATTATAAAAGCTTCTAAGGTTTTACTTCTAATTTACGTGTGTGTGTGTGTGTGTGTGTGTGTGTGTGCACGCGCACGTGCACATGCTCACATGCACACACTCTTTGGATCCACTGAAGCTGAATTTATGAGTACTTGTGAGTCCCCTGTAGTGAATACTGAGAATGGAACTCAGGTCATCTGAGGAGAAAATTAAGTGGGAATGCCTCTGGTTTTGTGCAAAGGTTTCAAAATCCCACAAAGAGTCATTTAATGAGGAGGGCATGCTCTGTGGACTTGGATCCTGGACTGAGTAAAAGGGACAAAGTAAAATGAGTACCAGCATTCATCTCTCTCTATTTTCTGACTAGACACAAGGTTGTCAGATGTTTCACTGTCATGTTACCATGCCTTCCAAGTCAGCCCATGATCTGCAAACCCTATCTACCTTATTTAACTTAGTCAGGTGATTGGCACAGAAAGGAGACCACTAACTAAACAGTTTCATAGGGAATGCATAGACAACAGAGTTTTTTCAAATTACCACAATAATTTGTTTTATAAACATCAGAACATCAGTAAAAAGTGAAAGCCAAGAATCTAATGTTGGAGTCCATGTTTAAAATTATACACTGTACTTATAATAAAGAGTCTGATCATTGATGGTCATTTTTCATCATCACTACAACTTAAAATTGCCAGAAAATAGTTTCAATGAAAAATTGTCTTTTTCAGGTGGCCTATGTGCATGTTGATCGAGAATTACCTTGATAATGTTAATTGATCTTGGAAAGTATATTCTAAGACTAGCTGCCACTATTACTTGCGATTTGTCCTTAAATACCCTCATAGTTGAGAAGTTTATCTACACAGAGTAGGTGAGAATGTGCTAGTTTCTCTGTGTTCTTGACAATGGGTGTGATGTTGCTAGCTGTTTTATTCTCCTGCTGCCTAGATTGCCCTTCTCTGACAGACTGCAACCTGGATATATGGGTTACAATAAGCCCATACTCCTTTAACTTCCATCTGTCAGGGTTTTGTAACACCATATCAAGGATAAAACCCTAAAATTGTGGCTTTAGTGTGGAACCCAGGCTAAAGTGCTTCCAATGCTTAGATTTCCATCTGACACCAAAGCTACTAGATCCTAGATTAAGGGAAACTGTAAGCTTTCTTTACTTACTTTTATTCCTCCATTTTCTTGTTTTTGTTGTTGTGTAAATATTTCTAGTAACTTCATAAGACTTAAAATAAGATAGTGTTTTTTAAATGTGTGCTGTATCAGTTTTACACAACATGCTCATTTTATGTTTGGGTAAATTCTGTAGGCCTTGCTAGTAATCTTCCCTTATGTTCACCCTGGATTGCTGGGATCTTCTGTAACATATATTTTACATGTGGAATGATTCCATATTCAAAAGTTGTAAACATAACTTTTATTCACCAGATCTAATTGTTGTTTTGGAGGGTTACTGCTAATATGCTCACACTTTCTAGTTCTTTCTTAACTCTGCCTGGTTAGTTCAATTTATCTGTTCCAGCTCAAAACTCCTCTCTGATCTGACTGATTAAAATTGTCTTGTCTCAGTTTTCCACTGAACTACTTTGCACGGAAAACCTACCTCTGAATTCCATGAATTAAACTGCACAAACTCAAGTACTAGCAAGTGAACTGCATGAAACTGTACTGTATTCCTAAATTCTAATCAACTAAACATTACTCCATTCTCTACTTTATTGCCTTCCCTTCTGAACTCTCTGCTGCCCTCTACTCTACTCTACTCTATTGTCTTCTCCACTCCTTCTCTACTGTATGGTACTCTACTATCTCAAATCTGCCATACTGCTCTTAAGTAGCATCTCTCTTCTCTCTGTTCTCATGAGAGTAGGGCTCATCCAACTCCATAAAATCTTTCTTTGTTTTCTCTCTTTGTCTCTCAATTATACATCACTTTCAAACACGGATACTTCCCTCTACAAACTAACCATTCATTTTTTTGTATTAAAGATTTGTACTAAGTCTGTGTCTGTATTTCAGCCAAAGGAATTAGAGGTTTTTCACTCAAGCCATATCTCACAGACCAAGGAGGTCTTTGGATTTGATCCCGAGCCAGATTGACCACATTGTTTTATTAAAATTGAATCATAGATTCTGCTTGGGCTGACACCAGTAGATTAGACAAGGTAAAGGTAAACTATTCCCCAGTCTCATCCCTGTAAACCTAGGCATGGTGCATTTTCCTGCGACATGATCTCATTGCATGTCATAAGACTGAAACAGGTGGGGTATGGTGGTACACACCTGTAATACCAGCATTTGAGTTTGAGACCAGCCTGATCTATAAATTGAGTTCAGGGCAGCCAAGGCAGCACAGAAACACCCTGTCTGGAAAAATTATAAAAGAAAAGAAAAAGAAAAAGAGAAAAGGAAAAGAAAGAAAAAAGAATGAAGCAAGAACAAGAGGAGATGTGAACATGAAATAAGAGCAATGGCATATTACTGAGACACTGAAAATATTTTAATGTACATCATATATCTTCAAGGAATACACACAATTTTCAGTCTAAATAAAGATATAAATAGATTTAGTTCTAGAGCTTCCAACTCAGTCCTATTGAAAATTGTCTGCTGAAAGTTCGGGTGGATGGAACTCTTAACAAGAGAAATCTCCTTAAGTGAAAATAGTGTTGTTAGTATTCAGCAATGGAAACAGAAGAGATAAAAGCAATACAAGAGAAGAATCTCTGCCTCTTGTCACCCAGGAAATCTTGGTTTTATAAACTAAGCTTTGAAATGTTTAATTTAATCTTCAAATACTGCTCTTATCTGTTATAGTCTTAGAATATTATTTAACAGAATAAAATTGTTCTAGTGAATGAATAAAAATGAAATCAGAATGGCTCCTTAGTATAGGCCTATATTTCAACTACTCAGGAAGCTGAGGTAAGCGATAACGTAGTGAAATATTGTCTCAAAATGAAAATATAAAGAAAGATAACTCAATGGTAGAGCTCTTGGCTTTCTTGTGTTGGGTCTTGGGTTCAATCCATGATACTTCAAAGTTGTCATAATAATATAATTTAGCCACGAATGAATGAAGAACTGACACATGCTCCAACATAGACTAACTTTGACAACACTGTGGATGTAAAAGAACTCAGACTCTGAAGTTCTATGTTTGTCACTCCATCACTCTGCTTATGAAGTGCTCAGAGCTGGAAAACTTTATAGAGATAGAAAGCAGAATAATGGGAATAGTGTTCTAGGGCCAGGAGATAGAGGATTGTCTTTTCTTATAATCTCTTATAATCCCTTATCTTCTGGCCTTATAACACTATTCCCATTATTAATGCTTTGATCATAGCTTTTGTACTGGAATCAGTCTAAAATTAGAATGTGCTGACCAGTGTACAAATCTATGAACATATTAAACACCGTGAAACCTCATTGCAATAAAGCTCTTCAGCCAAGAAAATAATATTAAAGGCCATGCAAACAAAGAACTGTAAATTATTTCTGTTAGCCTTGGACTAAGCAACTGGTCTCAGATTTCATTAGGCAAAAAAAAAAATTAAGATTTATTTTTTACTATGTATATGGTGCTCTGCCTGCATGTACACCTGCAGCCAGAAGAGGACACCAGATCCATTATAGGTGGTTGTGAGCCACTATGTGGTTCCTGGGGATTGAACTGAGGACCTTTGGTAGAGCAGATAGTGCTCTTACCATCTCTCCATCCATGACCCCCAATTAGGCAATTTTTAAACAACTTTCTATTTATTTGTTTTTTTAATTTATAGGTTTTTTGCTTTGTTTTGTTTTGCTTTGTTTTTATTTCTTGTTCATTTGTTTGTTTCTTTGCTAGTACCTAGGACTATTCTGGCTGGCTTTGGTGGCTATCTGGACTGAGAGAAGAAAGGAGGAAAAAAGTCATCAATATCAGAATATTAATATCTGAAGAGATAGCTCAGCAGTTAGGAATATATACTGCTCTTCCATAGCTTATATTTCAGGTTCAATCACCCACACAAGGCTACTTATAACCTTGAATTCAAGCTCCATAGACAGACCTGTATGTAATACACAAAAAAACAAATGTTAAAAATATTAGCATATTTTTAAAAATTAGAAAGATTGGAAACCTGTCACCATCATGAATACCTAGAAGTAAAGGATCACAAACGACAAAATCCCTCAGCATATGAAGAGAGGAAGAGGTGGGTAGGAGCTATGGAATGAGACAGAAACAATCACCATGCTCTTGGCCAGGCCACTGAGCCTCTGTTTCTCAACACTATGGCCCAGTTGACCTTCTCTATTTAAAAAACTATTCACAAGTATCCTGCTCCAGTTCTTTTTTTAGGACTTATATCTATTGGGAGTCTTCAACATGGTCACTATGGTTATTGCTGTAGCCTCTAGAATGGTGGAAAGAGTGAACACGAGAGGCCAATTCTACTTTTTTTATTTAAACAACTCTAGTGTTTTTTTCTTTTTTAATATAACTGCAAAGGTCATGTTACATAATAAAAATTAATTTGGTTTTAGAAACTTTCAGGATAAGGGGCATCCACTATCAAAAGAGCCCTTCTCAATCATTAAAAGTTTGAAAAACTTGAAAGATGGTATCTTTGGCCTGGATGAGTGCATGGGTTACTCCATACTGGCAAAAGCAAGACACTGAAGGAGAACATAAGCTCCCAGAAGTACTTGCGGTAATGTGGAGCAGGAGTTATCACTGGGAAGAACTAATTGCAGTCTATGCCTCAATATGATATAAAGAACAATTATCAGTGAGAGTGACCTCAACTGAGCCAGCTCAGTTACCTGAAAGAGAACACAATGATGGATGTCACTAGAACATGATATAAGGAACAGAAGATGCTGATGGACTCTACATGGGGCTCTTAAATCTGGCTTCTTCCTCAAGGAAACACAAGTGTCAGGCTCTTTCCTTTTCTCTATTGAACTCCTCAACTTTAATGAGCCTTGATCACCTATACACAGTATATAGACATTTTCTTCTAAGAATTTGATCTCTAAAAAAATGGGCTACCATAAAACTACATCCTATCCCAGACAGTACCCAGCATGGCGAAAGCACACCAGAGGGAGTAGCAGAGAGAGTAGAAATGCAAGCTCCAATGCCAATCAGAATCAGGATCTTCCCTGCTCAGTCTGTTCCCTCTTACCATGAAGATGTTTCCTTCCAAGATTTTAGCTGTTCAATTTATTACTGTTTATTATCTGAATTATTCTCTTTTTGGAGCACAAGATCCAGATTGTTCCTGTTTTGTATACCATAGGAAACCCAAGGTCTCCTGGTTACAGTGTCTTAGGATTTCTACACTTTGATAAAATTGAACAACCAAAAGCAACTTGGGAAGGAAAGAGTTTAATTCAACTTACAGATCTTATTCTATCACAGAGGGAAGCCAGGACAGGAACTCAAATATGAGAGAAGTGTAGAGGCAAGAGATCTTGCAGAGACCTTGGAAGAGTCCTGCTTACTGGCTTCTTCTTCATGCTTTGTTCAGTCTATTTTCTTTTCTTTTTTTTTTTTTTTACTTTTTAAAAAATATATTTTATTAATTTATTCATATTACTTCTCAATTGTTATCCCATAACTTGTATCCTCCCATTCCTTCCTCCTTCCCATTTTCCCTACTCCTTTTCCTTATAACTGTGACTGAGAGGGACCTCCTCTCCCTGTATATGTTCATAGGGTATCAAGTCTCTTCTTGGTAGCCTGCTATCCTTCCTCTGAGTGCCGCCAGGCCTCCCTACCCAGGGGACATGGTCAAATATGGGACACCAGAGTTTGTGTAAAAGTCAGACCCCACTCTCCACTCTACCCAGTCTATTTTCTTATATCACTAAGGACCAACAACCCATGGTAAACCCAAAGTGCATTGTCCATAGTAAATTGCTGGGACCAACATCAATTATGAATTAAGACAATGCACTGTAGTCCAGGCTGGTGGGGGCATTTTCTTAACTGAAATTTTCGCTTCCCAAATGACTTCATCCTACTTCAATTTGACATAAAAACTAGACACCAGAACTAGTAATGATGAACTATGCCCTAGTCTGAAAAAAAATTTAAAGATATTTGGACTGATCAAGTGCCTCATCAGGCAAAAGCACATGAAGTTTCCTGAGTCCGAATCCTTAGCACCTATGTTAAAAGTAAAACTTAATATAACCACATGAACCTGTAATGCAGGAGTCATGGGGAACAAATGATAGGAAGATTACTGAGACTTGCTGCTGGCTGCTTATTTTCAGGGTCAATGAGAGACCATGTCTTTAGGGAATGAAATGGAGATGGTTAGACAGGGACATATGACATCCTCCACTAATGTATGAATATGAGTTCAGAGGCATAGGCATCTAATATGCCAATGTATATATCACATACACATACCACAAATTATAGATGCTTCAAAAATACTTCCCGTTGTCACGTATTTCAACACAATTACTATCATTGTCTCTCACTTTCAATTAAAAGTCTCCTGCCCTTTTAGCTTCAACCCTGATAACCCATACCAGAAATTTCAGTACCTAACTCTTTATCATTTGCATTTTCACTGCTTCCTTAGAGTAAAAGAGATAGATTCAGCTTTTTTTCTTCCATGTGCCAACTCCACACTCAGTATCAGACTTTGCATAGGCTGTAACAGGAATCATTCTTACAGATCAATAAAACAACCTTGTAAGACAGTATTACTATGTTCAGAAAAGTAAAGCTCAGAACTCAAGAGTAACTTGGGGATATAAGTTTGTAAACAACTGAAACCCTCCAAAAGAACAAGTCAAAAGCACAAGATCTACAAGCAAGGAAGAAATATGTGTGACAGAAGAGCAGAAAGCAGAAGCAAACAAAGGAACAAGGCTGTCTACCTACAGCCTCCACAATTTCCTTCTGTGCAGCCTTTGTAACCAGAGTGAAAGCTATAGGTGCTGCTGTTTATGATGAGTTATGAAATCTAGAGTGGGATTATGAGAAATATGCTGAGGAGCAGTTTCACTTAGAGAAGGGCTTCACGGCTGTATTAGCCACTTCCTCCCACAAGTGTCCATTAGAAATACTTGACAAATGCTGCTAAGAGAAGAAGGGTTGTTCTGACTCAGTTTGAGAGAACAATCGATCATGGCAGAGGAAGTACAGCAACAGGTTAAGGAGCAGGTCATTAGAGCATCTGCAGTCAGGAAGCAGACAGATGCATGCTACTGATCAGCTCCTTATGCCTTTTCATTCTCACCAGGACACATTTTGTGTGCTGCTGCTGCTCAATATCTAAGACAGGTATTCCTCTATTAATAAAATTTAGAAAGTCTTTCACAGATATTCTCATGTTTTGTTTTCTACATGAGTTTAGCTGCTATCTTATTAAAAATCAACATTGACTATTAAAGTGATCAGATGTATTTGCAAAATTGTAGGCTGTTTCCAATGACTTCTCCTCTTACAGTTTATAAACTTATGACATATATCACTTGTACAATACACACACACACACAAAGAGAGAGAGAGAGAGAGAGAGAGAGAGAGAGAGAGAGAGAGAGAGAGAGATCCTACAGCAAAACTTCATTTAACTTCTCAAGCTTATTTTAACAAACATATACCGTAGACCCTGGTTATGAGACAGAACTGGAAGTCAGGATCCTTGTATTAAAATTTTTTTGATTGAGCCAATATCATGATGGGTCCAACAGACTAATATGTTTTATCTGCTTACCCAATATATCTAAATAACCCACAGACCTGCAAGGGTGTTTGACACACACACGCACACACACACACACACACACACACACACACACACACACACACACACACACAAAACCAGCCTCCATTTCAGATGAATTCAATCTAAATGTCTATGATTCTGGGTTACCAAATTACTCATTTTAAAAAGACTTCCTAATTATTTTTAAACATTGTGGGATATTATGTAAATAGACAAAAGAATTTGGACCAAATTTTAGGATTACTTTATGTGTAGCATCAAAGTATGTGGTATGTTACTACCTATTATCAGACATGGAAAGTTTCATTGTCCCAGGTGAGGGGCAAGGGATATGGTTCAGTGAGAAAAATATAACCTGAAGATCTCCAGTAAATATTTAAAGAATAAGATGAATGTGGTATCATCCACCTGTAATCCTAGGACTAGATTTTAGAGACAGGAGAATCAGTAGGGCTTTGTAACCATCTAGTCTGTCCAATATAGAGTACCTCAGATTTAGTGATTTAGTGAGAGATCCTGTCTTGGAAAATAGGGCAAGAGGGATACAGAAAGGCATATCAACATCTGGACAACAAACACACACACACACACACACACACACACACACACACATCAGCTGAAGTTATTAAGAAAGAGACCCTATAAATGATCTTTACCTCAGAACTTATCATCTAAGAAGACTCACAACTCAGAAGTTCTAAAATTCACCCTTAATCTATTTATAAGAGGACAGCACCAGGATTATGATCTCAAACAAATCTCACAAAAGACTGGTATGGCATCCTATTGGGACTCTAGATGAGAGAAGCCTGGCAGAATGGCATAATAGAAGGATCCAGCGGGTCCTAGAAACCTACAAGAAGAACACTTATGATAGGCAGATTTGGGCTCAGAGGTCCTGCTCAAACTATGGCATGACCCAAGGATAATATGTGCAGTAAACTTCAAACCCCTACCCAGATCTAGCCAATGGACAGGACATTCTCCACAGTTGAGTGGAGAGTGGGTTCTGACTTTTGCACAAACTCTCGTGCCCAGTACTTGACCACGTCCCCTGCATTGGGAGATCTGGTGACACTCAGAAGAATGATAGCAGGCTACCAAGAAAATACTTGATACCCTATGAGCATATGCAGGGGGAGGAGGTCCCCCTAAGTCACAGTCATACAGGAGGGGAATAAGGGGAAAATGGGAGGGAAGGAGGAATAGGATGATACAAGGGATAGGTTAACCATTGAGATATAATATAAATACATTAATAAAATAAAAAAGACTAGTGTGGCATGGAAGAATCACAGGTCACAAGATGATTCTAAAAAGTATAATTTTAATGGGACCCAATATTTTCACTAAGATATGCAATATGTTTTCCTCATCTTTATGAAATTGAAAACTATTAAAAAGATTCTGAATTATACCTGGGATCAGATTAAGGCTAATTCCAGGGTTTTGAAGTTGAATGTCAACCCAAATTTAAATAAATTAAAATCAAGTTCATATTCATCACTTATGATTGCATTCACTTCAGCATAAAAGAGAATAAGTCTATTGTCACAAAACATTCCAATAAATAGTTTAGTCTACATCCCAGTATTTGATTCTTTAAAGCAAACTGAATTGCAACACTGCCAATTGCATGTACTTTGTATTAGTTACTTTCCCAGTTGATATGATAAAACACCTGTTAAAAGCTGCATAGGGAATGAAAGGCTTATCTGTTTTACACTTAAAGGTGATGAAATTCAACATGTCAAATAAGATATCGCAGGGTGTACCTGACAGTAGCAACAGGAGACCAGCTGGAGGCATTGCAAACACATGAATGATAAATTAAGAGAAAGTGGACTTGGATGTCAAACATCAAAGGGCCCCACCCTGTGATCTTGTTCTTCCAGCTAGTTTTTGGCTTTAAAAAGTCACATAAGCTTTCTAAACAGTTGAGGCTCCAGTGTTCAAGCATGTGAGACTTTGGTTGACGAGAGGAGAGATTCTGAGTTTGCCACCAGGAGTATGGGAACACAGAGGTGTGCAACCGATCCTGTCCTTCTGTTCTACTTTTTCCTGCTTAATATGCAGAGATAGAGATGGAGCTGCCATTATTTCAAACATCCATCATGAGCAAGGTTTTGGTTTAGATCCTCATGCCCAATTATCTCCTAGACGCTTGCTTTTCCTTATTCATGCCTCAGCGCATCAGCCTTTTAATGTGACACATTCTTCCTCTGGCATCAGCATTGTTCCAGGCACAGTGCAGCTTTGCATAAATGCTATCCTGTGTTTTCCAGATGATTCACAAAGTTCCCTTTAGTGTATAGTTTAACTTTCAACAGGGAAACACTATTTTAAGAGTTTCAAAGCTTATCAAGAACATGTTAAATTTCTAATGAATATACTTGTTGTCTATATAGCTTAAAAAAGCCATTTAACACCTGTCAATGTCAGCTCCCTCTCCTGAGAAATGAGAAGACTTCATGTTTCTTTTCCGATATAGCACTCCAAAAGTTTGAACCAGATAATTAATAGATAAGTGGCTCTAGAATGGAACATATCCTATCATTTTAATTTTACTACAATTAAGTGTTCCAAATAAGAATCAAACAGAAAAAAATTTAAACAACCTTCAAATTAAAAAGAATCCCACATATCTTATTTTCTTGTATTATTATTTTTCATGCATTTTAATGGAATTTGATGGCAGCATGTACCTGCAATCGTCTCACTGAATAAGAGGGGATAGGATCACAAGACAAGAGCTTAGAAAAACACAAACATGTTAACACCTTTCAGTGCCACTGCTTGTGCCATTCCTACCAAGCATACAGAGCCAACTTTCACAGCTGCCAATCTGGCCTCCAGGAGCTGCATGGATTCCTATGGTCTCCTCCCACATCTCATTATGGGAGAACACTCACATACTTAACATTCCCTATGAATCCTTGTCTGTTTCTTTTTTTCTCTTGAGCTGTCTTC
Source organism: Acomys percivali (assembly GCA_907169655.1). Lineage (NCBI taxonomy): Eukaryota > Metazoa > Chordata > Mammalia > Rodentia > Muridae > Acomys > Acomys percivali. Next base: position 73,140,629 of record OU015747.1, read on the forward strand.
TCTCCGCCTTCACATTCCATGGAAGACATGCCCATTTTTTTTTAAGCAAGATACTATTATAAAGATGTCATTCTAGTATGCTTCCTTCTACTGTATTATTAATAGATTACAATTCTCAGATACATTGTTGTGGCTTGCTTGTCTAATTTTATGATCACTTTGCTAAACAAAAATATTATCGATAGCTAGTGGTTACAGAAAGAACACTTAACACAACATGAATACTGAGAGCTGAAACTGGTGGTGGTTTATTAGGCAGTCATGGTTTTCAAGTCAAGCAAAATCTGCCACTAACCATGTAGGAAATCTTCAAGATGTGAAAAGCTAACTCTTAGATAGCATGTTGTTATTTAATTTTATTGAATATATATTATAGGAAAATGCATCACAGATTCTGGCTCAAGCAGGGAGTATGTGTCCCTCACCTGAAACTTCACTACCTGTGGTTCTGATATGCTTCAGATGTGCAGGATATGTTTAGTAGCACTGAAAACAACAGCAGTGTGTGTTACTTTTCTTACTACACACTCAAATCTCTGCCAGCTGCTTCTCATCCCTCCTCCAGTGTGAAGGTTTTAGGTGGATACCAAAATTTTCCCACCTTATTCTTCATCTTGAGTAAATACTATATCCTACACCAATAAAAAAAAAACTTGTTTACTTGTGTAAGTTTGATGTGTTGTTTATCCCCAACCACTGAGAGCAAATGCTACTAAAGTCAGAACTGTTAAAGTTATGACAGGAAAAAGCAAATGTTCTCAACATAATGTATTATGTGATACCAGGAACTCCCTCACCAAAAGAAAATTACAAATACTGAATAAAATTAAACATTAGAGACATCCAGCTAAACAAGCAAATAGCTGTGTGGATTATAAGGTGGTCTTCAGTGCAGGTGGCTATTTGGTATTGATTTAGATCATTCAGAAAGTATTTAAGATGCCCCTGACACTCTCACATACGTTAGAAAAGCAAGCACTCTACCACAGCCAAACAAGTACATTTGGATTCTGTGAGAGACTATCAAAATCAAGGAGAAAAATGACAGAGGAAGATAGCACGTGTGTGTGAACCTCTGGCCACCAGGACACACATGTACCTGTGCTTCTAATCATATCTGGGCACATGCACACATAGACACAAACACATATAATTAAAACCAGACAGATCTGTCTGCATTACAGTAAAAAAAAATAAAAGTGTACATTTTAGAAAATAGGAGTATGATTTGGGTATGACCCATGTCTAAGAAAATCATTTTCTTCTACTTTACTCCCCTTCTAAAGTATGGGTCCATAATTTAAGATAACAATATAGAAATTAAAGACTCTAAATACACTGTGCTTGGAGAAATTAAGTAGTGTTTTAGAGGTTTTGTTTTGGTGTGTGTGCGTGCGTGCGTGCGTGCGTGCGTGTGTGTGTGTGTGTGTATCCATACAAGTATGTGTGTGGAGGTGGAGGACAACCCTGGTTGACATTTTACCTTACTTATTTATTCATATCTGTTTTGTTTTTCAAGGCAGAGTTTCTCTGTGTGAGCTTGGCTGTTCTGGACTTGCTTTGAAAACCAAGGTGGCTTCAAATTCATAGAAATCCACATTCCTGTGCCTATCTAAGTGCTGCGATTACAGGCATGTGCCATTGCACCCAGGCCTGCCTCCCTTATTTTTTGAGACAGAGAATCCCAGACTTATCTAGAACTTAGAAATTCAGCTACACTGCTTGGTGAATAGTCCTCAAGGCTTCGCCAATATCCACCTCCCTTGAACTGGGATCTTGAGCCTGCCACCACACTTGTCTCTTTTAAGTGGGATCTTAACTCAAACTCACTTCTCATGCTGACCTGGCAAGCTTTTTTTTTGACTGACCTCCTCCCTACCTCCATTTAAAAATTTTAATACATACACAAAATTTTAAAGATATTGAAAGTTCAATTCTCAACTTCATATGAAAAAAAAAAACCCAGAATAGCTAAAACAATCTTGTACAATAAAAGATCCTCCAGAGGAATCTCGATACCTGATCTCAAGCTGTACTATAAAGCAACAATAATTAAAACAGCATAATACTGTCACAGCAATAGGCTGGTTGATCAATAGAATCGAAATGATTTTTGACAAAGAAGCCAAATGTATTTAATGGAAAAAGGATAGCATCTTCAACAAATGGTGCTGGTCTAACTGGATGTCTACATGTAAAACAATGCAAATAGACCCGTATTTGTCACCATACACAAAACTCAAGTCCAATTGGATCAATGACCTCAACATAAAACCAGAGACACTAAATCAGTTAGAACAAAAAGTGGGGAAGAGCCTGGAACATATTGGCACAGGAGACAACTTTCTGAACAGAACACCAACATCCCAGGCCTTAAGGTCAACAATTAATAAAAGGAACCTCATGAAGATGACAAGCTTCTGTAAGGCAGGAAACACTGTCAACAGAACAAAGCAACAGCCTACAGACTGGGAAAAGATCTTCACCAACTCTACATCTGACAAAGGTCTAATATCCAAAATATATAAAGAACTCAAGGAATTAAACACCACCAAACCAAATAACCCAAGAGAGAAATGAGGCCCACAATTAAACAGAGAATTCTCAACAGAGGAATAGTGAATGGCTGAGAAGCACTTAAAGAAATGTTCAACGTCCTTAGTCATCAGGGAAATGCAAATGAAAATAACTCCGAGATTCCATCTTACACCCATCAGAATGGCTAAGACCAAAAATTCAAGTGACACCACGTGCTCTCAACGATTTGGAGAAAAAGGAACAATCCTTCATTGCTGGTTGGAATGCAAACTGGCACAACCACTTTGGAAATCTACCTGTTGTTATCTCAGAAAAATAGGAATAGGGCTTCCTCAAGACCCAGATATTCCACTCCTTGGAATATACCCAGAAGATTTCCAGTACACAACAAGGACATACGCTCAACCACGTTCATAGCAGCCTTATTCATAATAGCCAGAACATGGAAACAGCCTAAATGTCCCTCAGTAAAAGAATGGATAAAGAAACAGTGGTACATTTACACTATGGAATAATACTCTGCTATTAAAAACAAGGAATTCCCGAAATTTGTGGATAAATTTATTGAACTAGAAATGATCATAATGAGTGAGTTCACCCAGAAGCAGAAAAAATCAAATGGTATATATTCACTTATATCTGGATACTAGCCCAAGGAGCATATCTCATGAATGTCTTTACTTACCAGTAAAGTGGGACAGAGGGATGGACATTCTATTTGGAATCTAGGTAAGAGAAGCATGGGAAAATGGTGAAATAGAAGGATCCAGAGCATCCTAGAACCCTACAAGGAGAACATTATGATGGGTGGATCTGGGCCTAGGTGTCCTGCTCAACTATAGCACAAGCCAAGTATAATACTTGCAATAAACTTTGAACTCCTTCCCAGATCTAGCCAATGTACAGAACATTCTCCTCAGTTGAGTGGAGAGTGAGGTCTGACTTTCACAGGAACTCTGATGCCCCGTATTTGACCATGTCCCCTGGATGGGGATGCCTGGCGGCACTCAGAGGAATGATAGCAGGTTGCCAAGTAGAGACTTGATACCCTATGAGCATATATAGGGGGAGAAGTTCCCCCTCAGTCACAGTTATATGGGAGGGTAGTAGAGGGAAAGCGGGAGGGAGGGAGGAATGGGAGGATACAAGGTATGAGATATCAATTGAGATGTAATATGAATAATTTATATATATATATATATATATATAATTTTAATGCATGTAGCATTTATGCTTGGAGCCTCTTCTTACATGTCATCATTTAAAAGTGTTTAGTGTAGTATTAGAAGAAAATATACCATGGACTCAGAATCAAACTCTGAAAATATTCTATTCTCTTATCACATTACTTCGTGTGGTTTTAAGATGCTGCAGGAGATAGGGGATTATTGTTTAATTATTTAATAATACTGAAAACAGCCATTATTTGTGCTACTTCCCTTACTTCTTATTCAATCCATTGCCAACTGGTTTTCATACTCCCTCTACAAATCTGCAAGTCTTCATAAACATACTCCTGAGTTTCAGCTCAGCAAGAGTAAACCTGTTAACTGGAGTGACATTTACAAAGTTCATTCCTTCCGTAATTTCAGATACTTGGAACTCACCAAATTATCAGGTGAACTATCCAACTTCCAGTCTGGTGTTGACTTTGAACACAGAAGTTTTTTATATATGAGAATAAGATAATGATAGAAACAAGGCACCAGATATTATGTTATATGAGGTTATTAAATGAGCATGGAGAAAGAAGGAAAATGGAGAGGGGTACCCCAGAGAGAGACAGAGACAGAGACAGGAAGAGTAAGAAGAAGACAGAGAATAGGGAGAGAAGGGGTAGAGGGGAGGGCCATATGGATAGTCTGTCATTTCATAAAGCCCTGGGCAGGCCATGCCCCCGTGACATCACAGCTAGGCTGACTGAAGCAGGATCCTAACAAGAAGCAGGTTTATTTTTCATGTTTGGCAAATGTAGGTGTAATGTCTGTAAGACTAGGAACTAATTACTAAAAGGCTTTAACCATTTTAGTCAGTGAAAAGTTTAAGGAGGAGGTAGAAAAGGAAGTAGGGAATACTAAATCAGACATGTTTGTGGAGGATGCATTGGGTGGATGTAGAAGTTGTCAATAAAGAGCTGTTTGGCCAATCAGCTGCGCAGAAGGACAGGAAGTGGAAAGCAGGATTTGCTGGTAGGGTGTATGTGGGTGAACCCAAAGATAATGAGGTAGAACATGGCTGGAGGAAGAGACTGCCGGAGTAGAAACCACACTAGGAATTATCAGATTGGCAAGCTTTTAGTTTTTATGTGTATTTTAAAGGAACTAGGATTAGAGTAACACAAATTCTGCCCAGCCTAGTTTTTACAGCTTAAAAATAAACTATAGTCTCTTTGTGCCTGTCACTGGGGAACTAGGAGGTTAAAGAAAACTACTGCCTTAATAATTTCCTGTATTAATTAATATAGAAAGAATAATTATTAATTGAACACATTGGTGCCCAATGAATTTAATGTATCTGTACCCTGGAAAATCATAACTTCTTATAGTTTGGAGGAAGGGGGGATAATAAGTTCCCAAAGTGATAACCAATGATTAGAATCTACTGCAGGGAGGAGGGGGACAAATAGAACATACTTAGCAAAGCAGAGCTGACTGCCTCTAACTGAGTCTCTCAAACCTGCCTGGGAAACAAGCTATTTCCCAAACTTTAGCTATTGGAAAGACTGTGTCCTTAGCAATGGTGGTTCTTTCCTAAAGCCTTGAGTGCTTAGAAAGGAATGCAAATATCTTGGCACATGTGACTCCAGGGTTAAAGCTCATCTCACACAGCTCACACACTGTCATGGCAGTGACAACGAAGCTCTGGAAAAGTTAAAAGTTCTGTTTTATGTTATAAAGGGAGATAGTTGGATTTAAATGTTCATAGACAGATACAAACAGTTTTAAGTTTGATGGGTTTGAAAAATAGGCATATAAAGATGAAAGGTGTAATAACACAGAGTTTTTAAATGCCCTTTTAAATATGCCAAGATACCAATAGGAGAGAGAGCTTGTGTTACTAATTGTGACTACTATTTTTATTTTAATAATCATTTTTTCTTTCTACACTTCTTTGAATGAAAAATCTTTAGAGAAAAAATGCTAGGGTAAGAGACAAAGCAAAATAGAAATATGAAAATTGAAAACAAACTTTAGAAGAGAAATTAGAAAGGCTTATAACTAAGAATAATGATACTAAGATAGAACCAAAATTTAAAAAAGCTAGAACATGCAACACCACTTTCTAACAAGACTATAAAGGTGGTCTGTATCTGTTAAAAAATCTGAAATGTTTTTCCTATTCTTGATAAGGGAACTATCAGGAGATCAGGAAAATCTACAAGATTTTCAGAATTTTTATTGGCAATCTATAGATGCACAAGATTTAAAAGGGTTTAAGGAGGTAATAAATAGTTATGGCTTACACTCACCATATATCAAAAAGATATTTAATAACTGGACAATTCATAATAATATAATTCCAAAAGATTGGAGAGATTTGATGATAGCCATTCTAGAGTTGGATCCCCAGTTACAATGTCGGGCATGGTGAAATAATGACGCCTCATTTATGGAGCAATAACATAGGACAAGAGGCATTGATATTGTCAAGGATCAGTTACTAGGTTAATGTTGATATTCTGAATTAAGGGCACAGATTACCTTTGATGATGCTGTCTTAGAATAATGCTGTCATGAATGCTTGGTACAAAGTTGAACAAATGGGACAAGTGAAATCATTTACCAAAATAATCCAAGGTTCAAATGAAACACTTACTGACTCTTAGAGAGAAAACTAAACCTCTAAACAGAACTATAACAAATCCAAATGCTAGAGAAATTCTACTTTCATGTCCAGCTTTTGAAAATGCTAATGCTGAATTCAAAAGAGGTATTAAACCCTTGAGGGAAAGATCTGCATGTCTTAATGAATGGATTAAAACTATTGCAGACATAAAAATAAATGCTTGTGATTCAGTTATAGTGGACAATCACCTACAAGAGACTCCAGAACACAAACTACTCATTGTTGTGACTGGAAATTCAAATCATTCCTAAACAGATGTTGAACAAACCATTTCTAAAGATAAATTCTTCTCTAATGGTAATAATTCAAGGAAAAGACTTCCTATAAAGGGTAAGAGATGTGGAAGGAATGGTTATGTGGCTCGTGAATGTAGGTCATCCAAAGATATCCAACTTAATTCCTTAATTTTGAAAATTGACAAAGGGGTTATGCTCAAAGACCAACATAAAACAACAGGAGCCATTCATTACCTTTTCCTCAAAAAAGGATTATTCTAAAGGGCAACAAGAAAAGTCAAGGTCTGAGAAGTCAAACAAGACTGCTGCACACTTAGAAAACATAGTTAATGGAAATAAAGATCTCCTATGGATAAAATAAAAGGTGATGAAGATACTAACAAACAAATATTTTGACAAACAACTACAAATTATAAGAGACCAAAGTTAAAATTACAGTTAGGTGGCATTGAGATTGAGGAGCTACTGGATATTGAGGAAGATGTAAAAATAATTTCCTAAGATCAGTGGCATCCACTTCAAAATGTATCTACACAGGTCCGAGAGACTGGAACATTGTCTCAAATCAAACAAAGTGTCAGATCACTTAAATGTACTTGGTCAGAAGGTCAAATATGAAAATATCTTAGCTTCTATGGCCATAAACTTATGGGGAAGAGATCTGTTAATACAATTCACATCCCTCCCCAGATTAACATCCCTACAATTTCAGAAACAAGTCAGAAAACAGGTGATACTTTTGATAAAATACTAAAATTATTAAAAAAGAATTATCAAAGATAGTTACGTACTGTTCAGGGTATCCATAAACAAGATATAGCATGGAATGACTTTTGTATTTTATGTTGGGGAGCCATTGTTGATAAAAACAACTGCAGCCTTGCTGATAAAGTGGTTGGCTGACAAATCTCTTTGCATTGAACAATGGTTAATGACTACAGAAAAACTACAGACACTAGAACAGCTAGTCCAAGAATAGCTGGAGACTCAACATATAGAGAAGTACAACAGGCTTTGGAATTCTCCTGTATTTGTCATCAAAAAGAAATCTGGCAAATAGGGGATGTTAGCTGATCTCAGAGCAACTAATAAAATTATTCAGCCAATGGAAACTTTACAGTTGAAATCTCATTGGTTTCCTTGTTTTCTCGGGAATGGTCTGTTATAGTAATTGATCTAAAGGATCTTTTTTCATGATTCCTTTACATGAACATGATAGGGAGACATGAACTTTCTCTGTACCTACTTTTAGAATCTGCACAATAAAGGGATATCATTAGAAAGTTTTAGCACAAGAAATATTAAAGAGTCCAACTTGTGTCAATATTTTGTGTAACAGCCATTGGAGATAATTTATAAGAGATTTTCTCAATCCATAATTTACCATTATATACATAATAACTTATTGGATGATTCATATATAAGTATATTAGAAAATATTTTTGATAAAATAAAGAAATAGAAATTTGTCATGTTGGGGATTATAGATTGCTCCCCAAAAAATACAAAATAGAGATTTTACGAATTATCTGGGATACAATATAAACCCACAGAAAATTAGACCACAACAAGTATAAAACAGAAAAAAACAATTAAGGTGTCATAATAATTTTCAAAAATTGCTAAGAGATAATAACTGGCTGTAGCTTACAATTGGATGACTACTCAAGAGCTAAGTAATTTATTTCAAACCTTACAAGGTGATAAGGACTTAAATAGCCAAAGAGAGTTATCCACTGAAGCTGAAATGGAACTGGCTCCAGTAGAATGGAGATTATATGATTCACATATAGACCACCTTGATGCAAAGATAGTCTTTATTTTGGTTATCTTGACTTCTACTCATTCTTTCACAGGGATTCTTATGCAGAGAGAACGTTGTGTCTTGGAATGGATATTTTTAACACACAAGCACAGTAAAAATGTAAAAACCTACATGGAAGAGGTTTCTGAAATGATTGTAAAGGGAAAAATGAGACTCCACTAGTAGCTAATTCCAGCTAGGAATAGATCTAGCTGAGATTGTGGTACAGTTTACTAGAGATTATGGAGATTGACTCATTATGGGCAGACAATGAATATTGGAAGAGAGCTTGCAGTAATATTATGGAAGAAATTAACAAGAGATACCCCCAAAGCAAGCAACTTCAATTCATAAAAAGAACAAATGGGATTTTTCCTCATGTAGCAAAGAATATTCCAATTTCTGATGCTCCTACATTTTGCATTGATGCCAGTAGTCAGAAAGGGCAGGTTATAAGTCAAAAATGAAAGTATGGTGGTTGAGAGTCCGTATGATTCAGTTCAAATAATAGAATTATATTCAATTCTGATGGCGTTATCAGATGTTCAAGAATCTCTTAATATAGTAACTGATTCTCATTATGCTGATAGAGTTGTTTTGCATATAGAAAATTCTGATCTAATTCAGGATGATTTCAATTTAACTTCACTATACAAATGATCAGAAACAGAAACCATCTATTATATATAATAGATACAAGATCTCATACAGATCTACCAGGCCATCTAGCACAAGGTAATAATGAAATTGATCAACTCTTGAGAGTAAGTGTGTTTGAAGCTTTGGAGTTTCATAAAATGCATGATGTTAACTTAATGCCTTAATTGTTACTCACAAGTTATTTTTAATTCATTGGTATAGAATTTTGTATATAGAGGCAAAATAAGTCTAATTTAAGATACATTAGTAGAGAATTTAAATTAAAGATTATACTTCACATACATATTATATATATATATATACATATATATATGTATATATATATATATAAAATTCTACTCTAATATGTGGTATTGTACCCATACAACTCTATTATAACACAAAGTTTACTTCCAATTCTTTGAAAGTGCTATTGTACTTTGCTTAGGATGAGTACATTGTACAAGTTAATTGTTAGTTGATCATGGTCATATCAATTACTAGTCTATTTTTATCACAGGAACATACATCCTAGATGTAACAGATATATATGATTCTATAGAAAGATAAGGTAAAATAGTTAGATAAGGTCTTTAAAAAACCTCAGAGACTTACAGAATATGGCAATTAAAGATTTTTTTATTATTTCAAAGATAAATTTACAATGACACAGGTTAACTCCTGGCAATCTCAAAGAAAATGATGAACATTAAAGAACCTCCTTATGGAAATGATTTCAAATATGGCAAACAAGCCACTGGGCAAAATGTCCTCATTTCTACCACAGACAGAATTCTGCATAAAAATGGGCAAGTTTGGATGCAGGTAGAGTAGAAGGCAAAACTCACTCTCCCAAAACAGAGTAAGCAAGTCCTCAATTGTTCCTTCCTCACAAATATGTTTGTCAGATATATTGGGCCAGAAGCCTGACAATAGTACTCCAATGTTATAGAGAATTTTGGGTGACTGCTCAGGCAGCAAATTGTCTCTGTCATCTCATTTTAAAAGCTGTCAATCTGTACTCTCTGTTTACTCAGGTAATTAATTTTATTCCTTCTCAAGTCTCTGATAGGGTAGAATACCAGATAATTTAGTTTTACTATTAAGCTTAGTTATTTAGGGGTTAAGATGTTTTTAGGTCTTGATGGTTATTTTAAATTGAAGATGATGATATTTGATAGATAATTGATTTACATTCCAAAATGTAGGTTCACCAAGATAGAAAAGATGATTTTTTTCAAAGCTGCCAAATACAAATAGCCAAAACACTATGAACATAACATTTATATAATTCCTGATTGTCCCATGGTTCTTCTTGCTGTAGGTAGTTTATTGCATATATGTGTAATAATATAAATGGCTATGTAAAAATTGTTTAATAGAAAACTACAAAAATCAACCATGTTAATACCAAAGATTTAAAGAAGACATTTTCTATCAAATGGCAACAAGCCAAGGAAATTGTGAGAATTTTTTTCTTTATATAACCAACCTCCATTACCTGCAGGAAGTAACTCTAAAGGTAGTCAACAAAATTTAATTTGGCAAATGGATGGATTTCATTTTGTTTGGTAAACTGAAATGTGTGTACCATACTATAAATATATATACAGATTTTCAATGGGCAGTACCTTTAATTTCTAAAAATGCTGATTTTGTTATTACATGTATATCAGGAGTTATGGTACTTATGGGTATACCTATAAAAATCCTGTATTTTTCAGCATCACTGCTGCTTATCACAGCCTGCTCTCAGGAGAACTCTGAAGAAAGATGCTAATCTCAAGTAGTCCAGCATTTCAGACTGTGCCTCAGTTATATCACAGACAGGATTCTGACTAAATTGGTCAGGCATGGATGCAGGCAGAGTCAACAGCCAAAGTCTGTCAAGACAGGGTAAGCAAGTTCTTAATAGTTCCTGTGTCAAATATGTGTCTGTCAGTTAGCTACACTGACACAGAAGGCTGAAGATTATGCTTCAACATGATAGAGCTTTGGACTACTGTACAGGCAGTAAACTGTCTCTGTCTTTTTTTTTTTTTTTTTACTTTTGGAGCTGCTAACCTATACTTCCTGTTTAGGCAGGTAATTAATTTTATTCCTTCTCAAGTCTCTGAAGGGGCTGAATAGCAGATAATTTAGCTTAGTCATTTATGAGTTAAGATGTTTTTAGGTCTAGATAGATGTTTTAAGTTAAAAGACATAAGGTATGATACAGATTGATTTACATTCAGAATTTTAGAATCTCCAAGATAGTAAAGATGTTTTCTTCAAGGTTGCCAAATACAAATAGAAAAACACTATGAATGTAACATTTCTATAGTTCCTGATTGTTCCATGGTTTTTCTTGCTGTTTGTTGTGTATTGTATATATGTATAATAATATAATATAAATGTATATGTAAAGGGCCCCTTTCTTTATACTCAAAGGAGGAATTGTGGATGAATGCCTAAAGTAGATGCAGCAGTTGTTAATAAAGAGCTGTTTGGCCTATCAATGGGGCATAAGGACAGGAAATGGAAGGTAGAACATGCTGGTGTGTGTATGAATGTGTGTGGGTGTGTGTGGGTATGTGTGGGTGTGAGGGGTTGAGTATGGGTGTGGGTGTGTGTGAATCCAGAGATGGTGGTGGAGAAAATGGCTGGAGAAAGAAACTGGTGGAGAAGAAGCCAAGCTGGGAGACATCATATTGGTAAGTTACTGGATTTTATGTCAGTTTTAAAGGTACTAACGTTAGAGTAGTTCAGCCTTGTTCTTACATCTTATAAGTAAACTGTAGTCTCTCTGTGCCTTTCACTGGGAACTACGTGGTTAAAGAAATCTACTGCCTTCATAACTTAAAGTACTAATTAATAAAGAGAGAACAATTTTAATTCAACATATGGGAACTCTATGTATACTCTGAACTGGAAAAATCCCAGTATAGTAGTTGTTTGTCTCATTGCAATGATCAATTGTCAAATTCAACTGAAGGGTGGGAGTGTTTTTTTAGATATCTGAGAGTATACAGTCTATCATGAAGGGAACAGCATGATAGCTGCTACATGAGACAGCTGGTCACATTGCATGTGAAACCAGCACACAGAAATGGATGAAGGATAGAGCTCTAATCACTCTCTCCTTTTTCATTGAGTTCATGACCTTAGCCTTGGAATGGTGTTATTCACATGCAAAATAGGGGGCTTCTCACTTCAATTTACTCAATCTAGAAATTAAGTTTCAGACATGCCAAACACTTGCCTGTTAGGGTGTTTAGATTCTATCAAGTTGACAATTATTAGGACACATAGGAAATTTACTTTTTGCTAAAATGCCCATTCGAAAATTCCCAAGAAAGGAGAGCAGGATTCTGCATTCAAAAAACACAGGCTCAAAGAGAACAGAAATGTCCAGGCATAATACAGGGCATAGCACTCCACCAGAGCTAGGTAGGTCTCTCAGAAGTTGAATGATAATGGTTGACAGTAGCTTATGAACAACTGTTTCTACAGAACTTTATGAGAGAGACAGCCATATCTGCACTTCCTTACCTCAGTATACACCATCTTTCATCTCAGACTATATTCTAATGCTTCATGCATTCCACCATGCTACTGTCCAATTTACAAACATAGGATAATTTCCATAATTACTTGGTCAAATTCTGTTTTATTAACAAGACCTGATATCTCATGAATAAAAGCCTAGAATATTATAGCATAAGACGGAAATATTACTATGACTCCAAGTTCAATCCTACCTCATCTAGAGAGTGAGTGACATGACACAGACTGCACAGATAGTGAGATCCTGTCTCCAAAGGAAATGAAGGAGGAGGAAGGAAAATAAGAAGAATGAGCAGGAGGAAGAAATGGGGAAGAGAAAGAAAAAATAGTGATAATAATAATTATAAAAATTATCTCTGTTCCCTTAACAACTTTAACAAAGGTTTCTGAAGATAGAGGTCATTAACAGTGGTCAGCACTCAGCTACATTCTCAAGTATTACCATGGTATGCAGCCCACTAAGATGTTCTAAACATGACACATGAATAAAAGAATGTTCCTCATGCAACCAAGCATACTAGCAAGTCTGGAACAGGACAGAAGTCAGAACATACATGCTAGTATCAAAGATACTCTTATTTGTTACCCCATTGGTTGCAGGACAACAAAATGAATATGGCATACAAATAGGAAAGATTCGATAAAACCACAGAGTAATATAAACAGAGTATAAACACTCAGCAAGTGGGAGCCAGATGCGTGTCTGGACTCAATGGTGGCCGACACACTGTGAGTGTGCTTGTATACATGAATGCTAATGCAAGCTTCTGGAATTCTTTTTGTGTATGAGCACCAGGGGCACGTGTGGGATATATATGTGCATATTCACATGTGGTTAGGTGCATGTGAAGGCCAGAGGACATCTCAAATGTCATTCTTTAGGTACTACTCACCTTACTTTTGGGTTTTTTTTTGGGTTGTTTTGTTTTCTTTTGTTTTTTGTTTTAGATTGAAACAGGCCTACTAGGCTAGGCTGCCTGGCCACTGAGCCCACTGCTGCATCTGTCTCCAGACTCCCTGGATGATATTCAAGTGTCTGTTACCCTATCCAGCAAGGACTGAACTCGGAACTTCATGTCTGCACAGCAGCAAACATGTTAATAAATGAGCTCTTTCCTTATCCCCGGTTATTCTTAGTAAGATTACTTGGTCAAATCCATAATCCTAGAGTTGGTTGAGAGCCATTTCTAGAATTATTTTGTTAGTCAAATAATGAATAGCTGTCATCGTTACTATTTTAATCAGAATCTGTCTTTCAGAATATTTAAAAGCAGGTAGAATGGTGCACTGGAAATTTTGTTACTATTAACTCATTGATGTTCTGGATATGGTAGATACTTCCTGAGTTTAGGGGCTGCAGTTTTCGGAGACCCAAACAGTCCAAATTAATCTCCTTTCTCTCCAGTCACTATCTGCTTTTGATTGGCTGTTCCTCTGCATTTGTCATTGTTGCAGTGTCTTCCACTTAGTCTGTAGAATTTTCTAGTCCTCTTTGAAGGAGCCTATACAGGGTTTCTCTGTGTTTTGCTGGCTGTCTGGGACTTTCTTTGTAGACCAGAATACCCTTAAACTCCGAGAGATACACCTGCCTCTGCCTTTTGGAGTGTTGAGATTACAGGTGTGCACCACTGTGCCTAAATGAATAGCTGCTTTTAATGTAACTGAAAACCTCTACGGAACATTTGAAACCTGTTCTCCTACTCAAGGTAAATTTTTCAAGGCAATGCCACCTTGACTGGCATGCTGCTATCCATGGGGCTCAAACTATTGTTGTCTTCCTTGCTGTGAACCTGAAGCTCTTTCTGTCCTTTGTTCTCAATCATCTGGAGTTTGATTCTTATGTAAGGTAAGGGGGAGTATGTTAGTACCAGACTTCTTTTCTCACATGTAGAGAGTTAAGTACTTCCTTTAAGCATTTGAAAAGGTAAAGTGATGGCGACTACACATAAGGAATAATGAGACCTGAGCAAATGGACCTCATTTTCTCACTAACTCAAAGTATTAAGCACCTTTTCCATCTAATTTTATCTCTTAATGATACTGACAATGGTAATCTTTTGGGACCAGAACTTATTCTATCAGACCCAAAGAGTATACATCAACAGTGAGAAGGAACAAACCAAATGTCACCGTCTTTGTGCCTCAGGGAGTCTCATTAATATGATAAACAGATGCAAAGCCCCTATCAGAGTGACAGATGAAGGCTTACTGAGACATTGACCCTGGGAAGAGATCAATACAGAGGAATATTTTGTCTTCTAAGTATTAATTTACAAATGCGTCTGCTTCATGAAAGTGATTTGGGAATTTCAATTCATCTTTTTGTCATGTTTCTATATATGCCAAAATCTTCCTTGGTTCTGTGCTTCAAAACTACATTTTTTCCTTATTTTTTCAAGAAAGACAGTGTAGGCAACTCCTGAGGGCAGCTTTCTTAATGCATCTGAACATCCACTCTGTATCTCATTTGCCAAACAAAAGCTCTTAGAACAAGCTCTTGGGAAAATTCACTGGGTCACTGGTACTTTCTTTCTTTCTTTCTTTCTTTCTTTCTTTCTTTCTTTCTTTTTTCTCTTTTTTAAGTTTAAGACTTCTGTTTACAGGTTTTCAAGTCACGTTTTTCTGTCGATATACATTTTAAGAATGCTTATGGAGAACATTCAGTACAATAGCTCAATATTCTTTTAGATTACATTTTACGAGAAAAAAAAAAAGACAGAGCAAAAAACCTTAAAACAACACCTGCTATTCAGCAGGATTTGACCTGACTTCTTTCTCCATTTCTTGTTATTATAAACATTAATCTCTTTAAGTGATACACAGGGTGGTGTATGAGCTTTTTGATCCTTATTTCATGAGTGTCAGTATTCTGTTTTCAAATGCTGAATTGCTGTAGCCTTTGTTTGACTTGTTCTAGAATCCTAGACTGAGAACTATGGTGAAGTCCTTCAAAAAACATGTATTTTCATAGCACCCAAAGCTGCCATAATCGTCCTTTCTCTCTAAAATTAAAAGTAAGTTAGTCCCTGTTTGTGGTGGCAGACATGTCCATGAAGCAGAAGGCACCCTAGGCCCAGCTCTGTGGCTCTTCCGTGGAAGGACTGAGCTGGTCACATTATGTGACATTTACGTTAGTTGTCAGTTAATGAAATTTCAGTAACCAGGTGTCAGAGAAAAGTTACAATTTCTTTTAAGCATTGTTGTTTTAGATTGTGAGTGGAACTTTTCACCACAGCCTTATGGGAAATGTAAAGTTCCACCTTCAATGTGGTTGGCTGTTTGTATTTTCTGTGAATCAAATCATTTCAGTGTCTGACTTAGTTATTTGTCTCAATACTATGACAAAATATCTGACAGAAAATAAATTAAAAGGTTTCTGGTTTGTACTTTTAAGGGATACTATCCACAGTGGCAGTGGAAACATAGAGACAGGAAAAGAAAGCTGCTGGCTGGAAAAAAAATGGAACAAGAAATAGTCCCTGCTACCAAACATCAAGGCCCACTCCAGTGCTCCACTTCCTCCATTGAAGCTCCATCTCCTCATAGTTCACACAGCCTTCCCAAACCACACCTCCTGATGGGATCCATGTATTCAAACAAATGTGACTTTAGAGGACATTCTACATTCAAACCAAAACTGTGACCTTCCTTGTGCCCAAGAGAACAGGGGCCCTTTCGCAACAGATTGATTTCCTTTTCCTGTGAACCCAAGGGACAAGAGAGATCAGGCTTATAAGAGAGCACAAATGCCTTCCGTCAAGGCTATTTAAAACAATTAGATACAGTTTCATGTTCCTTACAAGCACTTCTCCAACCACATACAAAGATGTATGAGATGAAGGTGTAAAAGCCCACTTTTAAGGAACAGATGGATGATTCAGTCCTTGCCCCACCCCAGAGGACAATTACAGATGGACTGCACATACTGATGTAGCTCAGACTCTACCTGCACAGAACAGTCATTTCAGACTAATTATAACCTTCTTCTTTCCCATAATCATCCCCATAAACTAGTTAAAGCCAAGATTTCTACTGGAAAGCTTAGTTCTCAGTATGATATGAGTCTCAGTATGTCCTTTACAAGGCTGTGACAATAAGCAGCATGGATAGTAACACATACATTTGTTGTGTGTGCACATGTGGTGGAAGACGTTTGCGCACATGTGTGCTGTGCGTAGGAAGGACAGAGATCAATGGTATATCTTCCTCAATCACTCTACATACCATTCTTATTTTGAGGCAGGATTCCTCACTAAATCTGCAACCTTCTGATTTAGTGACAGTAATGGGTCTGAGAAAGCTAGAGAGCCTCCTGTCTCTGCCTCCCCATCTTGGGCTTGTAAGTACACCACTCTGCCCAATTTTTATGTGGGTGTTGAATTCCAAACTCAGGTGTTCATGCTTTGGGAACAAGAACTTTACCAACTGAATGGTCTTTCCAGATCCTACAGTGTGTGATTTCTGATACAACATGAAAACATACCACTTTTTGCTTTAAAATCATCACAAAGATTGTGGAGTTCACATCGCTGTGGAGTCAGGTTATAGGGAGCATTCTTAAAAACAGAGCAATGCTCTCCATCAGATTTTTTGATGCACAACCAAGTTCTATTACATGTTGGCTGCATAGCCTTAGGAATGTTGCTTTGCAGCTCTGTCTCTCAAGCTCAGTATCAGGAAATGTAGGTAATGATGATCCCTACTGTAGTTTGGATCTCTGTTTCTGTCTCTCTTTCTCTGTCTCTCTCTCTCTTTCCCCCTCTCCCTCTCTCTCCTCTCTCTCTCAATCTCTGTGTGTGTCTGTCTCTGTCATCTCTCTGTGTGTCTCTGTCTCTCTCTTTCTCTCTGTGTCTCTGTCTCTGTCTCTGTCTCTGTCTCTGTCTCTGTCTCTCTCTCTCTCTCTCTCTCTCTCTCTCCATGGTTCATATTATGTATTATTAAAAGATAAGCTACTAATTTGACTCCTGCTTAGAATGTAGAATTTTTGTTATTCTGGCTAGTTCCTCTGGTCTTGACTTCAGTTTATTACTAGGCAGCCTACTGATCATGCAAACAGATGTTCAATACTTCCCATACTCTCAGTCCTACCATATGCCATGCACAAGTGCCTAGTCTACGCTTCTTAATCTCCATAGGTGTAGCCCAAACTTCAGGTTCCTACTCCTTCCTTGACGTCACCTTCCTTTACTAACTCTGGCCACCCAAGCCCTTTATTTTATGTTTAATTTTAGAAACAGACCCTGCACACTTCCATAGAATCAGGATTTGGCAAACACTGGAGTTGAATCTGTATTCATTGTGATCACTAGACATGTGACCAGGAACAAGCAGTTAGTGAACTTCTCTGGGTAATGGTGACAACTTCAGAGACCCTAAATGTGAATATTCTCTAGAGTCAGAAGAAAACATCTTAAAATTGCAAGCATGTCTCTTCCCCAGTTCCAAGTTGGTTCCTAGATATTTTGTCTATAATTTATTCCTCAAATATTTACCTTATTTTTCTATTATATGTATGTATCTGTGTATGAATATGTGCATGGGAGGGCAGAAACCCATGGAGGCTGGAAGAGGCAGTGAGGTCTATTGTAGCTATAGTTACAAGTGCTTATGAGCCTCCAATGTGGGTACTGGGAATGGAACCCCGAACCTCTCCCAGAGCAGCAATGGCTCTTAACTACTGAATTATCTCAAAGCCCTACAAATTTAATTTCTACCAAGTTGCATTGTGCACCAGCTACACTTGAACTATGGATATAGTTAAAGGAAGTAATATTTAAAGAATAAAGGAAGTAATATTAAAGAATGTTTCCTCAGTAACTACTACATAAAATACAGACATTCATTTTCTTCCATGAAACAGGACAATAAAAATGATTAATTTAAAAAGAAAATAAAGCCGAGGACAATACAGGCCGTAAACTTCAAACCCCTATCCAGATCTAGCCAATGGACAGGACATTCTCCACAGTTGAGTGAAGAGTGGGGTATGACTTTCATATGTATTCTGGTGCTTCATATTTGACCACTTTCCCTGAATGGGGAGACCTGGTGGCACTCAGAGGAAGGATAGCAGGCTACCAAGAAGAGAATTGATACCCTATGAGCATATACAGAGGGAGGAGGTCCTCCCAGTCACAGTCATAGGGGAGGGGAGTAAGGGGAAAATGGGAGGGAGGGAGGAATGAGAGGATACAAGGAAGGGGATAACCATTGAGATGTAATATGAATAAATTAATAAAATTAAATTAAAAAAGAAAAAAAAAGAAAACAAAAAACCAAAACAAAAAACAAACAAACAAACAAACAAAAAAAAACCCCAAACAAACAAAAAACCGGAAGAGCTAATCCTATTTTGATTTTGGCTCACTTCATGCATGAAGGGAGACTACCATATTTTAGCATTTTTCATTTAGAGTGAAATGCTCAGCTTGTGTGGGCATTGCCTTTATCATGGCTTTCTTGGCACCTGATCTAAAGACTGACAGTTTTACAGAAGAGTTCAGACATATGTTTTGCCCCACAGTGCATCTTTATATATCACCCACTGTTTTTGTCACACTCCCACACATGCAGTGGGATGTAGCAGGACTCTGTTTGTGGAGGTTATCCAACATAATGTTTTCCCATCTTCTGTGTTTGCACCTCCCCATGCTCAAGCTGAGAAGCTAAGAAACTTGACCAGAGAATGGAACACAGGCTTTTCTTAGAAGAAAATGTGCTAGGAAAAAAGAACCAGATACAGAGTGAGAAATTATGCTTTCTGACATATTTGACTACATATACCTAAATATAATGTTTTGTATGTCATCTATACTGTGGGAAAATAAATGGTTTGCATTTTCAAAAGTGTTAGAAGGATATCTCGATAGGACACAAAGCAGAGACCAAGAACAAAAAAGCCCTGACTCCATCATCGATTTTGTACCCTCCTGTATGTTCTATAGTGGGGACTACATTATATCTAAAATCCTCCCTCAATTGTATTGCTGTATGAGGGTTGCCTACAGGGATTTGGACTTGTGACATCCAAATTTTCCCTGGCATTCCAAAGAACTGCAGAAAAATCATTGTCGGTCAGTCTTAATAAAGTTTCATCAACATTATTTGTTGTGTGTTGGAACATGTCATGTGAATGTATGCACAAACATTCATGCCTGTGAACAAGTGTGGAGGCAGGAGGGGGGTACCAAATATCCTCCTCTATCATTTTCCATCATATTCTTTTGAGGAGTGTTCTTTTTCTTGAATCTGGAGCATACATTAATTATGTTGGGTTTTGTTTTTTTTTTTTTTTTTTTTTTTTTGTGTGTGTGTGTGTGTGTGTATGGTTGGATTGTTGTACTTCTAACTAGGCTGACAGCCAAACGCTCCAGAAACATTCCAACTCTAACTCCCATAACATTAGGGTTATTGGTGGTCATGTGTTACTACCCTTACCTTGTTACATATGTGCTGAGATCTGAACTCAGATCTTCATGCTCATGAAGCAAGTACTTTTAGCCAATGAGATGTTTCTCCAACCATAAAATGATGTCTCAAGGGCTGACTTTAAACAGTTCAAAGGAAACAGAACGCACCAGTCTGCAGACCTCATTTCAAAGGCTTGTAAGAGCCCACTGACTATCCAATTAGGATTTTAGAAACTTTTTCTCTTTTTATTGAAGACTGCAATGGCCTTCCCATATCTGATATCCCTCTGAAATGACAAGCACGACAATATTGAAGAATGTAAGAGGCACAGTTGGGAACAAGGAAAGAGAAGCAGCCAGGATGTGTATGTGGGCCTCATTTCACTATGAAGGAGAAAAAGCACAAAAAAGGCCAGGATATAATTCTTAGTATCTATTGTCCAAGAAGAGACACTCAAGCCTCCACAGACTTGTTATCCAGGAGCACAGGTTGGAGAACCACAGTCACTGCTCTCTCTAGCAGGCAAATTCATATCAACTGGCTAGCACTTTAAGATCACACTGGCTAACAAATAAAAAGCAGAACATTTGAGAAATTTCTCAGGAAATGGAGCTCACTGTTTCATATGGGTAGGGAACTCCAGAGACCTCACTGTACGCCCTTAAGCAAAGCAGTGAGGCTTTCCCTACTAGCCTGACCTCTAACAAATTGCCTCTTTGTTTTATGCATCTATACCACATATTTTTCCTTCCTCAAACCAATTGCTACTAGTAGTTTACATGTATACACACTTTCATTATGATTTTATCTTGATTACAAAAATTAAAAGCAAACAGAAAAAACAAGAACCACTTGCATTTGTAACCCCTTGCCTACCTTCCTGATTTCAAGCAAATGTAAATTAGATCTATAAGGGACCAAACAAAGCTGTGGACAATAGCTTCCATTTTGTTATAGAAAGTGACTGTAATTCAAAAGAAACATACCATTTACTCACTAAAGGAAACACTAAACAAAACACTTTTGAAAGTAATATAACTACTCAAGTCTACAATTACATAAAAATGTTGGTACAAGATAGATATCTGGCCATGACTTCTATGTAATCAAAAATAATGAGAGCTTCCTTGACTGTATACTAAGGTATTAAAGAGATCCCAGTTGACAAATGTTCCTGTATTGATCTGTAATACATAAAATACTGCACCAGCTGATGAATTTGGAAGCTTTTTCCTTGCCAGGAATTTAGACTTAGGGTGGTATACATTTCCTGTAATAACTTTGATTTGCAGACTTTGAAATTAGCACATTTTAATGGAGCACAAATTTTATTACACACTTTCCCAGCTGGTCAAGTGTAAAAAAGGCACAAGAATCAAAAATTCAATGTGGTATGTGTTGGCGACCCCATGAGCAATTATCAGAAATGTGTGTTAATGTTCCATCTAAATATAGTGCCATGTTCTGCATAGCTGTTTTCCCATGATCCCCAGTAAATGTTCCTGAAACTTTTCACCTTTCTCCCCCACAGTGGTGTAATTACTTCCTGAACTTTCTTAACTCCACCCTACATTTTTCTCAACTCTTGATTCTAGCCAAATCTGATGGGGTTCCTTATCAGCATTCATATAGATCATGATACCACAATTTTAAAGCACAAAGGCCCTCTTTGTGTTGATTCCAGGTCTACACCCCCAGCTAGGTGGAAGCCACATGCCTTCTCTGCACATGAATTATATCAAATAAGCTGAACTATAGCCTGTCAATTTATTAGTTAATTGCTTTTCAGAAAATATGTATTGCAAGAAACTATCATATGCTATTTGGTATAAAATTAATTAGACTACAAGAAATTTTAAATATAAAAGTAATATTTACAAATTATGTTCTGTTTCCATGCCATATTGTGTCACTATCTCCTACCACCTTCTGTCTACTCTCACCTTGGACAAGCCTGATTTTGCCTCGTCCTTTAAGATGTATATAATAACCTACCCAAATTTTTTTCACAGTTGTACCAAGCTACTGGTACTGTGTTTCCTTACTGGTACATCATGTTTCAGAAATTAGAGTATGTATCAGTTTGTAGCAATGGCTAATTAATGTAGACAAGAGCCTCTAACACCAACACTTAGCTAGACACTTAACAAATCTCCATTACTCACTGGTTTGTTGATATCTTAAGAGGAGTAAGCAGAGTTAGAAGAATGAAGTAGTTAGGTACTACAGAAGGAACATTGCAAAATACTGCTGAAATTTGGCATCAATTCTTTTTGGTTTCCTGATTTTCAATCTAGAAACTTCCACCACAAGGGAAGCCATGCTGGATCTCTGGGTTGTTGAATAAAAGTACTGGTGCTCACTAACCTACTGTCTGGTCATTTGGAATTATGAGTGGGTAGGATTGGTGGCAGCTAAGATCAGCCATGCTCAACTGAGGACATCCATGTTAAGCTCAGGCAAACCCTTAGCTGTAAGTTTCCTGAAGCCTTGTGACATTATTGCAAGGATAACCTATAACAGGAAAAGAATCACAGTTTAAGAGAGAGTAATTTCTCCCTTTTTTATGCTTTACTCTTAACTTCAAAGTAATCAAATGTTGTTTATGCATAAAATTTTAATCTTTTCACAAATTTGTATTTTGATTTAATTTGCATATCCCATTTACTGCAAGTCAACATGAAGAGAGATTCAACTAATTTAAACCATTTTCTCTGGGCCTGAAATCATTTCAGAAATATTTTCCATTAGGCAACTCAATTATGTCTAATGTGGCAAATGTCAGCAGATTAGAATTTTGTTTAAAGAAACTCATATTTATAACACTGAGAATGAGAAAGGGTGGGGGAAACAGTGGAGACAAGACAATAATTACCTGTCTTTGATGCTACACAGATCAATGTGTAAATCACTAAAATTCCCCAGGGAACCTTGCTGAACTGAAATGAGGTCCTTGGGCTGGTTATCAATAAAGATGAGCCTCATGCAGCCTTGGAAAGCCTTGATGGGATTTAAATATTGGGAATTGGTGTGATTTTCAGGGCACCCTGTGAGACAGAGAAAAAAGATAAAGAGCATTGAAATGATTAGTCATTGCATTGGCAACCTATTGATGGAAGACCTTGAGAACCAATTCTTTGGATATTCTTTAATCATAGCAAGGAACATTTTTGTTGTAAATCTGAGATTAAGAGGAGGAGCCGAAATTATGCAAAATGGAGATAGTCACTGTTTAAATGAAAAATGTGCCAAAGGGAATATCATTAGTATAACATTTACCTTAACCTCCACTGTGTGTGTGTGTGTGTGTGTGTGTGTGTGTGTGCACGCGCATGTGTGCACTGGTAAGAATGATAGCAGAGTAATCGTCTGGTTAATTGAGGAGCATTAACAGGATTAGTACCTGAGAAAGTTACACTAGGAAGCCAAGTGGTTTGTTGTTGTTTGTTTGTTTGTTTATTTCATGCTGTGCAAAGCAAATGCAGACTTTAAGAAATGTGCAGGTTTAAATGCACATAGTTATAGGCTGTATCAACATACAAGAAAAATGAACAACACACCATTTAAAGAGTGTTCTTTTAAAAATAAAAATGCATTGTAGCCATTGTTTAGTATCACCTGGAGCCAGGCAAACCTACTCTTCACTAAGACAGGAGAAGACCAAGCAGGTAGATGAGTATGTGTGCTCTTACAAACTCCATCTCCATGGTCTTAATAGCATCAGAGCATATGCTAATATGATCTTGAAAACATGGCAATAACCTATAAATAAAGTGGAATTATTTTAACCATCTCTAATAGACAGTCACTGCAGGGCTGAAGCCTGGCAGCTGGTTAACAGCTCACAGGCACACTATAAAATGAAAAAATGCTACAACATCTAATTGAAGCTGTAGAAAGAATTTATGGAAGTTGACTATTATTGCTGAAACTCATTTTTCACTTTCCTTGAGTTTGTCATCTGTGTGTAGAAGGTTTGTTTAAACACTGATCACATCATAGATAAATCTTCATGTGCTAAGTCTAGGACCCCTGGAAATTCACCCAGAATGTATCAACTCCTAGCTGTGGGGGAGAGAGCCATTTTTGCCTCTGTGATATTTCAGATGACTATTATAACATAGTTATCCAAAGCTGTTTTGCCTGAAAATAAATTTCTGACCATGATTCTTTCTCCATTCCTGAAATACTATATGAGATGTAGAATGCACAACTTGGAGTTTCAACCATTACTCAGCATTGGTTCCCATTCATTTGCTTTCACTATGGGGCTGCAGTGAACACAGATGTGAATCTGTTTCTTATACCCTAACTCTCTACAGCTTTCCACAGATTATCGTGATTTTATTAATCTTTGATTGACAAAATTTATGACTGTGGATGCAAAAGTACCACAGACAATGCATGGAGATTAGAAATCAACTATAGGAGTTGATGCTTTCTACCTTGTTTGATGATGTGTCTTCTGTTTGCCACTGAACGCACCAGGTAGGCTGTCATTAGTGTCAAAAGATTACAGTCACTTGTTACAAACTCTGGCTTTCATAGGGTTCTAGGGGTCCAAAACCAGATATTAAGCTGGGTGTGGTGGCACATACCTTTAATCCCAGCACTCAAGAGGCAAAAGCAGGTGGATCACTGTGAGTTCGAGGCCAGCCTGGTCTACAAAGCAAGTCCAGGACAGCCAAGGCTTCACAGACAGACCCTGTCTCGAAAAACCAAACCAAAGAAACAAATCCAGGTGTTTATGCTTACACAGCAAGCACTTTAAAACTTAACCATCTCTCCAACTTATAGATTATTTTATTTCAACAAATGCAGCCTTATTATCTATCATATTGACATATTATCACCTAAAAATATATGGTACCACTTGGTATGTAATGGTGATTGTGGGTGAAGGACTATGAACCTTCCTCATGTGAAAATGCAACTGTATTGATCTTGCGCCACACAGTTCCCTTCGTAGGAGACCCTAAATATGTATTCGATACCTGTGTAATGATTTTTTTCTCTTTCATACCTTTCAAATATTTCCTTGGGGAAGAAAGGAATGATTTGTATATTTTGAAACTAAGAGTCTACAGGGTTTGAGGTTCAGTGTAGAGTATATGATTAGTATGTGGCAGGCTCCAGGTAACTGTAGTATATAATCATTTTTGTTGTTATGTATGATCAAGACATATTGCAGGCATGCATGTGCCTCCATGCATGTATGGAACTCTGAGGACAGAATTGCAGAGTCTCTTCTCTTCTCCTACTATATGTTCCAAGGCTAGAACTCAAGTTCTCAGGTTTGAGCAACAACTGTCTTTTCCTATGGAGACATCTTGCTATCTCTTTAGTGAATGCTATTATGCAATGCTTGTCCAAGTTACCACGTGGGAAAGAACTGTCTGCTTTAGAGCAAGGCTGGCTCATTATCATATCTACAAGATATTTGCAAGGATCTGCCACTCTGCACCGTGTAGATGAAAGACAGTGGGAGAGTTGAATGTGCATGGGGTTGGATGCACATGTGGTGCTGTGTGGATTCCAGTGCCTTTCATATACTGAGTAAGCCCTTCACACTAAGGTTCATGAAGCCTGCACTCTTCTTTTTCTTCTAACTCTCAGCCATTCTGAAGGTGGGCTTGTTCTCTACATTCTAGAAAAGGAGCCCAGAGACTGTATCCTAAGAGCTTGAGGCCACAGAGCCATAGGGACTAAGTCCCCTTTAGATGTGGCTTCTGTAAGACAGACCACTGGCTAGAGAAGTAGGAACCATCTCTTTTAGTAAAAGATGCCTTTAAAATACTCAACATAGGTGCATTTATGAAAATTGTAAAATGCCACATAAGCTTTGCCTACTCCAGTTTGTCTTTGTTTGTGTTACTAGAAGTGTTGCATGGGTTCATCAAACATTAGAATGAGCTGCTACTCAGAAACAGCAATGGCTCCCCACTTTGTCTCCCCACTTCTTTGTGGAGCCCCTAGCTCCTCTCCACATTGTTCAGTCACCCTCAGTGGGTGATGATAGTCTTTATGTCATGAGAAAGGGAAGAAGTGGCTCACAAATAAACTGACAATGAAGTGACCTAGATGGCCAAGCAGGCTGATGGGGCCTCCCATTTAAGTCTTTCCTCTTGCAGGTACTTGCTAATTCTCAGCTCCTTTTCTCTAATTTTTCATCTGAGTTTTTCTCTTGCAGTGTGACCAAGGAGCTTAGCATTGCTATAAGAATCTCTTTTTATGAGCTATGTAACCAAGCTTTAGTTAACACTAGTTCTTTCTTCCCTCAGCACTGCCTAGATAGCTGATATTTGCACAGAGGTCTGAGGTTTTGTGTTTCTTAATCTTTGATGCTAGCATGTGGCTGCATGCATGCATGCATATCTATAGACAGGGTTGTCTAACTGACAAAGCAAAGCACGTGCTGGAATAATTTCCCTGCTGTTTTATTTGAAGTTGCAAAGGCTAGTGAACTTACCTCCAAAATAGTAACTATTTCCAGAATAAATCTGCAGCTGGGAAGTGTCTGGAGCTGGGGAAGCAGCATCGTTATCCAGTGTGAGAGTAACGCGGTTTCTCCTGGCGTTGATGCTGACAGAATGCCACAGGCCATCATTCAATGCACTGCCTACAAGAGAAACAGGAAGGCAGTTCCATGAGGACCATCTCTCTCCTCTGCCTCAGAGCTTAGTCTCATTTCCTAAACCATTTCTGATAGGTTAGCCTCAGAAACAAAGGGGATGAACTCTTATAATGGACATCTGTACCAAATAAAGGCATGCTGTATATTGTTTAGTATTGTGATGCATGACTGCAGAGGAAAAAGCTGAAAAAACAAACTGTTTAAAAAAAACCCTCAAAATGATACCAGTAATTGTCTCCTGAGATGCAGGTGGCATAGGACATTTTAGTTCTCCAACTTTTTTTAGAGTTTGTATCCTGTTGTTAGTAAAAGCTTTCAACACTTGTTTTGTTTAAACCAAAGTTTCCAAGAATCAAAACTCTCTATCACTGAACTTTACTAGCTCTGCGAAACTCTTGACTTAATTGTACCAGGTTATTTTGTCAGTTTCTTCTAATATTCCTGGGATAAAATACTCTGGCATACAGGCCATGTCAGACAAATCAAGGCAGCAGGAGCTTAAGGCAGCTGGCTAGGTTACATCACATCCACAATATGGAAACAGAGATGGATGAATGTACCCTGCTGCTTAGCATGCTTTCTCTACTGTAGGCAGTCCATAATCAGTTATCCAGCCCAGAGAATGGTCCCCATGCAGTTACAATGTGTCTTCCCACATCAACTACTATAATCAAGGGAGTCCCTCACTGATATTCTCAGTCTCCCCTTAATTTCTATAATCCCTCTTGGATGTTCCTTGAGGTTTGCTCCTGGGTAAATTTAGATCTCATCAAGGTGACAAATGGCATTAATCATCTCAGCTACAGAAGGACAGTTTCATTTAGAAATATAATATGCTTTGGGAAAATCATCTTCAATACCCCAGTAGCCTTCCCATGGTCCACATTATTTCATTCTCTAGACAAATTTTCTTCTACTTTCATGTCAGATTACTGAAATGGACAAAGCCCACCCTATTGTAAGGCAAAGAGAGTTTCTTACTACAGTCAGGATGCAGATTAACTGAATAAAAACTGCAGAAAAAAATTAAATATATTTTATTAATTTATTCATATTACATCTCAATTGTTATCCTATCCCTTATATCCTCTTATTCCTCCCTCCCTCCCTTTTCCCCTTACTCCCCTTCTCTATGACAAAAATTTTAATACATTTAGTTGATTGTGTGTGTTGGGGTGTGTGTGTGCACATGTGGAAGTAAAAGGACAATCTATGTAAAACTGAATTTCTCTTTCCACTACCTGAATCCGAGGAACTGAACTCATCTGGTCAGGTTTGGTGGCATGCACCTTGATTCACCAAACTGTCTTCTGGGCTCCAACAGTTTTTCCTAAGTTTATCAGAGAACATTGCCGAGTCACCTGCCCTCCCTCAGCTCTGACTCATCACCTGCAAATATGACCATATCTGATATAATTGTTAAAGGAATCAAACATGAACAGAGGGCAATTACCAGAGCATTTGGAGGGCAGAGGCTACTTATGAAATACAACCTATCCTTTGAGTTTAAACCAATGAGAAAAACAAAGAGACTAATAGCTCAGCCAATGGACACCCAGGCTGATTCTGGGCATAGCATGACTATTTGCACTTTTAAATTCACAAGAGCTGTGATCACCCCTATGAGACATACACAAGATTTGTCCCACTACCACCTTGAATACAGTGTGGGGAGCTTGAGACACATTAACCCACCATGGTTTCTAACCAGTTACAATTTACTGGATAAGAGAGCATTTTCTTCAGTTGTATAGCCACTAGTAAGGTACTTTAGAATGTATATGCGCCTAGCCATGCTCTTGTAGTCAACAGCGCTTAAACTCATGGGTTATTAAAAACAAAGACAATGAATGTAGAAAGGGGACTAGTTTTGAAGAGAAGAGATCAATAGGAATAGAAAGAGGTAGGTAAAAGAGAGCAATTGGGGGTGAATATGTATTTGATCCATTATAACATTTCCCCACACATGTATAATGCATAACCAGAGATACAAATCCCTGCTGGAGAGCACAGGGGCCAATGAGATGGCTTCAATTTGGGAATAACAGGCAGTGGTGCATATTGTCAGAAGGGGAGATGAGCCTAGGGGTTCTCCAGGAATCCTATAGGCCTTCATCACCAGCCAAAAACTGCTGATACATCTGCCTCTGGACTGAGCAGATACCGTATTTTCAGCTTTTCTTTCTGTATGAAAACCATTGTTGTATTACTCATCCGATAATTTTTTGTAAATTTTAACTTACTGTAATTTATTCCAATTATATGACAATTATTATCCCCTCACTTGTATCTTCCTATCCCCACACTCCCTCCATCTTGTGCCCTATTCCCCTCCCCTAGACCTCTGATAGAAGGGAACCTCATTCCCCACCATATGACTACAGACTATCAGGTCTCATCTGGATAGCCTGCTTCCTCTTCCTCTGTGTGCAAGCCAGATTTCCCTACCAAGGGGAAGTGATCAAAGCAGGGGCACCAGAGTTCATGTCAGAGGCAGTTCCCACTCCCCCTCACAACTGTGAGAAATGAGCGGCTCATTGGCTAGGTCTGAACAGGGGGTCTCAGTTCACTGCATGTATTGTGATTGGTTGGTGCAACACTTTGTGCAGGTCCCCTTGATACTTTGTACGCCAATTGAATAGATGTCCTTTGCAGTATATAATCTGTTGGTTGTACTCCTTCAGAGAACCTTGGTTAACACATGTATATCACATATTTTTAGATAGCTGCCCATCTCTTATCAAACCTAAGCTTAAAGACTTCAGTTTTCAGTGGCCCTGTGTGTCTTCTTTTCGGAAAGTTCTCCATTTGTTTAAAACTTGATCCAGTGCATTAAACAAACTTCCTGTGTACATCCATTTTCCTTACTTAAGGATTAGTAATGACCCTCATGATTGACAGCTGTTGGGAATTGGCCACTCCCTTCTACCTCTAGGGAGTGTTAAAGGATCTAGAGTAGTGGTTCTCAACCTGTGAGTTGTGACACTTTTGGGTCTCTTTCACAGAGACCGCACATCAGATATTTGCATTGCAAGTTATAACAGTAACAAAATTACAGCTATTAAGTAGCAATAAAAATAATTTTATAGATGGGGTCAACACAACATGCGGAGCTTTATTAAAGGGCCACAACATTGAAAACCACTAATGTGGAGGGAAACAGACACACTATGTTTTGATTTGAAGCACAAATATCCACAGTATCAAACATCTTACATATACAGTATCTCCTTTTCCATGGATGCTGCTTGAAGGACTAATTCTAAAATAATGATGCCTACAGCTAAGGTCTGAGGGTTAATACTTCACGAGGCCATTGTGTATAATAGGAAAAGTTTAAAATGACCAGTATTTCCAAAGAACACAGCATTAGTTCATTTGAATATAGTAGATTCATGTGAGGAGTTAAAATATGGTCTAGAAAAAAACATAGAACAAATCATCATAACAAGAAAATGCTGTTAGTACTCTAGAACAGGAAATCGTAATGCTTCTCAAGATACATACTGAAGTGTGGGATAGAGAATTGGATTTGTAGCTAAGAGCACTTGCTTTTATTACAGAGCACCTGAGTTCAGTTTCCACCACCCTCATCAGCAGGCTCATAACTGCAAACAATTCCGGTTCCATAGGATCTGATCCCTGCCTCTGGACCATGTGTGCACCCACACATGGGTATGAAACAGAGCCTCCCACAAGTCATTAAAAATAAAATAAATATTTACAAATATCAAATGTAACACATATAGAATGACACAATTACAGACAATTTTTGTGTTTTTTTCCTAAAAAGAATTGGAACATTCTGTTCCTAAGTATAAAATAGAACATTTTAAAAATAATCACTGGCAATGAAGGAAGTAAGAAAAAAATTCAATTGACATAAGAGATAATTTCTTGACTTTTGCCCTCACTGCTTCTTTTATTTCCTAAAATTCAGATTGGTGTTGATATAAAATGGAGATTGCAAAAAATGAGACACACAATGAGCATAAGCCTGCCTGTTTTCCATGAAAACAAGTAAGACTGAATTTTATTTTACATAAAGAAAAAAGAGGGAAGTGGGGCAGAAAGAACAAAAGAGGAGAGACTGATAGGTAGATAGATAGATAGATAGATAGATAGATAGATAGATAGATAGATAGATATAAAAATAAATAGACAGAAAATAGATTTCTAATCTTTCAAGTGAACTTTTAAAACACAGACTGTAAAATAGCTATTGGCACACACTGACAGTCCTGAGAGTTGCTTCTCCACCTGGAGACTTCCTAATGCACATAATAGTCACTTACTGTTCTCCTGTCACAGACACTGACAAAGGAAGCAAGAGGCTCTATCCAGGGCACTCTTTTTGTCTTTTTTCCCTGTTTATTTGGGTGGGAGTTGTCTCAATCATACTTTCTCAGCCTCCCCAGTGCCAGTTCCTGAACCACAGACAAATACAGCATACTTATTGAGCTGTAATTTTAATTTTGTAACTGTTTCAGTGAAATATAATCGATACATTAGGTATTTCATTTGCTTAGAGTTCACAACTCAACAGCTTTCAGCATGTTCAGATTTCTGAAACCATTGAAATAATCAATTAAAAAATATCTTCCATTTCTGAAAAACTGTAACACTAACCCTAGATATTTATCTGTCACCTTCTCCTAGGAATTTGCTTTTTTATTTTCACAAATATGATATAAAATATATTCCACTTTGTTAATGATATTTTTAGCTTAAAGAGAATAAGGGTAGCAGAGTTGTAAAGTAAAAATAAATGTTTGTGTTTTAATTATATTCCATTGAGTAGCTACTTATTAATGTGTTTATTGAACCTTAATAATTGTGTTGCTTCCAGTTTGAATTAGTGTGAATAATTAAACTACACATATTTCAGAATACACATTGGTATGAATGTTTTTCTTTATTCTCTTATGTGTATATTGTGTGTGACACTTGTGGGTTATGTGGTTATTCCTTATGACTGCCTTTGGAAAATCACAGAACAATTCCTCAAGTATATTTACTAGTTTACACTTCTACTGGACCACTTTAACTTAAGAGTATTAACTTCATGTTTTTGGTGTATATGTGTGTGTGTGTGTATATATATATGTGTGTGTGTGTGTGTGTGTGTGTGTGTGTGTGTGTGTGTGTGCGTGCGTGCGTGAGAGAGAGAGAGAGAGAGAGAGAGAGAGAGAGAGAGAGAGAGAGAG
>OU015747.1:73172498-73194481 GCA_907169655.1 Acomys percivali
AGAGAGAGAGAGAGAGAGAGAGAGAGAGAGAGAGAGAGAGAGAGAGATGTAAACATTTGTGATATGTGCATGTAAGCAGAGTACTTAATTTTTAATGTATTTTATATGTATGGATATTATGCCTGCTTGTTGTCTGTGCACTGCATGCATGACCTGGAACCACAGAAGAGGTCATCAAATCCTGCTGTACTGGAGTTACAGATGGCTATGAGCTACCATGTGGGTGCTGGGATTTGAATGCAGTCATTTCAAGAGTAGTTAGTAGCTAGCTAGTAGTTAGTAGCTCTTAACTGCTGAGTCTCCTTCCACCTTGATTTCTGGGATAATGTATCTCAATGGCCTTAGGTTTACTAAGTCAGCTAGGCCGGCTGGCCAGAGAACCCTAGGGATTCACCAGTCTTTGCTTCTCTAACCCTAGATTAATGTTACATACTACTACATCCACTTTTTAAAGGTGGGATTTATGCTTTATTGCCTAGAAAATATCTCTAGTCTCCATGACTCTATGAAGAAGGAAAAGTAGTCATTTGTGCTTAGGGTATTAATGTCTTGGCATATCAGGATCAACTGTGACTAGACAAGGTTATCAGTCACACCTAGAGACAGAAGGAACACATTCCATGCTAGAACATAGATCTTGAGCCTTCCATTGTCCATTGTCCATTTATCTACCCATTAACTTTTACTCAAAAACTTCGCCCTTAGGATTTCCAGGAACTTAGACATATCTCTTAATCTTTCTAAACATTTTTCCTGCTCAGTAAAACGTACACAATAGACTGTGGCATTACTTGTAAGCTCCAACTTCCTAGTCCCCAGAAAAACCGATTCAGCCGTTTTTTCCACAGTGGCATATCATTTACTATTACTTATAAGTAGAGGCACTTTCAATTTTTGTAAGAACCAAGAAGAGAATACAGGAATAAATAAAGAAGATAATCTTGAAATGTCAATTGCATGGTAAAAGAACATACTGTGATTACTGGGACCATTATACTCTATTTCCTGAGCCATCCTTCCATTAGGCAGCATTTCTTCATCCTTTATCAAATGATATTAACTCTTGCTTGTATAGTAGACAGGATTACTATATTCCTTAGTATTTTCTTCTGTAAAGACCAGCCTCAATTTCATGATTTTCCTACTTCTGCCTCTGAGCACTAGGATTAAAGACATATGCCATCACACCCAGCCAATGCAGAAGCATGTGAACATGCTGCTAAGGTATACTGGGGAGCCAGAGGATGAAATATTTTGTTTTTCTTACATTGCTTTTAGAGGAAAATTGCAATATGTATTTTATTTTCCAATATGCATCTCTTCAGGAGATTCCTGTGATGTTACTTTACTACATTCTCCTTGCCATGTACACCACTGAACAGACTGACAAGACACAGCTTATTTCTGCTACCGTTCTGCTTCCTCCATTATTCATATCCATCCCCTACTTTGCAAACCCATTTTCTTTGCATAAATCCTACTATAAACTGTAAGAACAGGGGGAAGGTGTCTCTTGACTGTAGGAAGAAGTCAAATAATACAGACTAGATGATATCTGATGAATGAATTGTTTGTTAACTTTATTAAATAAAAAAAGTTCAGGCAATCACAGTGGCTAGGAGATGAATAGTAAAATAACTATATCAACTTGCACAAGACCTGGGTAACAGTGAGCCCACAGACATTCTATCATGATGCTGGAAGCACTTCTAGGAGCTAACAGGGCCAAAGGATGGGAGGATATCATGTTTTTAGTGGTGTAGTCACTTCTACATTTCTCAAGTTTCTGTGAATAACTCCTCACAAGTTACTTTAATCAATCCTCATTAAGCTCATTGCTCCACTTAAAAAAAACACATGCTAGTAGGACCATTCAGAGAGCAGAAGTGTGAGGGACAAAAGAAAAAAATGGGGTAGACATGATAAAAATATGTACATACATATGTCAAAATGTTATAATGGAGCCTGCCATTAGAGTCCAATAAATAATTAAATAAGGAATTATAGAAACAAACAAGCCACAGTATTTCCCCTTGACTTTACTAGTCATCAGTTGTTTATGATAAATGTCTGTAATATTCACTGTCTGATCCATTCATTTAGGTCAAGTTATTTACAGCCTTGTGCTCTTAATTAACAATTTATCTGTGTAAGCCTTCTGTTCCCCAGTGGAATGAAAATTGGCTGGGGGTCAGAGTGTGAGTCATGTTTCCATGTCCCCCTTGGCATCAATAGGGCCATGTAATGCCCTCTCCAAGTGCTCGTTGATTGATGGACTGTCTGAACAGCTGAGTCTCCACTGCCAAATGTCAGCAACAAGCTCTCACACTGCATTGCCATAACTGACATGCTCAAGCTTTCCTAGTTGTACAAACCTGGCTCATCATTCAAGGCACAATGGATCTGGAAGGCTTTGGTCAGTGTATAAGAGAGTGACCATCTGATGTTGTCATCATGAGCATCTGACAGAAAAAACTGAGGCTGTTTTACTAGTACAGACCTAAATGTTCAGTTCTAAATGCTGCATGCTAAAATTATGTTCAATACTGAGTCCATTTTATCCCCCAAGATGCCCATAAACTTTATAAGGCCTGCTTCCTCAGTGCCCATCCTATTCTGACATTTTCTATCCAGGTAACCCAAGTGTCTTAGCGTGGGGTTTTTTTTAATGTGAAGAGACACTATAACCATGGCAACTTTTATAAAGGCAAACATTTAATTGGGGCTGGCTTCAGAGGCTTAGTTCATTATCATCATGGTGGAAAGCATGACAGCATGTAGGCCAACATGATTCTGTAAAAGCTGGAGTTCTGATCCACAGACAGCAAGGAGAAGACTGAATGTGGTTTCACACTGGTTATAGCTTGAACATTTAAGATATCTATGCCTTACCTCCACAATGAGATACTTCCTATAGCAAAGCCATACTTCCTCCTATAAGGCCACATCTCCTAATGTGCCACTCCTATGACCAATAATTCAAACACATGAATATATAGGAACCATACCTATTCAAACCACTACCCAAAGCTCTCAAGGAATCTTACATGGTTGATTTTTATTGTTGTTTTTTGTTTTGTTTTCTTTCTATTGCACAATTCTTCATTCATGCTTGGTCAAATTGTATTTGTTCTAAAGAGGAAAGTGGAAGCCTTCCTTCCTTTCCTCTAACATCATGTGTCTTTCCTGTGCCTTCTCTGTAACCTGTGCCTCTATACTACACCTTCAAATGATACTCAGGATCTGCTGGAGAGCAACTTTCATTCAGCCTCCATCTGGACACCTGTGCAGAATACATGCTCCTAAATGTCACATTAAAGAGAAGCAAACTGAACTGCACAAAGTGAAAACTCAGAAACCGAAGGAAAGTGATAACATGTGTGACCACTAAATTATTCTGCTTTAATAATAATGGTAATAAAAAATAATAATCTAATGTTCTCAAATCCATGATGGAGCAAACATAGAGAATCGGAAGTGAAGTAAGAAATTCAATTTCGTCAATTTCTATTAAGCAAACACGAGAAGCTACAAATATACCAGTGACCGCTAGGATGATAAATATTTCTAACCTGAACATGAACATCATGTGGCTTTACCTATCTACTTGACACAGTGCTGAGTCATCTGAGAAGGTAGTCTCAGTTAAGGGTTGCTGTGATCAGGCTGGCTTGTAGGTCTGTGGGGGAATATCTTGTTTATTGATTGACACAGGTGGATCCAGAGTAGTGTGTGTGGAGATTTCCATTTCCTGGAC
The DNA here is from genome assembly GCA_907169655.1 of Acomys percivali. NCBI lineage: Eukaryota > Metazoa > Chordata > Mammalia > Rodentia > Muridae > Acomys > Acomys percivali. The sequence goes on from OU015747.1 coordinate 73,176,256, forward strand.
AGATTGTGCTAAGCATTGATCTTGAGAGTTTGCCAGTAAGTAGCATTCTTCCATGGGTTCTCCTTCAGGCTCCTACTTGAATTCTTACCTCAATTTCCCTAAAAAATGGACTATGACTTATAAGTATAAATAGAATCTTCCCTCCCCATATGTTGCCTTTATCTCAACAAATTTGAAACTAGACACATTGAAATCCAGTAACTGCATATCTCAGCTGATCATAGCCTGGAATGTCTCTATACAGCTCTGTCAGCTTGCTATGATAGTCAAAGCACTTGGCTCTGTGTTTATATGCCATTAGTAATAGGATTTTCTCATCTACATGATTTTAGCTAAAATACTGAATCATTAATTATAATTTATTTGAAGCTGAGGAGAGGGTTCCTAGACTCATTCTGTTTACTTGATTTGCAAATGGAGGCTAGCTACAATTGATTAAAGAAATATTAGGGGAGTCATGGTTAATTGGAAGGATGTAGATTATAGCCATCTGGCCACCACTTTTAATCAAAGTGAACACTTCTATCCTTGTAGTACAGGCATCTCCCTACCCTTTACCATCAGTGACCAAGACTTAATTTATAATATCACTATGTACATCTCCTTCTTAGGTTTGACATATTATACAACATATAATTTCTGTAATACAATTTTGTAAAATCACTACTACCTCCTTTTCACTGTTAAAAGTCATATCTTTCAGATTTGTGAGGTCAAACTATGAATTTGTTGTGTAGAAACTATGAACTAATATCTTGTGTGACATAAGACAAAGAGAAATTTCCAGCTTTTACATTGTTTATCTCAGCCATTTTCTCATGACAGCAGAAAGCTAACTAACAGAAGATTATCAGAAAATCACTAATATTTAAATAATTGTCCTCTATTTCTCTACAGACGAACAAAGGTATACATATGTCCTCTCCGGTACATACAAGCAACTCTGTTACAAAACCATGTTATCAATTTTGCATGGTTCCATTTTATCATTCTCACTATTACAGTAAAGTTTTGGATTTGAGAAGAATAGAATCTTAGCTCTTAGAGGTTCTATTAACTCTTGATAACACTCTCAATGGGGACCAGGCCTTCAACACAATTCTCCAAAATATAGTCACGTTTCAAAATATTATAACCACTTTAAATCATACTAGAATATTGCGTGTACTTGAATGTGGTAGTATATTTTTATTGGTAGAGGATTTTTAGAACATGGAAAATAGTCTAACTATAATAATACAAAGGCTTGGTGCAGCTGGCCACATCTCATGTAGACAGAAAAGAAGTCAGAGCTATTATCAGGATCTCTGAAGATGATACAACCTTGCTTACAGATGAGGGCTTCTGTATTTATTTTAAGGGACTTGGCACTGGGTACTCCTCATCAAGTCAGTTTGGCTCAACATCGAAAGACAATGTTTGCTTTGCTGAAATTCTTAAAATATTAAGGAATGGAATTGACCTACTTTTTTTCTTTGAGGGCTTGTAGACAGAATTAGCCAAAGTTTCTGTCAATCGAGGACACTCTTCCCGTTTGTGACAGAGAACAGAGGTCTCTCCAAAACTGGACTTCCTTGGCCATGCAGCTAATCAGAACTCTGTACAACAGAACCATGGTCAAAAGGACTTGAGCTCTAGCTCTTGACTCTGTATTAAGTGGAGAGGAAAAACTGCTACAATAAAAGTTATTTTGAAGACTAGGCTTATATACTTTGTTTTTGTTCTATTCTTATTGCCCTGGGTTGTCCCATAATAAACATAAAAATTATATGAACTCCCCACGACTTCAAAAGGAAGCACAGAAGAGTTATTTTTCTTTTCTATTATTTAGTGTTCAAAAATATGTTAATAAAATTAACCAATGATTTTCTCTTACTTTTATGTTTTCTTAGTACTCAGACATACTTAAGCAATATTATCTTCCAGCCTAACCATCTTTTTAACAGCTTTTAAACTATCCTTCACATTAGAAATTGGGCCTGTGGGGATGACCTAATGGGGAAAATGTTAGGCATGTATGAAGTCCTGATTTACCAGAGGCCTCATATAGCCAGATATGGCAGCACTGTCTCTACCCCTACCACTGTATTAACATGATTGATGGATGGAAATCAAAAAGGTTCTGGAAGCTTGTGTGCCAGAAAGCCTTGTATACACAATAGACCACAAGAAGATCCTATGTCAAACATGGCAGAAAGAAGGACTGAAATGCAATAGACCTCTGATCTCCACACATGTACAATGGTACACAAATGCCTACCGTTGAACACATGAACATACAAAGATCATAATCAGTGAATCCTAAAGACAGAAGGATTAAAATGATAGAATGTGAGGCTAACAGAACATTCATCTGTGTAACTTTAGCACTCAGAGAAATGAGGCAAGAAAAACCAAAATTCAAGTTAGCTGAGCTATATAGCAAGACCACGTCTTGCAAAACAGAATGAACAGAAGAAAGAAAGAAAGAAAGAAAGAAAGAAAGAAAGAAAGAAAGAAAGAATGAAAGAAAGAAAGAAAGAAGAGAGGAAAGAAGGTAAAGGAGGGAAAAGGAGAGGAGGGAATACAAAAGGAATAAAGAAGAAGGAAGAATGAAATGATAAGTAGGGCAGGGATAAGGAAAAGGAAGAAGAAGAAGAAGAAGAAGAAGAAGAAGAAGAAGAAGAAGAAGAAGAAGAAGAAAAGATAGAAAGGAGAAAGAAAGCTAGGCATGATGGAGCATGCCTTTAAACCCAGCAGTCGGGATGCAGAGCCAAGCAGATCACTTTGAGTTCGAAGACAGACTGTTCTACAAAGTGAGTCTAGGACAGCGTGTGCTACACAGAGAAATGCTGTCTCGAAAATACTGAAAGAGAATATAAAAGAAAGGAGAATGAAATGTAGAGGACAGGGATTCCAAGATGGCGCCGAACAATAAGCCACGTATCTGATCTACTCTGAGGAGACCAGGGACATATATGGAGCAACAGATTGCTGGACATTGAGAACCGTAGGTGAGTGGGGCCCCAAAGGCTGCAGACCAAACAGGAGGCCTACCCCCCTGGGAAAAGCAACATCCCAGAGGTGCTAAACGCACTCCCCAAACTCTGGAATGGAATCCACATGCAAACTGCAGCCTGCATATAAAGCACAGACTCGCTGTTTGGGGAGGGGATTTTCCGGAATCTCCAGCCAGAGGAGTCTCAGTGAAGAGGGTGAATCTGCCCTAGAATTCCTCCATCCACACCACCCGAAACTGCGGAGGTCACCCACCTAGGCCGAGTGAAAACACAGGCGGCGGGACCCAACAGAGACAGCTAAAGTGGGTCTGCAGCTCGCTGGCCATTCAGGGCCCAACCTAACACTGATCACAGCAGACTGAGCCTTAAAAAAGCAGCAGAGAGAAATCAGCTTGGACTGTGCCCACAGACCTATCAGGAGACATGGGTCTTGCCTAGAGAGATAGCTGAGCATCAGAGCCCAGCGGGAAGATCTGGTTCCGCGGGGTGACCACCAGAGCTCTGTAACCCTAGTGTTCCTACCCAGCCGAGCCACAAGACACTGGTCCTGCATTCCCTGAATGAGAGAGCCTAGCTGGGGCTCCTGGCTGGAGAAAGGCAGGCACTCTCACATTATGGGAAGATGAGACATGAGTGGGTCGTGTTTGCAGTGTTTAATTGCTGACCTAGAGCGTTAGTGGAGCTTCATAGCCTGGCAGGAAGATCTGATTCCGCGCACAACCACCAGAGCTCTGCAACTCTAGTGTTCCTACCCAGCCGAACCACAAGGCACTGGCCCACATGCCCTGAACGACAGAGCCTAGCCGGGGCGCCTGGCCCAAGAAAGGCAGACATTCTCACATTATCAGGAGACAAGACGTGGGTGGGTCATGTTTGCGGTGTCTAATAGCTGACCTAGAGCGTTAGTGGAGCTTCATAGCCCGGTGGCAAGATCTGATTCCGCGGGCGACAACCAGAGCTCTGCAACCCTAGTGTTTCTACCCAGCCAAGCTGCAAGGCACTGGCACTGCACTGCCTGAATGAGAGAGCCTAGCTGAGGCTCCTGGCCCGAGAAAGGCAGACACTCTCACATTATGAGGAGACAAAACGTGGGTCTTGCTTGTAGTGTCTAATTGCTGACCAAAAGCGACCTTGGTCCCTCCAGGCACATAGTTCTGGGAGAGGTTGAACACCTCTGCAGGGTATAGATTCAGACCAAAAAGACAGCTAACCCCCCAGAAGATCAGATTTACCTGGGGTCTTGAGTACAAAGCCACAGGAAGGACAGGCAGCTGAGATCAACCTACACAACCAGAACGTTTGTGTGCGGACCTTAGTCTAGGTCCCAAAACTGTGAATCTGAACTACAGCAGTAAAGTCCAAACAGAAATCTACTTTGGCTGACGGAGCCTAGAGCCCACGGTGCTGAGGAAAATCACCAGGAGTGAAACTGGATTACCTACCTGTTCCACAGAAATACTCCCTGATCCCCACAGGCAAGAGCACCTGACCTATAATCAGGCATCCATTAACCACTCTCAACCAGTGAAGGTCACTAAAAAATACCTTCCAACATCAGAGCCATCAAAATGGCAAGAGGACAGCGAAAGAACGCTAACAAAATCCAAAACAGTTTGGCATCTCTGGATCCCAGCATTCCCATTGAAAACAACCTGGAGAACCTAACATCAATGGATAGTCAAGAAAATGACCTCAAGTCCTTAGTAAAGAAGACGATAGTGGAAGAAACAAATAAAATCTGTAAACAAATGCAGGAGGAGACAAACAAGAGGGCTGGAGAATTAAAAGAGTCATATAGAGAGGCACTTGAAGAATTTCAGAAAAATATAAATATCCGGATGAAGGAAATCATTACAACAGTCCAAGACATGAAGATAAAAATGGAAGCTATGATACAGGAACACACAGAAGAAAAATGTGATCAAGAGGCATCAGAGAAGAAAGCAAGCATCTCAGAGGTGGCCCTATCTAACAGAGTGCAAGAAATGGAAGAACAAATATCGGGACTTGAAGATACAATCGCAGAACTGGAAAAAACTATCAAGGAAAATGCTAAATCTGAAAAGTTCCTGACATAGACATCCATGAAATAAAAGACAACATGAAAAGACGAAACTTGAGAATAATAGGGATAGAGGAAAGAGAAGACAACCAACTCCACAGCCCAGAAAATATCTTTAATCGAATAATAGAAGAAAATTTCCCCAATTTGAAGAAGGAGATGCATACAAGCATACAAGAGGCCTACAGAACACTAAATAGAATAGACCTGAAAAGAAAATCTTCCCACCACATAATAATAACAACACAAAATATACAGAACAAGGAAAAAATATTAAAAGCGGCAAGAGAAAAAGGTTGAATAACATATGAAGGCAAACCTATCAAAATTACTCCTGACTTCTCAGCAGAGACCATGAAAGTCAGAAGGGCCTGAACAGAGGTTCTGCAAACCTTAAGAGAACACAGATACCAGTCAAGACTACTATAACCAGCAAAATTATCAATAACCCTTAACGGAGAAGAAAAGATATTCCATGACAAAGACAAATTCAAACAGTATCTAGCCACAAATCCGGCTTTACAGAAGTTACTAGAAGGAAAACTACACCCCAATGGGTCAAACTACTACCAAAACTACATAGGAAATAGATAACTATACCATTGCAAAATCAAAATCTCACAAAATCTTGACTGTTACAAATACCAAAAATGAAGGGACTTACCAGTCACTGGTCATTAATATCTCTCAATGTCAATGGTCTCAACTCTCTAATATAAAAGACACAGACTAACAGAGTGGATGCATAAACATGACCCAACATTCTTCTGCATTCAAGAAACACATCTCAACCACAAGGACAGACATTGCCTCAGAGTAAAAGGTTGGGGAAAAATATTCCAAGCAAATGGTCACAAGAAACTAGCTGGGGTAGCTATTCTAATATCTAATAAAATAGACTTTCAATCAAAATTAATCAAAAGAGATGAGGATGGACACTTCATACTCATCAAAGGTAAATTCAACCACGAAAACATCATGATTTTGAACATCTATACTCCGAATACAAGGGCTCCCACATTTGTAAAAGAGTTATTAACAAAGCGTGCCCCACTCATCGATACCCACACATTAATAGTGGGAGACTTCAACACCCCACTTTCACTCAAGGATAGGACTTTGATTCAAAAACTAAGCCAGGAAATATCCTCATTAACCAATGTCATGAATCAAATGGATATAACAGATATCTACAGAATTTTCCACCCAAACGCAAAGGAGTATGCCTTTTTCTCAGCACCCCATGGAACGTTCTCTAAAAATTGATCACATAGTTTATCACGAAGCAAACCTCAACAGATACAAGATTGAAATAATACCTTGTATCTTATCAGATCACCATGGTCTAAGGCTGGACTTCAACAACAACAGAAATAACAAAAAGTATACTAACACTTGGAAACTAAACAACTTTCTACTTAATGACACATGGGTCACGGATGAAATCAGGGAAGAAATAAAAGACTTCCTGAAAGTCAATGAAAATGATGGAACAACATACCCAAATTTGTGGGACACATTGAAAGCAGTGCTAAGAGGAAAATTCATAGCACTAAGTGCCTTTAAAAAGAAAATGGAATCATCCCACAGAAACAACTTAACAACACATCTGGGGGCTCTAGGAAAAAAAAAGAAGCAGAAACACTCAAGAGGAGTAGATGCCTGGAAATAATCAAACTCAGGGCTGAAATCAATAAATTAGAATCAAAGAGAACAATCCAAAGAATCAACAAAACCAAGAGCTGGTTATTTGAGAAAATTAACAAGATAGACAAACCGTTAGCCAATCTAACTAAAAGACAGAGAAACATCATCCAAATTAACAAAATCAGAAATGAAAAGGGAGACATAACAACAGACACCGAAGAAATACAAAGAATTGTAAGAACCTACTTCAAAGGCATTTATGCCACAAAATTTAAAAATTTAAGGCAAATGGACAAATTTCTCGACCAATTCCATTTACCAAAATTGAATCAAGACCAGATAAACAAATTAAATAGCCCTATTTCACCTGTAGAAATAGAAGCAACCATTGATAGTCTCCCAACCAAAAAAAAAGCCCAGGGCCAGATGGTTTCAGAGCAGAATTCTACCAATCCTCCAAAGAGGAGCTAATACCGATACTATTCAATCTATTCCGAAAGATAGAAATGGATGGAATATTACCAAATTCATTCTATGAGGCCATAGTCACATTGATACCTAAACCTCACAAAGACTCAACAAAAAAAGAGTATTTCAGACCAATTTCTCTTATGAACATTGATGCAAAAATACTCAACAAAATACTCGCAAAGTGAATACAACAGCATATCAAAGACATCATTCACCATGACCAGGTAGGATTCATTCCAGGCATGCAGGGATGGTTTAATATATAGAAATCCACCAATGTAATCCATCATAAAAACAAACTGAAAGAGAAAAATCAAATGATCATCTCTTTAGATGCAGAAAAAGCATTTGGCAAAATCCAACACCCATTTATGTTTAAAGTTCTGGAGAGATGGGGAATACAAGGCACTTATCTAAACATAATAAAGGCTATATACAGCAAACCAACAGCCAACATTAAATTAAATGGGGAGATACTCAAGGAAATCCCTCTAAAATCGGGAACCAGACAAGGCTGCCCTCTGTCCCCATATCTCTTCAATATAGTTCTTGAAGTTCTAGCCAGAACAATAAGACATCAAAAGGAGATCAAGGGGATCCAAATGGGAAAGGAAGAAGTCAAATTATCTCTATTTGCAGATGATAGGATAGTGCATATAAGTGACCACCAAAATTCCACCAAAGAACTCCTACAGCTGATAAACACCTTCAGCAAATTGGCAGGATAAACTCAAAATAAACTCAAAAAAGTCAGTAGCTTTCCTGTATACAAATGGCAAGCAGGCAGAGGAAGAAATTAGAAAAACTACTCCCTTCACAATAACCACAAACAATATAAATTATCTAGGAGTAACTCTAACCAAGCAATTGAAGAACTTATTCAAAAAAAAAAAAAAAACTTCAAACCTCTGAAGAAAGAGATTGAGGAAGACATCAGAAGATGGAGGGATTTACCTTGTTCGTGGATCAGGAGAATCAACATAGTAAAAATGGCCATCTTATCAAAAGCAATTTACAGATTCAACGTAATCTCTATCAAAATACCTACAAAATATTTTGAAGATATTGAAAGATCAATTCTCAAATTCATATGGAGAGATAAAAAACCCAGAATAGTAAAAACAATCCTATACAATAAAAGATCCTCAGGAGGAATCTCCATACCTGATCTCAAGCTGTACTACAGAGCAACAGTAATTAAAACAGCATGGTACTGGCAAAGCAATAGGCTGGTGGATCAATGGAATATAATTGAAGACCCAGAGATGAATCCAAACACATTTGCTCACTTGATTTTTGACAAAGAAGCCAAATCTATTCAATGAAAAAAATGATAGCATCTTCAACAAATGGTGCTGGTCTAACTGGATGTCTACATGTAGAAAAATGCAATTAGACCCTTATTTGTCACCATGCACAAAACTCAAGTCCAAGTGGATTAAAGACCTCAACTTAAAACCAGAGACATTAATTCAGTTAGAGGAAAAAGTGTGGAAGAGCCTGGGACACATAGGCACAGGAAACAACTTCCTGAACAGTACACCAACAGCCCAGGCCTTAATGTCAACAATTAATAAATGGGACCTCATGAGGCTGAGAAGCTTCTGTAAGGCAGGAGACACTGTCAAGAGAACAAAGCGACAGCCTACAGACTGGGAAAAGATCTTCACCAACTCTTCATCTGACAAAGGTTTAATATACAAAATATATAAAGAACTCAAGAAATTAAACACCACAAAACCAAACAACCCAATTGCAAAATGGGGTTTGGAACTTAAGAGAGAATTCTCAACAAAGGAATAGCAAATGGCTGAGAAACACTTAAAGAAATGCTTGTCCTCGTTAGTCACCAGAGAAGTGCAAATCAAAACCACATGAGATTCTATCTGACACCCATCAGAATGGCTAAGATCAAAAACTCAAATGACACCACATGTTGGTGAGGATGTGGAAAGAGAGGAACACTCCTTCATTGCTGGTGGGAATGCAAAGTAGTACAACCACTTTGGAAAGCTATCTGGCGCTTTCTCAGAAAAATGGGAATAGAGCTTCCTCAAGACCCAGCTCTCCCACTCCTTGGAATATACCCAGAAAATATCCTTCCACACAACAGGGACATATGCTCAACCATGTTCATAGCTGCTTTATACATAATAGTCAGAACATGGAAACAGCCTAAGTGTCCCTCAATAGAAGAATGGACGAAGAAACTATGGTACATTTATACTATGGAATACTACTCAGCTATTAAAAACAAGGAATTCCCGAAATTTGTGGACAAATGGATTGATCTAGAAATTCTCATAATGAGTGAGTTCACCCAGAAGTAAAAAGAGACAAATGGTATATACCCACTTATATCAAAACACTAGTCCAAGGGATACATACCCTGAAAAACTTTACTTACCAGGAAAGTGGGTCAGAGGAGAAGACATCCTATTGAGACTTTAGGCGAGAGTAGCATGAAAGAATGGGGAAATAGTAGGACCCACAGTGTCCTGAAAACCTACAAGAAGAACTTTATGACAGGCAGATCTGGGTCCTTGGGTCCTCCTCAAACTAAGGCACCAGCCAAGGAGAATATAGGCAGTAAACTTCGAACCCCTACCAAGACCTAGCCGACGAACATGATTTTCTCCACCATTGAGTGGAGAGTGAGATCTGACTCTCACATGAACTCTGGTGCCCCTTTTCTGACGACGTCCCCTGGATGGGAAGGCCTGATAGCACTCAGAGGAAGGATAGCAAGTTACCAAGAAGAGACTCGATATTCTAAGAGCATATATAGGGGGAGGAGGTCTCCCTCAATCACAGACATAGGGGAGGGGAGAAGGGGGGAAGTGGGAGGGAGGGAAGAATGAGAGGAAACAGGGGAAGGGCTAACAATCGAGATGTAATATGAATAAATTAATAAAAATGAGAAAAAGGCAAAAAAAAGAAAATGTAGAGGAGTGGAAGGTGGGGTAGAGAAGGAAAGAGGAGGGGAGAGGAGAAAATAGAAAAAGAACTACAAATTAGTGTTATTTTATCCTGGAATAACATGTCTTGACATTACAGGACCACATGGCACTGTGTCTTCATAGGTTATGACAGTCCATGCTGTCAGGGTGTGGGTGGTAGAATACAGTGAGTCAGAAATACAGACCTAAGAAGATCAGGTGGGTTTTAGTTATAAAAGCTTTGCTTAAACAGACTTTCCAGTTCCAGAATGGATTCAGTGAGGCTCACTCTGAATGATGATGCTTTGAGTGTGTTCTCTCAAATTCATGGTGTAGAGAACCTATGTTGCTTCTGAGTTTCAGAATGTGGTCAGTGCTTCAGAGGTATGCAACAGAAATAACCCTGTGATAGGTGGCAAAGTCTATGGTAAAGGGTTTCTCCTTGCTGAGGTAAATCTCAGGTCACCTTAGTGTTTGTCATGGATGATAATCTCACTTTAGAATCATTAGTACTAATGAAATTTTAAGATGGTCTATTGATGGATCAGTGGACAAGTGTCTGCTATGGATACATAGGACATGTGGTCAGAGTCCAAAAAACATGAAAATCCAGAGCTTGACAGCCCAGGCCTATAATACTAGCACAGTGGCATGGAGACAGGTGAGCCGTAGAGTTCACTGGTTAGCCAATCTAGCCAACTGAGTGAGCTCCAGGCTAGATTAGATACACTGCCTCAAAATTCCAAGGTGATGGGTAATGTAAGAGACACTCATGATATCCACATCCATACACTACATACATGATGTTTGCATAACACATGTCATGTGCAAAGTTCGCAAAGAACCTCCTTATGGAGTGGGCTTCAAATGTGGCAAACCAGCTACTGGGCAAAATGTCCTCATTTCTGCCACAGACAGAATTCTACCTTAAAATGGGCAAGCTTAAATCCAGGCAGAGGGGACAACTGAACTCTGCCAAGACAGGATAAGCAATTCCTCAATAGTTCTTGCCTAGCAAATAAGTCTGGCAGAGATACTGGGATAGAAGCCCGAAGATGAGGCTCCAACATTATAGAGAGTGTTGGGTGACTATTCAGGCAGTAAACTGTCTCAGTCATTTTTCATTTTGGAAGCTCCTAACCTGCACTACCAATTCACTCAGACATTTAAGTTTTATTCCTTCTCAATTCTCTGAGAGCGGTTGAAGACCAGATTGTTTAGTTTTACAATCAAGTTTAGTTGGTTAGGGGATAAAATCTTTTTAGATCAAGATAAAGGATTTAAGTTAATAGATATGATATATGAAAGGTTTCATTCAGAAATTTAGACCCAACAAGATAGGAAAGATGTTTATTTCAATTTTGACAAATACAAATAGCCAAATCACTATGAATATAATATTTTTATAACTCATGAGTGTCTCATGGTTATCACTGCTGTATGTAGTTTGTTTCACTTATGTGTAATAAAATAAATATATGTTTAAAAAGAAAATGTATTGATATTTTAATATGTACGTATTATGACAACAAATAACAAACTCAATTATTGTAGACTACAAGTCTATTTAATGAAGTCTACCTAAACCTAGAATGAGCCTAAGGAAAAATATTTGGGAATGAAGTTTACAACTTTACATCCAAAATATCATGTTTCTTATTATCCCATAGAAGTCTGTCCCTCAAGCTTTGAAATAATTCAGAGTATTCTTTACATGTGTTATTTAAGGAACAACAGTAAAAAAAAGGTTAATTCTAAAGGTGTCCTTGTCCTAGTAGAAGTCACTGTCCTTTTTTGTCAAGGGCAAGTGCATGGTATTAATTGTCAACATGTCAGGATCTAAAATCAAGTCAGAGTCAAACTTCCAAGCACACCTGAGAAGGACATGTTGGGTAGGTTAGCCTCTGTATATGCCTGAGGGATGTTACCTTGATTACTTAGGAAGATCTTTCAATGTTTATGACATCTTTGCTTTGCTTGGGTTCCTGAACTGTATAAAAGAGAAAGAGCTAACTACAAACAAACACTCAGCTCTCTGCTTTCTAACAGTGGATGCAATGGGACAATCTCCATCAATCCCCTGCTACCATGCTTTTTCCACCTTGAGGGACTGTACTCTGAAACTGTGCAGCAAAATAAGCATTGCTCCCTATATTCCTTTTTTTTTTTTGAGTATTTTATCACCCCAACAAGAATGAAACTGTGACCCACAGAGAACATGGTCTGGTATCACTAAAGCTCTATGTAGCTCTTTCTATAAGGACAAATGAAAAATAGACCAAACCTATTGCATATTTTCAAGGAAATCATAAAATCATAAAAAATTACATATTATAATCTAAATGAAAGGCCTTAGGATGAATGCCATCTTTGTTCCTTTAGTTCATCATCTAATTCATACTTTTTTCTTCTAGGTGTGCATGTCTTTAAATGATCCTATTGTGAAGTTTGATGATATTTGTTCACTATCGATCCTTGTGATGAGTTCTAGCCTGAGCAACAGGTCCTGTGCAATGCTCACTGGATCCAACCTCAACTCCTTGACTGAGAAATGGGATACTTTATAGCTCTTGATACTCACACGTATGAGTATTTCAAGACAAAGGACAAAGAAAAATACAAAGCAGGCGTGCTACTGCTATCCATTTTTCTTTATCAAAATCCATCACCCAAAACAATAAAATGCAAATTATTTTTCTGCGGGGATTGTATGTATTTTGTAAATTTTTCTCTCACTTTAATGCAAAGGATTCTAAATACCTTTGATCTGCAGTGACTTTGTAGGAAAAGTTAGATATACAATGATAGGCAATCCTTTCCACAAGAATCAACTTCACCTTCTGATAGAGAAATAAGAAACCCTGATCTAGTCATAGGCAGCTCTTTGAATTCTGAACACTCTGAGCAATAAAGAAACAGTGTCATACTCTATAGGATACAAGACTTGCCAAGGGCAGACTAGCTGGTCCTTAAAGCTTTCTGAAAAGATGGTTCATTAGATATGAAGGTTGAGCAAGCATGACAGCTTGAGTCATAACATCCCGTACATCAAAAGCCAGATGCAGCTTCAAGGGGCCTCTAACCCTAACAATGTGAAAGGTAGAGACAGGAGGATCCTAGGTCTTGGTGGCTGCCAGCATAGTTCCAGGTTTAGTGAGAGATCCTCTCTTAAAGGTGTAAAGCAAAAAGTGACAAAACAGGTACCTTACTTCCCTCTCTATCCTCTGTGAATAAGGAAAGGCACATCAACCCTAGAACATAGAGGCATACAATATACCAATCCCCATGTATGCGCATGCACACAAACACACACACACACACACACACACACACACACACACACACACACAAACACTCACATACACAAAGGCTACTGAAACACTTGCCATTTGTTTATATATTATTTTCCTCTCAGGCAGCCAATGAGTTTTCAATTATTTTTAAAAATTGTTTGTTTTGAATTTTAAGGAAAAAATAGTATTTGTTTTGGCTTTTTAAGTGTCCTCTCATGTTTTCTGAGTAGAAACATATGAGAACCAAAAAAATATTTAGTCCAGTTGAAAGACACATTAAGCATTTAAATTTTATAAAATGTCAAAAAATCATCTTGGGGAAATACTTTATAGACTAGGCTTCTGACACAAGCTTCACTCATTCAGCTATGCAGCTATTCATTTAACTTCCACTTGTTCCAGCAATTTACAGACATATCTGCAATGATATAATATTTTTTCTTCCTTAGAGCTCGGTAACCCGGCAGCACTTACCAGCCACTCTCATAGTTGAAAGTATGTGTTAATGGACTGGCATGTGCTTAATAATAGAAGCAGCTCCTGGGTTCTTTAGAAAAGAGCCTCACCAGGGCCTGTATCATAGAAAACTGCATTTGTGACCCAAGGTCTACAAATCTCTGTGCTCAAACATCTTACCAATTAGTGAGAGACAGCTCAGTGCCAGCTCACATTTATATTCTTCAAATAAGGAGGATCGTGGTTTAAATTTTAAACTGTGAACATAAAAAATATTAACATTCAAAATGATTAACTCACCTCTATTAGTGGGAATATAATAAATATTAGAAAACTCCCCTGACTACACAGATCTCCTCACAGCTTTTACAACCTTATTGAATGGGACTGTCATAGTCAGTGTTTTTATTGCTGTCACAAAATACCATGACCAAGAAGCAAATTGGGAACCCTGACTAATATAGGGACCCTTGAGCTATAGATCCTGATGCAGTATGGAGGGAATGGGCATATATCAATCAGCCTCTCAACCCTACCCTAAATGTTTCAGGTATATTTTATCAATAGTGACTATCATAGTTTTATAAGGAAATTTTATGGCTCTTTCTCTATGTGTTTGTGAGAATAAAGGGTACCCATGTATATGTGCTCACACACATAGAACACAGAAGACAGCCCTAAGTTTCACCCTAAGGCACATAGTCTACCTCATCTGAGACAATATCTGTGCTTTGACTGGTGCTTACTGATTAAGCTAGGCTCGCTGGATCACCAGATCCAGGGATACATATGTCCCCAACCACCCCAGGCGGCGCTCATAAGTCTATGTCACCATGGCCAGCTTTTTATGATATTTTGGGATCACACACAGGCCCTTGTGCTTCAGATGCAAACACTTTTCTTTCTGATATGTCTCTGCAGCTTGCAAAGTGGTCTTTTTGTCTGTCATTCCTGTAATAGATGCCCAGATGATCTCCAGTGGTTTACACATCTTTATTGAGATACACTTGTTGAATTAATACACTTCTACATGAACCAGCCTCATTTCTTGGAATCTAATGAACATAAAAGGACAGAAGTGGCCATGCCTAGGATTAGGTTACTAAAAGGCCATGGCTTCTATTTGAGGTGTTGTCACTGTTATTAATTTATAAAATTTGACAGGATGTAGAACCAACTCTGGGAATGTCTATGATAGAGTTTATACACTGAGTTAGATGAAGCAGGGAGGCCCATGGTCTGTGTGGGTACACCATTCCACTGGCTGGAGTCAAAAGGAAAAACTAAGTATTCATCTCTCTGTGCCTCTGGACTGCAGATGCTATGTGACCTAACAGTTACCTCAACCTTCTGTCACCAGGACTATGGCTTCAAAATGAGAGCTGAAATAAATTATTTCATGAAGTTGCAGTAAGAGGCCCTATTTTAAGAGAAGAAGGTAGGGATTGACAGTGTAGGATATTGAATGACCTCCAGCAGTCTCCTTATGGAAACTGCCCAACAATTTACAAACTTGAGGCTTTCCCATGGTCTAACCAAGTTGTGACTAATATATTATATTCTTTAATATTTAACTTAGTTTTATTTAGTCTATTTGAATAATAAAATTCACTTACCAATGGGAGAAGAATGCCATGTAATCAGAGAATGATGTAGTAAAACATGTACTCAAATATGATTAATAGCATGGAAATGCAAGGCTTCACTTGGATTATTTATCTTCACATATTTTACGTGGTTTGTTGACTGATCTATATACCACAGCACATTGCAAATTGGCCAAACTCACTTAGTACTTGCCATCTAAAAATATATAGCACTACTTGATAGTCACGAGCTATTCATAAGATAGCCAATGAAGAAATAAGGAAAAGTTACTTCTCTTCCACACTTAAGATATCCAGCTTGTAACTGAGCAGAGATAGCGCATACCTTTATTCCCAGCACTTGGAAGGCAGAGGCACGTGGATTTCTGACGTTGAGGCCAGACTGGTCTATGCAGTGAGTTTCAGGTCAGCCAGGGCTACACAGAGAAACCCTATTTTGAAAAACCAGAAGAAGAAGAAGGTGGAGGAGAAGGAGAAGAATGAAAGAAAGAAAGAAAGAAAGAAAGAAAGAAAGAAAGAAAGAAAGAAAAAGAGGATGAAGAGAGAGACAGAAGAAAGAAAAAAGAGAGGGAAGGAAGGGAGAGATGGGGGAGAAGAAAAGGATGGAGTGAGTCTGTAGTCTGGAGACAACGTAATGATTTTGAGAACTTGATGTTTTTCCATAGTGTCCTCTTCTGCCTTCATTGTGCACATATTCACACAAATGAAGTATACACAACATACAACACATACACAAATACACACAACTCTTTTCCATACTTCAGCCAAGTTAAGACTGTTTAGAAAAGTTTCCTTATGTCCTGAAGCCATACATATCAGTATATACATAAAACCTTTCAAATGTATTCAAGAGATACAATTCTTGAAGCTCACCAATTAATATGAAATAGAACTTGAGTCCTGTAACAAAAATCCTCCCATGATCTTGTAGAAATATGACATGGAAGCCAGAAAATTCTAAATGAACTTGTAGCTCTGTCTTTTTAAAACTTGTGATTCTGGAGACATTTCTCTAATGTAATTTTTGTAACATTTCCTGAGATGCTAGCTGAATTCGGTGCGCAGTTTGGGCCCAAAGAATCTAGCTGAACTTGGTGGGTAGTTTGGGCCCAGAGACTCTGGCTGAGCTCAGCACGTGGTCCAGGCGCTGAAATTCTAGCTGAACTTGGAGAACTAAGTGTGTGGTTTGGGCCCGAGACTCTGGTTGGACTCAACCCTCAGGTTGGGTCTATAGATGCTAACTGGACTCAGTGTGTGTGTGGTTTTGGTCCTGTGACACTAACCTGGACTCTGCAAGCAGTTTGGGTCCTGAAACACTACTGGGAACCACAGACCAGTAGAGCATCGGAGCTCTGGAACCAAGGAAATCTCAGGAAGACAGGGGGTAGAGTGGCCATCAGACTGCCTCCTCCTGACCTGATGCACTTCCTGGAGAGCTCTGTTGCTACAAGAGGACCCAGAAGTCTATGGACACTTTATCCTGACCCAGCATGCCTTCTGATACCCAGGACAATTACAGGAACCACAGGACAGGGGAGCTGGAGATCATTGTCTGTGAGAGATCCAAACTATGGGGCTGGCCTCCTGGCATCCAGAACAGTGAAGCATCAGAGCTTCTGGACTAGGAAAATCATGAGAAAACAAGTGAATCTATCATCAGACTCCCTCCACCCAACTCCAAAAGCTATCTCCTAAAAACAGAGATGGCAAGATGACTAATGGACAGCCTAAAATCATATGCAAAAAAAAACCCCAAAACAATATGGCATCTCTAGATCCCAGCTATCCCAGAGAAAATAAGCCAGAGAACTCAAACCCAATGGAAATACATGAAAATGACTTCAAATAATTAGTAATGAGGAAGATAATGGAGGAAACAAATAAAATTAATAATCAAATGCAGGAAGACTCAGCCAAAGAAGTGGAAAACATAGAAGAGGCCTATTGAGAGGCACTGGAAAAAAAATCAGGAAAATAGAAACAACGAGATTAAGGAAATCAATAAAATTGTTCAAGCTCTGAAGGCCTATAAAGAGGCAATGGAAGAAACTCAGGAATATACAATTAGATGAAAGAAATCAATAAAACAGTTCAAGATCTGAAGATGAAAATGTATTCAATGATAAACAAACAGACAGAAGAAAAACAGGAATATGAGAGCTCAGAGAGGAAGGCAAGCAACACAGAAGTGAGCTTGTCTAACAGAATCCAAGGGTTGGAGGAGCGAATCTCAGGTCTAGAAGATACAATCACAGATCTTGAAGCAACCATTAAAAAAATGCTAAATCTCGAAAAATTCTGACACAAACCATCCAAGAAATTAAGGACACCATGAAAAGAAGAAATCTGAGGATAATAGGCATTGAAGAAAGAGAAGATATCAGACTCCTAGGCCCAGAAACTATTCTCAACAAAATCATAGAGGAAAACTTCCCCAATCTAAAGAAAGAGATGCCTATAAACAAAGAGGCCTGCAGAAGACCAAATAGAATAGACAAGAAAAGAAAAACTTCCCATCACATAATAATCAAAACACAAAACAAAGAACAAAGAAATATACAGAACAAATAAAAAATATTAAAAGCTGCAAGGGAAAAGGGCCAAATAACATTTAATGGCAAGTCTATCAGAATTACACACGACTTCTCAGAAGAGATCATAAAAGCCAGAAGGGCCTGGAAAGAGGTCTTGAAAACCCTGAGAGACCACCGATGCCAGGCCAGACTACTTTGCCAGCAAAACTATCAATAAC
>OU015747.1:73194881-73213968 GCA_907169655.1 Acomys percivali
TGAGTTTTCAATTATTTTTAAAAATTGTTTGTTTTGAATTTTAAGGAAAAAATAGTATTTGTTTTGGCTTTTTAAGTGTCCTCTCATGTTTTCTGAGTAGAAACATATGAGAACCAAAAAAATATTTAGTCCAGTTGAAAGACACATTAAGCATTTAAATTTTATAAAATGTCAAAAAATCATCTTGGGGAAATACTTTATAGACTAGGCTTCTGACACAAGCATCACTCATTCAGCTATGCAGCTATTCATTTAACTTCCACTTGTTCCAGCAATTTACAGACATATCTGCAATGATATAATATTTTTTCTTCCTTAGAGCTCGGTAACCCGGCAGCACTTACCAGCCACTCTCATAGTCGAAAGTATGTGTTAATGGACTGGCATGTGCTTAATAATAGAAGCAGCTCCTGGGTTCTTTAGAAAAGAGCCTCACCAGGGCCTGTATCATAGAAAACTGCATTTGTGACCCAAGGTCTACAAATCTCTGTACTCAAACATCTTACCAATTAGTGAGAGACAGCTCAGTGCCAGCTCACATTTATATTCTTCAAATAAGGAGGATCGTGGTTTAAATTTTAAACTGTGAACATAAAAAATATTAACATTCAAAATGATTAACTCACCTCTATTAGTGGGAATATAATAAATATTAGAAAACTCCCCTGACTACACAGATCTCCTCACAGCTTTTACAACCTTATTGAATGGGACTGTCATAGTCAGTGTTTTTATTGCTGTCACAAAATACCATGACCAAGAAGCAAATTGGGAACCCTGACTAATATAGGGACCCTTGAGCTATAGATCCTGATGCAGTATGGAGGGAATGGGCATATACCAATCAGCCTCTCAACCCTACCCTAAATGTTTCAGGTATATTTTATCAATAGTGACTATCATAGTTTTATAAGGAAATTTTATGGCTCTTTCTCTATGTGTTTGTGAGAATAAAGGGTACCCATGTATATGTGCTCACACACATAGAACACAGAAGACAGCCCTAAGTTTCACCCTAAGGCACATAGTCTACCTCATCTGAGACAATATCTCTGCTTTGACTGGTGCTTACTGATTAAGCTAGGCTCGCTGGATCACCAGAACCAGGGATACATATGTCCCCAACCACCCCAGGCGGAGCTCATAAGTCTATGTCACCATGGCCAGCTTTTTATGATATTTTGGGATCACACACAGGCCCTTGTGCTTCAGATGCAAACACTTTTCTTTCTGATATGTCTCTGCAGCTTGCAAAGTGGTCTTTTTGTCTGTCATTCCTGTAATAGATGCCAGATGATCTCCAGTGGTTTACACATCTTTATTGAGATACACTTGTTGAATTAATACACTTCTACATGAACCAGCCTCATTTCTTGGAATCTAATGAACATAAAAGGACAGAAGTGGCCATGCCTAGGATTAGGTTACTAAAAGGCCATGGCTTCTATTTGAGGTGTTGTCACTGTTATTAATTTATAAAATTTGACAGGATGTAGAACCAACTCTGGGAATGTCTATGATAGAGTTTATACACTGAGTTAGATGAAGCAGGGAGGCCCATGGTCTGTGTGGGTACACCATTCCACTGGCTGGAGTCAAAAGGAAAAACTAAGTATTCATCTCTCTGTGCCTCTGGACTGCAGATGCTATGTGACCTAACAGTTACCTCAACCTTCTGTCACCAGGACTACGGCTTCAAAATGAGAGCTGAAATAAATTATTTCATGAAGTTGCAGTAAGAGGCCCTATTTTAAGAGAAGAAGGTAGGGATTGACAGTGTAGGATATTGAATGACCTCCAGCAGTCTCCTTATGGAAACTGCCCAACAATTTACAAACTTGAGGCTTTCCCATGGTCTAACCAAGTTGTGACTAATATATTATATTCTTTAATATTTAACTTAGTTTTATTTAGTCTATTTGAATAATAAAATTCACTTACCAATGGGAGAAGAATGCCATGTAATCAGAGAATGATGTAGTAAAACATGTACTCAAATATGATTAATAGCATGGAAATGGAAGACTTCACTTGGATTATTTATCTTCACATATTTTACGTGGTTTGTTGACTGATCTATATACCACAGCACATTGCAAATTGGCCAAACTCACTTAGTACTTGCCATCTAAAAATATATAGCACTACTTGATAGTCACGAGCTATTCATAAGATAGCCAATGAAGAAATAGGGAAAAGTTACTTCTCTTCCACACTTAAGATATCCAGCTTGTAACTGAGCAGAGATAGCGCATACCTTTATTCCCAGCACTTGGAAGGCAGAGGCACGTGGATCTCTGAAGTTGAGGCCAGACTGGTCTATGCAGTGAGTTTCAGGTCAGCCAGGGCTACACAAAGAAACCCTATTTTGAAAAACCAGAAGAAGAAGAAGGTGGAGGAGAAGGAGAAGAAAGAAAGAAAGAAAGAAAGAAAGAAAGAAAGAAAGAAAGAAAGAAAGAAAGAAAGAGAGGATGAAGAGAGAGATAGAAGAAAGAAAAAAGAGAGGGGAGGAAAGGGAGAGATGGGGGAGAAGAAAAGGATGGAGTGAGTCTGTAGTCTGGAGACAACGTAATGATTTTGAGAACTTGATGTTTTTCCATAGTGTCCTCTTCTGCCTTCATTGTGCACATATTCACACAAATGAAGTATACACAACATACAACACATACACAAATACACACAACTCTTTTCCATACTTCAGCCAAGTTAAGACTGTTTAGAAAAGTTTCCTTATGTCCTGAAGCCATACATATCAGTATATACATAAAACCTTTCAAATGTATTCAAGAGATACAATTCTTGAAGCTCACCAATTAATATGAAATAGAACTTGAGTCCTGTAACAAAAATCCTCCCATGATCTTGTAGAAATATGACATGGAAGCCAGAAAATTCTAAATGAACTTGTAGCTCTGTCTTTTTAAAACTTGTGATTCTGGAGACATTTCTCTAATGTAATTTTTGTAACATTTCCTGAGATGCTAGCTGAATTCGGTGCACAGTTTGGGCCCAAAGAATCTAGCTGAACTTGGTGGGTAGTTTGGGCCCAGAGACTCTGGCTGAGCTTGGCACGTGGTCCAGGCGCTGAAATTCTAGCTAAACTTGGAGAACTAAGTGTGCGGTTTGGGCCCGAGACTCTGGTTGGACTCAACCCTCAGGTTGGGTCTATAGATGCTAACTGGACTCAGTGTGTGTGTGGTTTTGGTCCTGTGACACTAACCTGGACTCTGCAAGCAGTTTGGGTCCTGAAACACTACTGGGAACCACAGACCAGTAGAGCATCGGAGCTCTGGAACCAAGGAAATCTCAGGAAGACAGGGGGTAGAGTGGCCATCAGACTGCCTCCTCCTGACCTGATGCACTTCCTGGAGAGCTCTGTTGCTACAAGAGGACCCAGAAGTCTATGGACACTTTATCCTGACCCAGCATGCCTTCTGATACCCAGGACAATTACAGGAACCACAGGACAGGGGAGCTGGAGATCATTGTCTGTGAGAGATCCAAACTATGGGGCTGGCCTCCTGGCATCCAGAACAGTGAAGCATCAGAGCTTCTGGACTAGGAAAATCATGAGAAAACAAGTGAATCTATCATCAGACTCCCTCCACCCAACTCCAAAAGCTATCTCCTAAAAACAGAGATGGCAAGATGACTAATGGACAGCCTAAAATCATATGCAAAAAAAACCCCAAAACAATATGGCATCTCTAGATCCCAGCTATCCCAGAGAAAATAAGCCAGAGAACTCAAACCCAATGGAAATACATGAAAATGACTTCAAATAATTAGTAATGAGGAAGATAATGGAGGAAACAAATAAAATTCATAATCAAATGCAGGAAGACTCAGCCAAAGAAGTGGAAAACATAGAAGAGGCCTATTGAGAGGCACTGGAAAAAAATCAGGAAAATAGAAACAACGAGATTAAGGAAATCAATAAAATTGTTCAAGCTCTGAAGGCCTATAAAGAGGCAATGGAAGAAACTCAGGAATATACAATTATATGAAAGAAATCAATAAAACAGTTCAAGATCTGAAGATGAAAATGTATTCAATGATAAACAAACAGACAGAAGAAAAACAGGAATATGAGAGCTCAGAGAGGAAGGCAAGCAACACAGAAGTGAGCTTGTCTAACAGAATCCAAGGGTTGGAGGAGCGAATCTCAGGTCCAGAAGATACAATCACAGATCTTGAAGCAACCATTAAAAAAATGCTAAATCTCGAAAAATTCTGACACAAACCATCCAAGAAATTAAGGACACCATGAAAAGAAGAAATCTGAGGATAATAGGCATTGAAGAAAGAGAAGATATCAGACTCCTAGGCCCAGAAACTATTCTCAACAAAATCATAGAGGAAAACTTCCCCAATCTAAAGAAAGAGATGCCTATAAACAAAGAGGCCTGCAGAAGACCAAATAGAATAGACAAGAAAAGAAAAACTTCCCATCACATAATAATCAAAACACAAAACAAAGAACAAAGAAATATACAGAACAAATAAAAAATATTAAAAGCTGCAAGGGAAAAGGGCCAAATAACATTTAATGGCAAGTCTATCAGAATTACACACGACTTCTCAGAAGAGATCATAAAAGCCAGAAGGGCCTGGAAAGAGGTCTTGAAAACCCTGAGAGACCACCGATGCCAGGCCAGACTACTTTGCCAGCAAAACTATCAATAACCATTGATGTAGAAAACAAAATATTCCATGACAAAAACAAATTCAAACAGTACCTATCCACAAATCCTGCTTTATAGAAGATACTGGAAGGAAAACTCCACCAAAAAGGAACAAGCTACAACCAAAACTACAACGGAAACCGATAACTACACAATCAAAAATCACAACCACACAAATGCTCTCTGGGTGCAACATCAAAATTAAGACTCTTAACAGTCACTGTTCATTAACATCTCTCAACATCAATGGTCTCTATTCTCCAATAAAAGACAAAGATGAACTGAATGGATAAATAAAAATTATCTTACATTTTTATGCATTCAAGAAACACGTCTCACCCATAAAGATACACATTACCTCAGGATAAAAGGCTGGCAAAAATTTTTCCAAGAAAATGGTGACAAGAAGCAAGCAGGTATAGCCATTTTAATATCTAACAAAATAGACTTTCAACAAAATTAATCAAAAGGGATGAGGAAGGACACTTCATATGCATCAAAGACAAAGTCTAACTAGATGACATCACAATTCTGAACATCAATGCTTGCAATACAAGGCCACCCACATTTATAAAAGATCTATTAATGAAGCTTAAACCACATATCAATCCCCACACAATAATAGTGAGAGACTTCAACATTCCACTCTCACTGAAGGATAGGTCATTAAAACAGGAACCAAGCCAAGAAATAACATCATTGACCAATACCATGAATCAAATTGATCTAACAGATATCTATAGAACTTTCACCCAAACAAAAAGGAATATACCTTCTTCTCTGCAACCCATGGAACCTTCTCCATAATTGATCACACAGTTGGTCACAAAGCAAGCCTCAACAGATACAAGAGGATTGAAATAATACCTTGTATCCTACAAGATCACCATGCTCTTAGGCTGCAATTCAACAACAGAAATACCAAAAAGCCTACACATACATGGAAACTAAACAACTCTCTACTTAATGATATCTGGGTCAGGGAAGAAATAAATTGAAGACATCCTGAAATTCAAAGAAAATGAAGGAACAACATATCCAAATTTGTGGGCAACATTGAAAGCAGTGCTAAGAGGAAAACTAATAGCACTAAGTGACTTTAAAAATAAATTGGAAAAAAAATAAATTGGAAACATCCAACATAAGCATCTTAACGACACAGCTGGAAGCCCTAGAAAAGAAGAAGCAGAAACACCCAAGATGAGTAGACGTCTGGAAATAATCAAACTCAGGCTGAAATTAACAAATTAGAAACTAAGAAAGCAATCCAAAGAATCAAAAAAACCAAGAGCTGGTTCTTTGAGAAAACCAACAAGATAGACATACCGTTAGCCAAACTAACTAAAAGGCAGAGAGACAGTATTGAAATCAACAAAATCAGAAATGAAAATGGAGACATAACAACAGACACTGAAGAAATACAAAGAATCATAAGATCCTACTTTGAAGGCATATATGCCACAAAATTTGAAAATCTAAGGGAAATGGATGATTTTCTTGATCAATTTCACTTGCCTAAGTTGAGTAAAGAACAGATAAACAAGCTAAATAGTCCCATTTCCCCTACAGAGATAAAATATCTTTTTGAAAAAGTTTGGAATAAGGGAGAAATGGGAGGGAGGGAAGAATGGGAGGATACAAGGGATGGGATAACCATTGAGATGTAATAAGAATAAATTAATAAAATTTTTTTAAAAAACAGCATTTTCTTGGAGTGACCATGGTAAAGATGAAGCACATCGTGAGAGATTTTTACACAAGACAAACCTTACCCCCAGATGGAGTAGAGTCTGCTAAATTCTCCAGGATATGAAATCTAACACCTACTATTCTGTTGATCCTACCATGAAGGAATTGACTTATTGAAGTACTTATGGAAAACTCAGACTTCACTTTTTTCTGTGTCTAATTAGTGCATGTGAAGAGGGCAAATCCCTTCACATTTATAGTATATTTTCCACCACTGTGCTACCCTTCATCCTTGTGTATGATTTTGTATCCTTTAGACAAAAACTTAACTTTGGTTGACTTAAGTAAAGAAGAAAGCATTATAAACAAACAAAAGAAGAAGAGAAGAGGAGTGGGGAAGTAAAGGAGGAAGGTGATGGGAGGAGAGAAGAGGATGGAGAGAAGAAAACAAGGCAGACAGGTAAGGGAAGGAAGGGAAGAGGAAGGAAGGGGTCAGCAAAGGAAGTCACCAATGACTATACCTGTAAGGATTTCAGTTCCATGTCCTGCGAGTTTCTTAATCAGGAGCCTCAGTGTCCCTCCCTCCAGGATGAGCAGCAGGGTCCCTGAGCCTTCAGACAGCTCTGTGGACAGAAGCAGTCCATCTTCATTCCATGTTCGAAACTGGAAACTCACTGACAGCCCATCAATTTGAGGGGTGCCGGACAGTAGCAAATAACTGCTCTTGGAATTGACAAATGTGATGGGAACAATTTGTGGTTCTGAGCAGGAAAAACTGATATTGCCCTGAAAAACAATAAAAAAGCAAACATATAAAAGCCATTTTTTTTTTAATTCTAAAATCTGATGGTCAGCCACTTAGCGCTGACCTTAATTTTAGGATCATTCTACATTCAGCTTCATGATCTTAAAAGGAAAAATAATGTCAGCATTACTCAGACTGACTCACAAGACTGGTGCTGTTCATGTTTTCATATCTCAGTGCTATCTGTAAAAGCTATCTGAGATACTCAGGAGAGGGGTGAGTAAAGTCAACATTTTATAGGGAACCAAGTTATAAAAGTAATTACATTAACTTCATAGGAAAACCCATATGGTGATACACCTATGTGCCAAACTCTGGAATAGTATTGAAAGCAATACAATAGGGAAGTATTGTTACAATACCAAATCTGCTAAGAAAAGACAGATCCTGGTTCCTGAGGAAAAAAAATTATGTGGAAAACAAAAAAGAAAGAAAAAGAAAAAACAAAAACAGAGAATGTCACTAAAGTAATGTGAGCTACATTTTAAATTTAGTAATAAAATTTGCAGTTATGTGGGTAGAAAATACAGGAGAAAGCTGAACCTAGGGGAATAATCAGAGTATATTATAATAGTTGGGGATGTAGCACAGGTGGTTGAGTGCTTGTCCATCAGAGTATTAACTAGACTTGATGGTACACACTACTAATGCCAGCCCCAGAGGGTAGAAGCAGGAGGATCAGAAGTATAGTGTCACCCTTGGCAACTTAATGAGTTTGAGGCCAGCTTAGTCTACATGAAAAAAAAAAGAACCAGTTTTAATTAAAGTAGAGAAAGGGTAAGCATATTACTATCTGCATAAGTGGGTATGAGGTCGATATGCAAGACCAATAAAATAAGTTCCATATCAGAAAGTTTAGTAAATTAAAGAATGAATTTATATGTTCAACACCACATATTAGGTGTTTCTATAGAGGAGAATAGAAGAAAGGCTGGACTACTTTTTCAGCAGTGTAGCAGTGCTGTGCAGATGACAGACTCCATGTTCAACCAGGTCTTATCTTCATTTGCACTAGCTAGATTTTTTAGGCTCTGAAACTAATCTCTGTAGCAATGAGTACCCCTCTGTAAATCTCATCCAATAATGCAACAGATCACATCCCCTTCAGATGCATTCTTCCAATGCCAGCTTTTGTATAATAGGGCTTAAGTCCCCTGAGTCTTCTTTCCAAGCAATCACCACTCCTGGAAACCAGTAAGGACTCCTCAGTTGGGTTTGCTATCCAGAGCAGTTGCCTCCATTCAATTTCCAAATGTCAGAAGGAGATGCTTAGTACTGGTCAGAAAGGCAGTAGTTTAACCCTTAGCAACACTTTCCAGGAAAGACACACACAGGTCATGTACTACTATAGAAAACTGATACTGTAGAAGGAACATCCTTTTTTTTCAGACTTGCAATACCTTCACACTCACTCTTACACATGCTTGTTGGTATTTGTTATGGTCAATCACCTGACAACAAGCAACTGAAAGGAGAAAGAGTTTATTCAAGTTCACAGTTCAATGGGATACAGTGCAAGAAAGACATAGGATCTGGTGAGATAGACATAATCACAGGAGCTTGAGGCAGCTGGTCACATTGAGTTCATAGCCAGGAAACAGAGAAAGACGAATGCTGATGCTCAGCTTGTTGTCTCCTTTTTATTAAGTCCAAGAGAAAATCATACCACTACCCACATTTGTAGTGGGCCTTCTCACCTTAGGTAACCTGCTCAACCTAATACTGTGCAGGAATGCCTGAAAGTTCATCTCCTAGGTGAACCAGGCTATTGGTAAGTCGAGAGTGTTAATTACTGAGGTGTTTTATTATGCTCAAACAAAACCTGAAGTTGAAGGAAAGCTCCAATAATGCTGAAGATACCATAGAATTATGAAACAGAGCCCAGAGGTCCCTGAGCTGGAACTGACCTAAAGCTCCTTCCAGAAGACTAGTATTCTTGGATCTAGAAGGGGCTATTTAAGCTTCTGAGCAAATGAAAGGGGAAATAATATAATTATATTATAATCTCAAAAGAAAAAAAATTTTAAAGAATAAAAACAAAATATGTAATGTTAGGTATTTTACAACAACAACAACAAAAGAGCTTTGCATAGCCTGTCAATTTCAAGGTTGAAAATACAAAATTAGCTTTGCTGAAGTGTTTGGTCTCTCTTTAGAGCCTATTGACTGGATCACAAGACAACAGAAAAGCAAAAATGGCTCTACAGGGAGGAGATAAACACATGAGGTAACATTTCTAATTATAGTTTCTGTTTATTTTTAATAATGTGTACATGCAAGCATGTGTGTGTGTGTGTGTGTGTGTGTCACATGTGATCTCACTGCTTACAGTCAAAAGTGCTATAGTTGCAGCTGTTTTTGAGCTGTCTAATACAGGTACAGGCAACTGAACTTGGATTCTCTGCAGGAGAAACGCATGCTCTTTTCTGAGTCACAACCTTAGTAATCTGTATACTTTACTGACAAGAATACCATCTGTGACCCTGTGACATTACCCATTGTTACAAAGAACAGAACCCTCCATATTTCAATTGCTATCTTGAATTCAGAGGTAACTCACTGTAGGCACATACAGTAAGTACTAGAATCTAGTTACTATGTTTAAGAAGGGGCCTTCTCTCTAGGACACCTATAATAAGAGGAATACTGCTTTGTGTGAAGAGAACAAATTCTCTTCGGAACCTACCAGTGTCCCATTCCTATGGTTAATAAGTCTCTTGCTCTGATGGGGAATCCATCTTAATACCTTTCTCTCAAACCTCCCTCTTTTACATCCCCTCAGATAAACATCAATCATATCAGACTTCCAGCCTTGGTGAGTTGCATGTGTGCAGTCCAAGACAGCTATCACTGATGCCCAACACAGAAATGTAAACTTACTTAAAACATGGAGAATTTTTCTTGTAATTTAATAGAGTAATACTCAGACAGTACTGCTGTAGATGAAAATTGTCATATTTTAGGGTCAAAAACTCAGCAAGACTACATGGATCAAATATGTAGAGATTAAATATTGTTTTTGATTCCACATGGCCTGATCAGATGTGACTGATATTTTAACCAGATAGTAGAGTCAAGTAGGTATCTTTTTCCAGTGTGGCTGGACACAACCTAATCCATTTAGTGTTCCAAGAAGACACAAAGCATTAAAAAAGAGGCATTCACAAGTCCCTTTTTCCAATTTTCCTGCTATATCTGCTGTCTCTTTTTATCTTTTCTAGCCAGCAGTCGGGACTTGCCCTCCTAGCAAAGCTTGCTTCTCCAGATTTCAAACTTCAGATTTAGTTACACCATCAGTTCTCTTTATTTGCTTTTATCTTCTTGGATTTGGGGCATTGTCTAGTTAAGAAATATCAGATCATGATACTTCCCAGATACCACAATCGAGGGGACCAACTCCTTACAAGAAACCTCAGTTTAATTGGCCTATTGAGGAAAGGTAGCTGAGCCAAACTTGTCACGGTTGTGTGTGTGTGTGTGTGTGTGTGTGTGTGTGTGTGTCTGTCTGAATTGTGTTATTTCTTTTTGTGGAGAAAGCTGACTAGTATAAATAAGAATAGGAGAAAATAAATAATAAGCATACCTTCAAGATATTTGCATTTATACTCAGGTAAGAAGGAGAAGCCTGACTCCCATCACCTTTTACTTACATAATGAATAAGCTTCAATCAGGAAAGAACACATGGTACCTAACAGCTAACAGACTAGCATCTGCCTTGTTTGTGTGTTACACAATCCCTACAAGAGTGTGAAGACACCCTAACAGAAAGTGAAACTTTTAACAGGGTCATCTATCACTTTAAATAGTTTCTATGGTAACCTGACTCATGAGCACACTTGGAATTTGATTTCTATACCACAAGTGACCTTTCCAGATTCCACAGCCATCATGCATATTCTCTTTTGATGGTCCACTGAGCCTTCTTCTTCACTCACATCTGAACCCTTAGCAGTCTCCTACATCCTGACAAGCGCTGCCTTCCACAGTGAATTTAAGATGGTTACCTGAAAACATCTGTGTATTTTAAACAACAGCCTATAAAAATAGTCAGCTGCTTTGTGACAAATATAGAATCATATAATGGGGTGACAGAAGAGTAAGGATGTGGAGAGAAATAGATGATGGTTAACATATAAAGAAATAAGTAGATAGAAAAAAGACTAAAAGTCTTTCCCTACCTGGGATACTCGTAAATAAATTGCACTAGAAATGTCAGAAAAGATGGTGCTATATTAATGACCGATAATGGGTAATCAGTCTCATGGCCCAGGAGTATTTTCAACACATGCTTTCCACACAGAAAATTCCCTTGTACATCTGGATCATAGGTTGTCATGATTGAAGTAGGGCAGCGACTCAAGGCAGGAGCCAGGAGCCAGAAACAAAGGCAGACCCCCAAGGAAGGGCTGCTACAGACTTGTCCCCCATTGTTCACTCAGGCTGCTTTCCTATAAGATCCAGAACCAGTGGCGCTTCGGTGGTGGTGCCTACTGAGGACTGAGTCCTCCCACATTAGTCATTAATGAAGAAAAATGCCCCACAGATTTGTCTAATGGCTAATTTGATGGAGGTAGCTCCGCAGCAGAGGATCCTTCTTCCTAGGTAATATGGATTTGCGGCGAGTTGACAAAATTTAACCAACACACTAGCCCTTTCTCCCATTCTCTGCAGTGCTCTTTTCTTTTTTAGTAAACTAATTTTCTTCTATTTCTCTGTGTCCCTGCTCAAACGATTTATTCCTTCACATGAGGAAAAACAAATCTTGATAGATATCCCCCGAATTCCTCTCTGCTCCTATAACAGTGGACCATTAAAAAATAAATACAGAGCAATCTTTATTTTAATTTTGAGAAGAAATTTAGAATTTGTATTTTGGCAGAACTAGATTCTGTTCATGAACATACAATCATGAAGGTTGCTTAACTTCAGGGAAAATCCACTTTTATATATGTTTCATTATTTTGTATTGTATTAGAAGAATAGTAACACAGCCTTAATTTAGATGGAAATAAACTGCATGTCTTTCATGTGTCTTCTTTTTTGTAACCAAAGTTGTTGGAAAAGATGGTTGGTTGAAGGACTCTCACAGGTTCCCACATTCTTGGTGACTAAATACACATACCTTTCCATATCTATGAAGGGTAATCCACATCTGAATCTATTTTATTTTTGAAGTGAGAAATCTAATTAACTATTTACATCTCACAAGATGTTTTCTTTCGAGGTTTCCTTCTCGAATTTTTGCCTCACTGCAGGAAAGAATCCAATAATCAATCAATCAATATGATTGATAGTAATGTGAGTGTGTGAATAGGAGTGCACATGTGTGTGTGTGTGTGTGTTTATGTGTGTGTGTGTGTGTGAGAGAGAGAGAGAGAAAGGGAGAGAGAGAGGGAGGGAGGGAGAAAGAGAGAGAGAGAGAGAGAGAGAGAGAGAGAGAGAGAGAGAGAGAGAGAGAGAGAGAATGATCCTGTAAATATCATCTTGGGATTTACAGCCCTTGTTTTGACACAGAACTCCTCAGTGGGACTTGTGAGTTCAATATTCAGCTAGACTGGCAGGACAATTAGACCTTGACATCCTCCTATTGTCACATCTCATCACTTCCAGTACAAGCACATGATAGCATACCCCGTTTTTTATCTGAGTGCCCATGCAGTGTGCATGCAGATCCCCAAGCATGCACAGGAGGCACACTTTATGAAGGGAATTATTTCATAGTCCAGTGATACATGCAGATTAGCAGAGAACAGCAAATAATATATATTTTTAAATGCCATCAACAGGGAGTGACAACCACCTGCTTGGCTATTCCTTCTCTCTGTTCTCTCCATGATAATGTGTTTTAATAGAAGAATGCTTGGTTCATACTGAACTTGATAGAGAATTAGGATGGCTGACTTCACTGGAGATGTTGAAGAAAGAGAATTATATACAACAGTCTAGCAAGGTACTGGACAGGGGGTAAACAATGAAAGAAGAGGAAATCAACAAGGATAAGTGTAGGTGCTGAGCAGCCTTCTCCTTCCAAATATATTCAGGTCACTCTGCTATCACATTTGAAGTATGTCAAATGCTGACAGAAATCCAATAAAATCCATCCAACTAAAAGCTTGCAACTGTGGCAGAGGGGTGTCATCCAAAAGGAGATCTTGTAGTAATAACACAATTACAGTGATTTTCTCTTGATTGATGGGTTAGATATGACAGCAACTCTTGTTCAAGGACTTCTGAGAGGGAGGACTGGGTACCACTATAGTCTCTGTAATGGGACACTTTAATATAAATCAAATGTATTGGCCATGATCATCCACACACAATCATCTGTTCAGAAGATGTTGCTGTTCAGCGACACAGTGGACATTGTCAGGGTCTTATGTGTTTATAACTAAGGTTAATAAAATAAGTCTGGTTTCTCTTCCCTGAAGACAGAGTCATAAATTCCTGATACCATTGATAAAGGACAAATTGCCCACTGAGACAAGTATGTGTTCCTATAGAACTTACAATTGGAGATGTCAAACAAATAAACATACTACTTTTTAAAAAAGGAAATGACTTAAAACTTTGAGTGAAGTTTTTAGGACTCTATCTCATTCATAAAACTAAACAAGGCTCTTCGTAAATCTATCTTACAATTTTGTTTATAAAAACAAGTGCTTTTTTTTTTTTTTTTTTTTTTTACTTATAAGCTTTACTGCAAATTATACTCTCTGACAAATGTAACGTGAGAGCTACCTAAATCCCCTATGTGGGCATATAAAGATACGTAAGCATGATTTGCCTTTGAGAATCCATGCCTATCCTATTAGGGTGATTTCCAGAATGCCATTCTTTCTAGTTTTAAGTCTCTAGCTATGCCTCATATTGGCTCATCCTGAACTTCTTTTCTCATTGAAGCCATAAATCTTGGAATTTGTCTGAATGGAGGTTTCTGAAAAGAACTTGGTTTTCTGCCAGTGATGCTATAGAGGTATGGTTCCACCTCTGCTGCTGATATTTACAAAACATTCTTTCTGTACCCAGCACTCAGCATAGGTCATTTGTTAGCACACACTTTAGCCAGATTGCAGCGTAGGCCAGAAATATCCTAACTTATTAAGCTGAGAAAAAGAGCTGGTAGAACTGATAATTCTGAGAAACATTTCTAAATCATAAATTGCTGTGAACCAATTTCATTTCTTTACAATTAAACAGTACCCATTTGAAGCAGAACAGACTGAGAGGTACACAGAGAAAATAAAAGTGAATTCATAAAGTAAGACTTATGCTTAACCAGGAAAGATTAACCTTTGTGCTTGCCTAGGATGGAGGCAAGCAAAAGTCTGCCCAGTCCTATGCAAAAGGACAAGGGAGAAACACTCAGTGGTACTTCCTTCTCCCTTTGCTTATCAGATATTTTGAATGAAAAGTTAGTATATTAATACCTCATTTACACGCTTTAGAGAAATCAAGGCAGAAGTGAGCTGGAAGCGTGTCCCTGCAGGTTAACTTTCCCAAAAGACGATATATATGCTTTGGGGGAAGAGAAGTCATCAACAGTCTTGCACAGCTGAAACCCTATGATATGGGCCTAATCTACCAGGTGATGTGTGCCCACTTGTACACCAATGGCACTATTGTTACAGCAGTAACCACTTTCTGATTAGATTTGATGTCTAATTTACAGCAAGGAATTCATTCTTTGTGCTGTGAACACATTCAGGAAACCATGGTCAGTGAGTTCATAGGCCATAAGGGGAAAACTGAAAATTGATGTTTATCCAAATTGATTTAGCATCAAACTGCCTTCTAAATTATTTGCATTTAGATCCATAATTAAATGCTACTTTTAATCGTAATAAGAAAAACCTTTCCTTACAGTGGATAATGGCGAACAAAAAGACTGCATGTCTACACAAGATCATGAGAATAACAATTGCTCAGCCATGAACAAGACATTTATTCTGTCTCCTCTCAGGCTCATGAAATCATGCAGAAGAGGGGAACAGAAAAGAATATAAGGGCCAAAAACAGGGAGAAGGGCTGTGAGAGGTTTTTGCTTTGTGTGTGTGTGTGCATGTGTGTGTGTCTGTTTCTATGTGTTTATGTGTAGGAGCGTGTGTGTTTGTGTGTATGTGTATGTGTGCACATGTTAGACAGTTATGAACTCACAGCAGCTGTAAATGCCTGCACTTAGTTTCACAACAATGGGCCCATCAGCAGCCAGGCATGGAGGGAGGATGGGCTCTAGACCCTAACTCTCTCTGTAAAGCTATATGCTATGAATAGATTCACAGAGGAGAAAGGCACTGACTTAAAATATTGACCAGCTGATCATGACTCTGCCTAGCTCTAAAAGATATTTGCAAGCCAATGGTCACAAAGATTGCTATGACTAAACTAAATGAGTTTCAAAACAAAGGTCTTGTATCTGGACAAAGGGAAGGTAGGGAAGAGATAGGGCTTCACAGGAATGGAAGAGAGATAAAACAGGGAGTGGGAGAGAGTAATCAGAATGCATTATCTACATGTTTAAAATCATCAACATACAAAACTAATTTTATAAGATGAACGATGGGTGTCTAAAGGAAACTAATTTATATATTTAAAATGTACAATATTTTGTTTACTGTAAATAGTGTATTAGCAGAGTTATAGGAGGTCATGCCTGAAGAAAAATTTCAAAGACACATATAGAACAAGCATCTTCTCTGTGATGCCCTCAAAGAATCTAGGCTAAAAGGAAGAACTTTTCCAGACTCAGAAACCTTCCACTAATATATCTCAAAAATCCTGCAATAATTGTCCCTTTTGAGAATGGAGACTCTTCCTCCATGAGTATAATGGTAGAGTCTGGGTATGAATTAAAATCATCTTCACTAATCTCTATTCACAGTTTTTTTCCTGGAGGCTGCACAGAGCAGACCCTGCTGAGTCTGTGAGCACTTTGAGTTCAGTTGACTTTATTGACTTATAGGACTACCAGTGAAAGATAGTGAACATTCCAATATACACATTTTATGTCTTATTTGTAAATCTATTATGGCTTTAGAACCATGAGTCATGCCTACAATGAGTCAGTCACCTCTGGTAAAGCTCATCTATAACTGCCAAGTATGGACAGCTAATTTTCAAAGCCAAATTTGGCTTCCTGATTTGGATTTATAAGTACATTTTTCTTGAACATCTCACTACTCAAGGCATGTAAGCACCCCATGAAATTCTCTGGAAAACTATGTTGTTGAAGTTAAAGAGCTTACTCAGAGGTTATTAGCACTTACTGGGCAATCATGAGAAATGCTTGTTGTATCTCAACATCCCTATAATAAGCAAGGCACTGGGCACAAGCTTGTAACCTCAAGTTGGAGGTGGGAAAAAACAGTACTGCTGGGGCTCTTTGACTTCCAGCCATGGTGAGAAAGCACAAGCTCCTGGTTCCAGGAGATGCAGTCAAAGGAATCAGGAAAGAGTGAAGAAGGAAGATACCAGATGAGCTTTCTGGCCTGTGAACAGGTATGTAAATCTGAACATATATGTATGCATACACTCACACATACACACATACACACATATGTATATAAATATATAATTATGCATAATATATATATAACTATTTTAAAGTAAGAAAACTGTCATAGTCTGTGTTTTAAATAATATCCTGAACATAAACTATAAACAATAGCTTAAAAAGAGGCAAATAAATAATCTTTAGTCATTCTAAATTTTTCTGTTTTTTCAATCCCCTCCACCAACAGCTTCTGCCTTGGGAGATTCACTTCATGGCAAGAATGTAGAGACTGGAGAAAGAAAAATTTTAAATATATATAAAGTAAGTCACTTGGCAATGAGAGAGTATAAACCATTTTCTACAAAGAGAATATGCTCCTAAAAAATCTAAGACATAAATATAGGAAAAGTGAATTATATATATATATATATATATATATGTGTGTGTGTGTGTGTGTGTGTGTGTGTCTATACTGTGCCATATGCTTGTGACTTTGTGGCCCAGTGCTTCAGGGATTTACTCTCAGTTCACCAGACACACTCCTTTTTCTTAATGAACTGTTTTCAAATATATTTCTAATCACATATTGCTGGTCTAATACTCTTACCCAGGACATAAGAGTCTTCAAACTTTTCTAGGTGCATTAGAACTCAGAAAAATGTCCACAATTCACCATTTAAACATTGATCTTTTCCTTAGCAATAAAAGCCTGGGCTGGACTTGAGTCACCTAGCAACAACATAAAAGGGATTATGAACCTGCTACAAGGTCACAAATCAGAATGAGCTAGGGTTAAGTTACGGTAGACTGGTTATTAAGGTAAAAGAAAAGCTTCATGGGCTGGGCACACAAACAGATGGCCCATTTGTAGTTCCTTCTCCCTGAATTCCTCAAAACCATTCACAGAGAAATGTCCTGGCCTCTCCTACCCTCAATTTTGGCTCTGACTAGAAGCCATAAGACAAGTGTGGCTGACACATGTCTCTTTACATTTTTTTAATTTTGTGTATGTGTGTGTCTGTGCACAGGTATGCAGGAGCCCAGGGATACTTAGGAGGGCACTGGATCACGTAGAGCTAGAGGTATACATTGTTGTGAGCTACCTAATGTAGGTGCTAGGAAACAAGCCCAGGTCCTCAGCAAGAGTGGTAAAACTCTTTACTGCAGAGCATTTGACTCTAATTTTAAGACACCCCACCCTCAAGAAAATGTAGCAGATCTGGATTGAAATTTCTTACTTTGACTGATTTCAGATTTCATTGGAGGGGCTATTTTCAGACTTCTATCACTGTGCTGGACTGTTAATTCACACAGAATGCTCCTGTGGGTGTTTGCTGTGTTTCTAATCATCATTCAACCACTACAACATGATGTTGGATGAAAAATAAAGCCAGCCGTGCAAGGCTGAGCTTCAATCAAGAGACATCAAGCAGAGCCAATCAAGCATTTATAAGCTAAGGAAAAAGCTGATCTTGATTCAATCTCATTTGTGGCGAAAGATTTCAAAGCCAGTTCTTGATCTTTTTTCCCAAACAACTGTAACAATTTCTAATTTGATTTATCTGAAAACTATCAAGCCCAACTGGTCTGCCACCCAGAAATGCAAGGAATGGCTGCCCCTGTGCTTCTTGATTTACAAACTCAAGGAGAGCCCAGTTCAAATTAAGGCTCTTTTTCATGTTTGGAGAATAATAGGCTCCTTCACAGATTCATTTATTTATTCAACAGATGGTTTATAAGCAGCCCATGCCAGGTCAGATTTGTTTCTCTGGCTAAAAACAGAAGTCTGGAGGAAGGCATGCTTAGACATGGCCCTACTGAAGTCTGCATGGCAACAGAATGAGGCTCATAATTATGCAATCACCGCTGAGACCAAGAGCCATGAGGGTGGTGTGCATCTACCTGTGATGAACACAACAGAGCTGCATGAAGTTACTTTGATTTAAGCTTTTATACTACTAGAAAGGAGTTGAAATGGGAGCAGGATTTGGATTAAGAAACAAAAATGAAAGAAACTAGAAAGGGCCAATTGTTATTTGAGAAAACAAGACAAAACAAAACAACAACAAAAACAAACCAGGATGTTTGGCATCAAGATACAATGGATGTCAATGCTTTGTTTCTAGCAAAAGAAGTATTTAAGCATACAGATCAGGCTTTTTGGAGGTTCAGTCAAGGGGCATCAAGGGGATAATCTGTGGTATTGTAAGGAGAGCTCCTCCAAGGGGCAAAATACTTAAGGAGACAGGGACCTTTTTCTTGTAATCCATTCCTCTAGCTTGTCAATACTGCCACCCCAGAAATAGCCACAGCAACAACAAACAAGAAGTGGTCTTTGGTCACTTTGTGTGTGTGTGTGTGTGTGTGTGAGTGTGTGTGTGTGTGTGTGTGTGTGTGTGTGTGTGTGTGTGTGTGTG
>OU015747.1:73213978-73225169 GCA_907169655.1 Acomys percivali
TGTGTGTGTGTGTGTGTGTGTGTGTGTGTGTGTGTGTGTGTGTGTGTACATGAGCATGCCATACCATAAATCACACATTGAAATCAGATGACAACTTGAATGGGGGAGCCAGTTACTTCTTCCTAATTGAGATGTGAGAACTCATGTGACCATGGGCTTTATACACCAAACCATCTTGCTGAAACTCATTTTGTTTTTGAAGAGAGTGTCTGTCAAAGAAACTGGAGCTTATCAATTAATCAAAATTCACTGGTCAACAAGCCCCAATATCCTTTTGCCTCTGCCTCTCCAGCTCTGGGATTACAGACATGTGCCACCATGCCCAGAGTTTTACATGGGTACTGAGTCTGACCTCTAGGCTTCATGCTTGTGTGGTGACCATTTTCTAGCCTGAGCCAGCCGCAAAGTCCCCAACTTCACTTTTGTCTTTGCTATTTTCTCTGTTGTCTCAAATTTTCTGCTGAAACTGTGACTTTGGATTCTGTTTTGGTTCCCTAACTCTTGATATCACCCTTTATAGCCTAACTTCTTTGTTTCTCTCTAGAGCACAAAAAAGAAAATTCCCACCAAAACTTTTAATATTTTCAATAATTTTGAACCTCACTGTAAGACAAAACCCAAAGGAGGATTTAGGGATTTGAAGGTGGAGGGAGAAAGTGAAAAATATACCTATTGTTAAGCTTAAAGAAAGCTTGCTTGTGTTAAATTAAAAGATTAACAAATGCAACTTTATTCTGGATGTCTCTTTTAGATTTTAAGTTAAATGTATTTAGCTGATAATATAAAAACTGTACCCAACAGGACTCCTACCTTATGATGCATCAATTTACAAACAGAGTATATCTCCAGGGTCCCAATCAGTTATTTTTACAGTATAAAGTAATTATTATAAAGCAGACAGAATTGAAAATATTTTAACAGGTTTAATGTCTTAGCTGAAGAGAGCAAATTTTATCACCTGTTACAGCACCAGGGGAAAAATAGAAGAGAACTGAGCATCAGCAGGAATTGGAGAGGAAATTGCAAACCTCAGAGCCAACTCACAGGAAGTGGTGAGCTGCTGTAGTCTTACTGAAAATGTGGGCAGAACTCTCCAGGAATAAGGGCCTTTGGGAGGAGGAAGGTAAGCCACACTGAAAAATCTTTAGTTAAAATATGACAACGTTTTGTGTGAATCAAAACCTCAGATAGAACATGGAGAAGTCAG
This sequence comes from Acomys percivali, assembly GCA_907169655.1. NCBI lineage: Eukaryota > Metazoa > Chordata > Mammalia > Rodentia > Muridae > Acomys > Acomys percivali. The sequence goes on from OU015747.1 coordinate 73,215,186, forward strand.
CCATTGGATTTTTTTCTCAAACATACTCACCTACAGAGGGAGTGCACATTTTACCCAAGAAGTTTTCTTAACTTGTTAAACTATAGGGGCTCATAAATGAGAGTAATTGTGGTTTCTTCATTACTTAAGTACATACTGCAGTGACAAAGTTAGATAACCTCCTGTTTCCGTAATCATGACCATAGGCCTGTACTTGAGAGTTGATTTCTTATGCGTTAGTGTGGCATGCTTCTAAAACTGTGTCCAGGCAACATGTAAAATCATGACTACATACATGACCCTTTATGTACTCATACTTCTGCCTACTAGATATCTAGGGCTTCTAGTACTTTTAATACAATTTTTGTTAATATTTTTGTGTATACATACATACATACATACATACATACATACATACATATATATATATATAAAACACATAAACACATTCACTTCATGCCCCTTCTCTTACTTCCCTCACCCACACCCACCCACACCTTTCCAGCCCTCATGTTTTCCTACAAATGTATTTCTTATATTCATAACTTTTTGTCTCTGCTATTGTTTCCCAGAGCTTAACTGAGATAATGTATGTGACCACATGTTTAGAATTATCCACTAGTCTACTGGGCTCACCAGCAGCTACAGCGATGGATAAAACTATGCCCTCTCTTCTCCCAGAATCTTTGAGTTGGCAGCAGTTCATTAGTAGTAGACAAATTTTAAATAAAGAATTTTCAAATAACAGAGTAATTAGGAGATAGAATATTTATTTTTTGATGAGTTTCAGTACCGAAGTCACCCTTCTTTGCTGAATTTTCACAATGTAGTTCGACACCCTAAATTTTCAACTTTGGTCAGCTACCAGAATATTAATTAGATTTTCATAATTTGAGTTCCAGGGATCACTGTAGGGAATTAGAAACTTTCCTTTCTTCTATTATTGTTCCTCAATGGGCATCTCAGTTGCTCTGTATATGCACTTTACTTTCTTTTTGTTCTCTCTCTCTCTCTCCCTCCCTCTCTCTCTCTCTCTCTCTCTCGTGTGTGTGTGTGTGTGTGTGTGTGTGTGTGTGTGTGTGTGTATGTGTGTGTGTATGTGTGTATACGTGAGAGAGAGCGAGAACATGTGTGAAAGTGGGTGCATAGTCACATATGTATACATGATGCAGGAAGAGGCAAGAGGTCAATGTATAATAACATGCCTCAGTTGTTGTCTAGTTTTGTCAGGCAGATTCTTTCACCAGTTAGCCTAGACTGGCTGGCCAGCAACCCTTGAAAATTAGATGATCTTTACCCCTCAGTGCTGGGGTAGCCAGGGCATGCCTCTATGTCTTGCCTTTACCACAACTATTATTATGAATATACTGTGTATGTGTATATGCTTGATATGCATTAATGTATGTGAGTACTGCCACACACATAATACAGAAAATACAAGACAAAATTTGAAAGTTAATTTTCTCCTTCCGTGTTTGTGGTAGGGCCTCTCTTATTACTTATCTTCTGCTATATACTACACGTTAGCTGGACAACAAGCTTCTAGATGATTCTCTTGTCTCAGGCTTCCATCTTATTGTAGGTGGGCTGAAGTTATAGATACATGTCACAATGTCTATCTTTTGTATGTCTTTGGAGATCAAACTCAGGTCCTCAGCCTTGAAAGTCAAGTACTGTATGAACTGAACTCTCTCCTGGCCCCAGCTGCTTTCTGTCTACTAGAGTCAGATTCCTCAGAAAGCTAGGGACCATGTTCTATAGCAAAGTACTTGGCCACTTGTGCACTGCATGTTTGCCTGCTAACCATCTGTTGTTGTGCAGGTCTGAATCTGAGTCTAGGCAGCAAAAGCTACACTAGTCTTGATGCTTCATTCACTGTACAATATTCTATGTCCTAAAGGACACACTGGGGTTTTCACAATAACTTCCTATATTTTAGCATCATCAGAGAGGATTTATTTGCATCATCATACATGATTTATCTGTCATGTGGAGTACACATGTGAAGGTCAGAGGAAAACACATAGATATCAGTTTCCTCTCTCATTCTGCTGTGTCAATTTCCCAGATCAAAGGCAGGATGTCAGCCTTTGCATCAAGCCCTTTACCCATCAATCCATTTCACCAGCCCTAAATATCTTCCTTGTGTTCTCAATTTGGGATGCTGTTCATGCTCCACCACTGATTAGAAAACTGTTCTCTCTGCCTGGAACTGTCTGGGAGACACTTGCTCTTCAAAGCCAGGGACAGAAACTTCAATTAACATAAGCGAGGCTCCAGAGCTATGCAGAGGTGTGAGATGTGTTCTTTTGGAAGCACTTAGTCCTCAGACAGGATTCTCAGCCTTTACCTTCAGCCAGGAGGATGAGCCTAGCAACTGTGTGTGTCAGAAGATGGAGGTGTGGGGAATGAGGTGGACTAGATACTTAACTTTCTGCCACCACTTTGCTTAGTTTAGTCAGAGGCAAAGATTCTTCTCCATGCTCTCCTTTCTCAAAAACTGCTCAGGAGAGATTCCTTAAGTAATTAGCTAATGGCAGGGGCCATTTCCGAAATGCATCATTGATTTTTAATACTCAGCTAAGCGCTGTTATTTGTAGATCTTCCCAGTACTGTGAGCATACATTGGTAAATGTTTTTTTATCTGTGCACTTGGATGTGAAAGTCATTCAGGTCCTCAGGACAAAAAAATTATGTATAATAAAAATGAATAAAAGCTGATGGTACCGTGCTTTCCAGAAGAGAATGAAGAAGACTGTAAATGACTGAGTCTCCTACTGCACATCCTTGGCACTTCTTAGCCCTGACTATAATTTATATTTTCTTATAAAGCATACATAGTAATGACTACTCTCAGCCTGCAACATGCAGATGTGTCAGAGCCAGGGCCCCATCTGGCCACAGGTCCATCAGTTTCCCCTCTCTCTGTTTACTGCCTCTCTAGTAGTGGCATCCCAACCTGTCACTCCTCTACAAGCTAGCACTCTGAAGCACATGTCTCCAAAGGAAAAGGCCCTATATACTATTCCTAAAGGAGCTAAAATGAAGGAGTAATGTGCTTATCTCTTTAGGAGAAAACTTCTAAAAAAACTGAGCTGATTTCAATCTGCATTTGTTTATGTTTCTAACTTCTATTTTCTTTTTATCTCTTTCTCTCTCTCATTTCCTGCCCCTTGTCTCTCACTTTTTTCCTTTCTTTCCAACAGCCAAATCATGAAGCACAGGTTCGTCTCTTAAACATTATGTATCCAGGGCTCTTTGAATGCTTGATCCTTTTGCCTACACAGCTCCAGTACATGCACTTTAGTTTCTTCTTTATCTCAACTCCTTTAAATTCTCAAATTCTAATTTCTCAAATCACCAGTCAGTACCATGTAATTGTGGCAGTCCGAGCAGGCTTTCCTTACTCTATGGGATGGACGTGGAAATTAAGGCCGACTTTAAACTATGCAGCTTTAGTAAAACCTTTGAGGCATGCTTGTCTCATACCAGTCTTAGAAAGCTGAGGCAGGAGAATTCAGGCCAGTTTGGGCTATATAGCAAAATTTTGTTTCTAAGCACCTAAACAAAACAACTACAAAATCAGTAACCCGATAATTTTTATTTTCATAAAACTTTAAATTTCAGAAAATTGTTTTAAATCATAGTAGTTATTTCAGCTTTTCTTTTGGCAGAAGAAACCATAACAATTCAAACTTCAAGCAGTTGACCTTTAAGGAAATAGAGATAAACTGATATAATTTTTCAGTAATATTTAATCAGATTTTTAAAACTTTTAATCTAACTGTTGAAATTACTTTAAGTAAAAGGTTAGTCTTAAAAGCAAGACTTTAGACATTGTGTTCCTCCCTTTGGTCATTAGACTTAAAATGGATGTGAAGAAACAGAAATTCCCTAACACTCTCATGCTCAAAGAAGGAAACGACTGACATGTGGCCACAGTCAGAGGAGAAACCTGTCTCCTAGGAAGGGATCTCATAGGGTGCTGACAAGTGATCATATCCCAGTACAAGAGAGGCTAGAACTGAGATTATGTTAATGATGGGCAGAACTACACCTTGATTAAGACCTCTTAGTCTGAAAGTCATACCCCATTCTCCACTCACCTGTGGAGAATGTTCTGCCCATTGGCTAGATCTGGGTAAGGGTTTAAAGTTTACCGCCTGTATTGTCCTTGGCTGGTGCCTTAGTTTGAGCAGGACCCCTGGGCCCAAATCTGCCTATCATAATGTTCTACTTGTAGGTTTCTAGGACCCTCTGGATCCTTCTACTTTGCTATTCTCCCATGCTTCTCTCATCTAGAGTCCCACGAACTCTGGTGCCTCATATATGATCATGTCCCCTAGAGGGGGAGACCTGGAGGCACTCAAAGGAAGGATAGCAGGTTACCAAGAAGAAACCTGATACGCTATGAGCATATACAGGGGGAAGAAATCTTCCTCAGGAACAGTCATAGGGGAGGGGAATAAGGGGAAAATGGGAGGGAGGGAAGAATGGGAGGATACAAAGGATGGGATAACCATTGAGATGTAACAAGAACAAATTAATAAAAAAATTAAAAAAAAGACCTCTTAGTCATATAATAAGACAGTTGGCCTCAAAGGTGACAAAATCATACCCATGAAAACCGCAGGGCATGAGAATATGCAATACAATGCTGTGTTGTCCTGCTATGCTGATGGACCACATTGCCACTAATGCTAATTTTCAAAAGGAAATTTTCAAAAGGAAAACATCCTTTCCAAAAGATGGATTTATTGTGTATGTTCATGAAGAAGGATAGATGGATGAAAATGGAATGAAAGTGTGGATTGAAAAAGTGTGGTCCAAAAATCCTGGAGGGCTTCTGAAAACATCTGCTTTATTATTGCTTGACCAGTTAGGAACACATATTAGCAAAACAACAAAAATCAGATTTAAAGAGGTGATGACTCATCTTGCTGGAATTCCTGTGGTCTTACCAGCCAGTTGCAACCTCTTGATGTTTCTATCATCCAACTATTTAAATACTTTATGATAGAAAAGTAGAACAAATTGATGGCTTCTGGGAATCATGACCTGACTCCAAAAAGAAGAATGAAAAAGCCTAATATCATGCAAGTTTGTGAATGGGTTAAAACATCATAGCCATAAGTGAAGAAGGAAATTGTTGTACAATCATTCAAAAAATGTGTCATTAGCAATGCCTCAGATGGAACTGAAGATAATATTATATATAAAGATAGCAAAGAAAGTGATACAAGTTATTGTCAGCAACTGAGCTTCCTAAATTCAAACACTAGTGATAATGAGTTTTAGGGGTATTGAGAAATCTAGAAAAGTTCTTTAGTCTCTAAGTCTTCTTCCTGTTGAGTTAACACTGTTTAATATTACTGTATTTTATTGTATTTTAATAAATATTTTATTAAACTACTACTAATTTGGTTCAGAATATTTTTTCATGTTTTATTGCTCTAAAAACTGGGTACATATTATGATCTGAAAAATATGGTAAATCTTCAGCCTGGAGCCATGGCACATGCTGGTAATCCCAGCACTCAGGGAGGTAGAAGCAAGAGGATCTCTGTGAGATAATGTCCAGCCTGGTCTACAAAAAGAGTCCAAGACAGCTGGGGCTACACAGAGAAAGCCCGTCTTGAAACAAAACAAAACAAAAAACTGAATGTATCTTCTTTCTTGGTGTTTTTTTCTCTATCACTTTTTAGAGTTAATTTATTGAACTTAGTTTGATTATTGAAAATAGATCCTAGGTCTAACAGATAGATATGATTCTATAGATATATAAGGTAAAATAGATAAGGTTATAAAAGCCTCAGAGAACAACAGAATATGGCATTTAAATATGTTTTTATCGTAGAAGAATGGATAAAGAAACTGTGGTACCTTCTACTTTGCTATTCTCACATGGTTCTCTCATCTAGAGTCCCAATAGGCTGTCCTCCCATCTGTCCCAGTTTCCTGGTAAGTGAAGGGTTTCATGGGACATGCCCCTTGGGCTAGTATGCAGATATAAGTGAGTATATACCATTTGAGTCTTTCTGTTTCTGGGTTAACTCACTCATTATGATCATTTCTAGCTCAATCCATTTATCCACAAATTTCGGGAATTCCTTGTTTTTAATAGCTGAGTAGTATTCCATAGTCTCCACACTTGAGTGGAGAGTGGGATATGACTTTCTCACGTACTCTGGTGCCTCACATTTGACCATGTCCCCTGGAGGGGGAGACCTGGTGGCACTCAGAGGAATGACAGCAGGTTACCGAGAAGAGACTTGATACCCTATGAGCATATACAGGGGGAGGTAATCCCTCTGAGGAACAGTCATAGGGGAGGGGAATAAGGGGAAAATGGGAGGAAGGGAAGAATGGGAGGATACAAGGGATGGGATAACCATTGAGATGTAACAAGAATAAATTAATAAAATAAAATAAAATAACATAAAATAATAAAAATATCTTTAAATGCCAAAAAAAAAAAAAAAGAAAGAAAGAAACTGTGGTACATTTACACTATGGAATACTACTCAACTATTAAAACCAAGGAATTCTTGAAATTTGTGGACACATCTATTGAACTAGAAATGATCATAATGAGTCAGTTAACCCAGAAGCAGAAAGAGTCAAATGGTATATACTCACTTATATCTGGACACTAGCCCAAGGGGCATGTCCCATTAAAGTCTTCACTTTCCAGGAAAGTGGGACAGAGGAGAGGACATCTTATTGAGACTCTAGGTGAAAGAAGCATGGGAGAATGGGGAAATAGAAGGATCCAGAGGGTCCTAAAAACCTACAAGTAGAACATTATGATGGGAGGATCTGTGCCCAGAAATCCTGCTCAAATTATGACACCAGCCAAGGACAATATGTGCAGTAAACATTAAACCTCTACCCAGATCTAGCCAGTGGACAGGACGCTCTCCACAGTTGAGTGGAGAGTGAGGATTGACTTTCACATGAACTCTGGTGCCCCATATTTGATCATGTCCCCTGGATGGGGAGTCCTGGTGGCACTCAGAGGAAGGATATCAGGCTACCAAGAAGAGACTTGATACCCTATGAGCATATACAGGGGGAGGAATTCCCCCTCAGTCACAGTCATAGGGGAAGGGAGTACGGGGAAAATGGGAGAGAGGGAGGAATGGGAGGATACAAGGGATGGGATAACAATTGATAAAATATATTAAAAATAAAATAAATGTTTTTATTATTCTAAAGATTCTTTGACAACAAGACAAGTTAGCTCCTGGCAACACCCAGCCTACCTCCAAGATGATCATGAATATCAAAGAACCTTCTTGTGGAAATGACTTCAAATGTTGCAAGCCAGCCACTAGGCAAAATATCCTCATTTCTGCCATAGACAGAATTTTGCCTAAAAATAGGCAAGCTTGGATGCAGGCAGAGTTGATGGCTAAACTCTGTCGAGACAGAGTAAGAAAGTCCTCAGTAGGTCCTGCCTCACAAATATGTCTGTCAGATATATTGGGCTAGAAGGCATAAGATTGTGCTCCAATATTTAGAGAGTTTTGGGTGACTGTTCAGGCAGTAAACAATCTCGGTCATTGTTTTCATTATGGAAGCTGCACTTTGGTTCACTCAGGTAATTAAGTTTTACTCCTTCTCAAGGAGTGGGTTGAAGACCAGATGGTTTAGTCGTACAATTAAACTTGCTTGGTTAGGGGTTAAGATGTTATTAGATGTAGGTGTACATTTTAAGTTAACAGAGATGAGATAGGATAGATATTTATTTTTCATTCAGAATTTTAGACTGAACAAGTTAGGAAAAATATTTACTTCATATGTGTCAAAAAGAAATTCCCAAATCACTACAAATGTAACATTTATAAAACTTCTGATTGTTTCATGGTTCTTCTTGCTGTATATATCTTATTTTATTTATGTGTAATAATATAAATACATATGTTAAAAAAGAAACATAATAAAAATGAATAAAAAAGGAAAGAAAAGAAAATAGATGTCTGAACATGGCTTGTTAGACAAGGGTCCAGACTCTGACCCTAAGGATTTTCCAAACACTAAACGGTTAGTTTTAAGTTAGATTTCCAAAAGGTTCCTGGATCCTGATTAGATCTTTTACCCTGAGAAGACCAAGTTAGAAGTAGACTAACATCAGTCTAGAGGCCGACCATCTCAGGTCTCAACATACTGCACTCTGATATCCCAGCTCTCAGCCTCCAGAACTGTCAGAAAGAAATTGCAGTTGTTTATAGGCCACCGGCTTTATGGAATTTCATTCCAGCTGCCCAAATGAATTAAGATAATGGCCATTCCACTGTTCACTTATTTTATTATTTAACTTTCAGACACATTATTCTTCATCTGACCTTGAACGTTTTCATCTCAATTTCCCAAAGAAGGGAAGGAAGTAAGGCTCAGGAACTGAACAACTTATTATTACTTTTCCCAAGGTCTGAGAAGCACACAGCAGAGAGGCCAGTGATGTGAAGGTCAGGCTGGTCAAATGACAGAGAAACAAAGCCCACATCAAGAGAAAGTATCGTTTATCATGAGTACACTCATAGAGATGAAACATGATCCTGAGGAAAAGCTGAAAGGCTGATAGGCTTCACTAGTTAGAAGGGAGATTTTTCTGAGCAACGCTGATGAATGTCTGGGTCATAGGAAGCTACGACAAAGGCTCTTGTCCCTAACATGTACATGTGCGCATGCATGCACACAGGTGGGTATGCACAAATGCCTGATAGCTCCCATGCATTTGCACACTTGCCTCTTAGTGACAATTTTTCTTGGCTGCCAAGGTGCCATAAATAAATAAAAACACATCAGTAAATTTCATGACAACACAGGTGCAAAAAATGAGAAACTTCACAAATGCTCACTGCATGCTCCTTTATAAGTCTAGTTTACTCAAGTCAAACAGAAATTGTCTTCCATGGTTCCATTCCCAAAAGTCTTGTGTTAAGGAGTCAGTCATTCAGTCAAGTCAAAAATCAGTGTGATCATTACATTTCTCCAAGTGAAAGAAATAGATAAAAATTTAATAATATGACTTTTCAAAGCCATTTTATAATTCATAGCGTTCAGGGGCAAACTCCAATTCCAGTGCAGCCAAAGGCATGGAAAGGATATATGATTCTATTCCTGCACTGTGTAAAATGTCAGGTTAGGATTGTCTCACATGGAAATGTCATCTGAATATGTTGCTGGATGTTTTACTCATTAGGCCAGTATGCCGGGTACTCAAGGTAACCACAGTCGACTGTGAATTGTACTAGCCATGTTAAAGGTCTTAACTTGCACATTGACAATTGAAAGAAGTTACTGTAATTCTCAAACTTTACACTAGAGGGCACCAGTATGTGGTCCCTTGCCCAAGGCTGCACAGCTGAGTAATTCATAGATCTTCTATACTCACACTCCCCCTGGAGTACAGGGAGAGCTGTTTGTGGGAACTCTGGTTGAGGAAACTAACAGGCCTCATCTAGAATAAATGAAATGGTGCATTGTGATTCTTTTGCAATGTTAGCCATGCAAGTGGCCATTGTATGTGTTTAGCGTTGGCCTCTCTTCATCCAATGCCTTGACTTCAGCTTCTTGGTGATTTGACTTGATCAGTGGGTATCACAGCTAATTCTATAACCTGAAGGCGTGTTTTTAGTTATTTGTCTTTTTCTCCTCTTTAATGGAAGTCTATGTAAAGTAACATGAGCCCTTTGTGTTGTGTATGCATCTACATGATAATGTCTGTACACATATGTGTAGGCCAGAACAAAAATTTGAGTGTCACTCCTCAGGTATAGTCCACCTTTTGAGAGAAGGGAAAGGCTCTAACTCTCCTAAAGCTCACTAGTCAGTCTAGACTGGTGAGCCCTAGGGATCTGCACATCTCTATCTCCCCAGTGCTAGGATCACAGGATCATGCCACCATTTACAATTGGTTGTTGTTCCTCTTGTTGTTGTTGTTGTTGTTATTATTATTATTATTATTATTATTATTATTATTATTATTATTATTATTAT
>OU015747.1:73225179-73247094 GCA_907169655.1 Acomys percivali
ATTATTATTATTATTATTATTATTATTATTATTATTATTATTATTATGTTTCTGAAGATCAGATTCAGGTCCTTGTGCTCTCAAATTAAACAATTAATGTAACTGTCTCTTCAGATGTAACTGAACTATTATGTTCATTAAACAGAAATTACATGAAGCTCTACATGAAGAGACTAGGACTCCAGCCAATGACCAGATGTTATTCTCTTTTGTGGCAAAAGAAAGGACTCTTACACTCACAAAAGAAAGTTCACGAGAAAACATAATTTCTTATAAAGCACAGGGTTTGAAATTAATCATGCTCAGAAAGCTATCAGGGCAATATGTGTCCTATATTATGTGTATATAATCCACATTACAGCTACTACACACACTTCAACGGCCCATTTACTTCCTGATTATTTATTATATGGAGCTGTATTATCACAAGATGGTGGATTTGGAGAAGAATAGCTAGGTATTTTTATGTCTACTTTAAGTGTTAGTTTTACTGCATTCCTCAATGTGGAAGATCGTCCTGTAGTCAAATCAAGCCATAAAGACTAAATTGAATTATCACCATGGGACAGCAGTTAAATCCTCAGGGAGTGGGCAAGTCCCTTAGGAAAGGGGTGATGGATTGCAAGAGGGATGCTGCCTGAATGCAGCCCACAAGAAAGGCTTGTGCTCTGTGAGGCAGAGGGAAGCCTAGGTTTCCTTGAGCACAGAGCCACAATTTGTAATTTATGGCCACCTATTAACCATCTCTGCCTTCTTCCTAAATTTTGCAAATCTCATAGTAAACTGTGAAACTCTGAAGGCTCAATAACTGCAGGAGAACTGGAAAGTAAACCATATACAGAAAACAGAAACAACTTTTTTCCCAGAATTCTTTATTTTATTTTATTTTATTAATTTACTCATATTACATCTCAATGGTTATCCCATCCCTTCTATCCTCCCATTCCTCTCTCCCATTTTCACCTTACTTCCCTCCCCTATGACTGTTACTGAGGGGGACTTCTTCCCCCTTTATATGCTCATAGGGCATCAAGTCTCTTCTTTGTAGCCTGTTATCCTTCCTCTGAGTACCACTAGGTCTTCCCATCCAGGGGATGTGGTCAAATATGAGGCACCAGAGTACATGTGAAAGTCATACCCCACTCTCCAATCAACTGTGGAGAATGTACTGTCCATTGGCTAGATCTGGGTAGGGGTTCAATAGCACTGCAGTGACTGTATGACTTGGAAAAAAAGTTGACTTTAAGGCAGATGTGGTGTCTTTGGGGGAAATGTTAAGCTTCAGTACAGGAATGAAAGCACCTCAGATTTTGTATTTAATACTGTGAATTATTACATCTTAGAAGGAATGCTAAGAAAATAGACTAAGTATACATATATGGGCGGGTGTGCATACCTATGAGAGTCTGTATGTGTGTGAATGAATGTGAAAAGGGAAATGGAAGCAATTTGGAAGAAAAAGACATTTGTTCCTTTTATAGTGTTATAAAGAGGAAGGCTAAGATTTTTCTACCTGCACAGTGAAATTATATTCTTAGATTAAATCTTTCTTCCCAAGTGCATTAATGCTAAATGGTTCTCTTTGACTCATAATGCCTACACTACCAATTAAGCCCTGAGGACTGAATGGACTAGTAAAGTTTCAGGCAATGTGGTAAATGGTGTAGTTAGTGTAAAGAGTATCAAACGTGTTAACATTTTTATTCAGGTTTCAACCATAATGGGAATAGTACAGAAGTTGCTGACACCTAGAAACCCATATTGTCTCTCCTTACTCTGCATGTCATGAAGAAGTCACATGGGCACTCTGAATAAAAATAAATCTGCTATAGGTGATGTTTATTAAGAAAAGAACCCACTAGGTTACTGAAAATACTATAGTTTGTCCAGACAGTTGAATAATGAGATTTCAAAGAGAATTAAGTTTTGCTCTTTGCTGGCAAGATTGTTTACTCAGCCATAGGTTGGCAAAGAGGGCAACGTAATACTGAACATTTTAAGCCAAGTGCACATCAAAATTAAATAGTACAGAGCAACTGCAGCACCAACTCCACTCAGCCCAGATGCACAAAAATGTCCCAAGGTCTTGTTAGTATGCTTTCAGGGAAAGCATGTCTGAAATCAGAAAATTTAATCCCAGAAACCAAAGAGTTTAAACTTTTATGGGCACTGCCAAGTTTCTTCTTGCAGTATCAATAAAGACTTTATAAAGAGCTTTGTCATGTAGCTCACTCAGGAGAAATGAAGGGATGTCCACTCACTTTGGTGATTGGGTCAAAACGGTTTTGTGAAAAGTGAGGACTGGACAGGCGTGGTGGCACATGCCTTTAATCCCAGTATTTGGCAGGCAGAGGCAGGCGGATCTTTGTGAGTTTCAGGCCAGCCTGGCCTACAAAGTGAGTCCAGGACAGTTAAGACTACCCAGAGAAACCCTGTCTCGAAAACCACCCCTCACCACCCCCCCCAAAAAAAAAAAAGAAAGAAAGAAAAGAAAAAAGAAAGAAAGAAAGGAAAAGTGAGGACTATCTCCACAGGTTGTTAACATGGGCAGCCCACAGCCTTACCTGAAGGCCGGTGGGGAGCAACACAGGGAGCAGTAATGAGATTTTTTTCTCATACATATCAAAGCTATAGGCAAACGCCCAACAGGATGATGGACTCCCATTTTTCCGGAAGTAACAAGTAATGTTTCGCCTAAAGGTTTTGACAAATGCTAGGGAAATCTGAATTTCTATGCCTGTATTAATCTATTGAGGCTAAACTTCCTTCTCTCCTGTTTACACAGATTCAAAGGAATAAATTTTAAATGGAAAGCTTAAATAAGATTGACATAATGTTATGACTGAAACAACATTTTTTCCAAAAAAGTATCTCTTTTTATATAACTTCTAATTGAGTGCAAAAAAAAGTCAATAATAGTCTACACAGAGATGAAGAAATTGAATAAATTGTAACTCAGACTTTATAATGAAGAGTATCTCAAAAATGAAATGAAAGAGGTGAGTAAAAAAACAGGTCTTCATAACTAATAAGAAGTCTTAATAAGGAAATGAAAGGTATAAAGAAAATAAAGAAGTTTAGAACTCAAAAATACAGTGAGCTGGGACTCCAGCATCCATACAAAAAGAGGAGCATGGCTGTGTGCTTGTAACCCCAGGATTACTTGGAGTGTAGCCAAGAGGATCACTGGATACTCCTGGCTGGCAGTCAGCTCCAAGTTCAGTGAGAGATTCTGTCTCAAAGCAAAACAGCTGAAGATGATACAACACACATTCTCCTCTGGTCTCAGTGCATACAAAAAGGTGGAAGCTCCTGCATATACATAAACACAACTTACATACACACACACACACACACACACACACAGAGAGAGAGAGAGAGAGAGAGAGAGAGAGAGAGAGAGAGAGAGAGAAAGTACATTAAATGTGTTAAAAACTAATAGATACATGTATTTATAAAGAGGATAATAGAAAACACTGGTGAATATGTACCAACAACTGAAAATAATATGTCAAATATGTAAGGATTAAAATTATATAATTTGGATAGCATATAAACTAAAATAGCTTGAAAAGCTATAATAAAAAGATGGTGTTGTTTACAAAAAGATATGTAATACAATAGCTGTAAAAGTAGTGAGATAGAGGTTAGAGAAAAGGCTCAGTGCTTGAGTGTGTATGGCTTTTGTAGAAAGCCCAAGTTCAGTTCCAAACACCCATATTAGTTGTGACAGATTTTACAACTGCCTGCAACTCTGACTCCTGGAGATCTTATGCTGACTTTTGACCTTCATGATTACCTAGGGACATGTTCCCCTCCCCCACAGCATACACATAAATAAGAGCTAACATATGTATACACATACACAAATACATACACATGCACACACACGCATGCTCAAATATATAATGACAGTAAGCGTTCCACAGATATTTACAAAAAGCTGTCCAAATAAGGCAAAATATCAAAACACTAAAAAAGAAAGAAAGAAAAAGAAAAATCCAAGCAAGAAGTTCCCAAAAAAACCTAAAACATGTAATATCACACTCAAACTTCTAACACACAAAAAAAATCTTTAATATAACAGAATGTACAGAGAAAAAGTCAACACAGTGTTTTCACCACTGAGAACAGAGAAGAAAGTGAACATTACCATGTGAAACATTTAAAAAGCTGAAAACTCACACTTTATGTCAAGGAAATCAATCATAGTTCCAGATGATAAAAGATAAAGTAATGTGGCATATTCACATGTACTTCAAAAAGCACAGAAAAAAGAAAGTATCCACAGTAAAAGGTAATAAAAGAAGATCTAGGAGAATAAAAAAGACAATAAATTTTAAAAATAAAAATTAGTTTTACGTGTAGCAGTGCAATGTGTGTTTGTGTGTGTGTGCATAACTATATTAGAATGATTTGATAGTGTAAACAGAAGGAAAAGCAGCCATTTTTAAAGTTATAAAATCCCATTCATAGAATCAGATTAAGAAGAGGAGAGGAGGGAGGAGGCTACAATTGGGATGTGAAGTGAATAAGTAATTAAATTAAAAATATCTATATGGGTCAGTGTCACAAGTCTGCTCAGTGACTAGTTCCATCTAATGTTTAATGACATTCAAAAGAAAGTATAGCTTGCATAGTCAATGCCTCAGTGACATAGCACACTGGTCCTTGCTAGGCTATTTCAAATGATACAAGGATGAGTTCTCACATCCACAACATGGAAAAAAAGAACAACAAAAACTCTGGGGAGGGTTGAAACTTGGATAGGAAACATTAGATAAACTTTCGTGAATCAAGCATAATTTTGCCTGTTTAATAGTCTTTCTTCTGACTGATATTACCCTCTCTTGCATTTCTTTCCAAATTTTGGACTATACCAAAATGAACAAATAATTAAATTAATTAATTAAAAATATCTTTCTCTTAAATTTTCAAATCATTTCTGAAAGTTAAGGCAAAGGGAAAACTAACTGATAAGATTCTAATTACAAAGAAAAAGAATACAAATTAACACAAACATAGGAGAAGGATAGATGGATTTAAAAAGACATTAAAGTATGACAATGTATGTGCATACACTGTGACATCAGAGAAAACACAGATAAAAGTTATACAAAGATACACTTACATACCCAAATGAATTCTAAAATTCACTCAACACACATATGATCTTATAAAGTAAAGGGAAGAGTTAAAACATCAGAACAGACAAAAGGCAGAACTATAAATAGATATTTAAACTCTCACAAAATAATAACTGCCAAATGTAAATGTCCCAAGTATACCTAATAAAGTTTTGAGTAGAATAAACTTCATTACCAAATATTTGTTGTCAACAAAAACAATGCTAGACAACTTAAAAAGAAAACAATGTAAAATAAACCAATAGAATGTAAATACTTAGAAGAGCTTGCCTGTCAGTACTTGGGAGGCAGAGAAAGCAGATCTCTGAGTTCAAGACCAGTCTGGGTTCCAGAACAAGTTTCAGGACAGCCAGAGCTACAGAAAAAGTGAGAGCTCATATGTCAATATTACAGTCAGGTAAAGTAGGTTTTAGAGAAATTTTGTAACCAGAGAAACAGCATGCTATTACATGACAAACTGGCCCAACTACCCTGAACAAATGATACTAAAAAAAACCACAACATGTGGTTACACCAAACATTCAGAGAAGTATTAGAAATATACAAATAGCCGGGTATAGTGGCGCATGCCTATAATCTCAGCACTCGGGAGGGAGAAGCAGGTGGATCACTGTGAGTTCAAGGCCAGCCTGGTCTACAAAGCGGGTCCAGGACAGCCAAGGCTACACAGAGAAACCCTGTCTCAAAAAACCAATAAATAAATAAAAAGAAATATACAAATACATAATTATATCTGGAAATATATATATCCTAGTGGAGTCTCCATTATATTCAAATCATTACTCAGCATTGAAGGGAAGCTCTACCCAACAATCTCCACAATATAGCTGCATAAGTAAAGCCTGCACAATGACAACACCAGTTGACATGCCAAGGTGGAATAGGGGAATTCTCACTAGATGAAGAGCTGCAAGAAATTAATGGCTTCTGAAAGAGAGAGGGGGAGGGAAACAGGGAGGAGGAGAGAGGGGGTGTTTTCTTCAGGGACAAGCCCTCTGATAGGTTTTTCCACTTCAAGCAGTCAGCCCAAAAATGATATGTATATGAGCAACAATAAATGGATCCTTTAGGTTGTGTGTGTGAGAGAGAGTGTGTGTGTGTTTAATAACAACTAGAGAAAAAGCAGTCGTAAATATGAAATGTAGGAGCAATTAGAGGGAGGAGGAGAAATTTAGGAATAATTTTTAAAGACCGCTCCTAAAATAAATATTAATGAATTAGAGTAATTTAGTCCACTATCATATTAAATGAAGCCCAAGAACTCCTAACATACTAACAGTGCAATATCATTTATAATGCCCTGATTAATTTAACAAGTCATCAGACACACAATGGCCTAGCTACAGAATTAAACATGCCCTGTACTTTCATTGGACATTTTAGAAATTTTTAAAGAAAATCCATAGTGGTCTGCATAGATTTCACATCTTCTCAACAGCCAAGAAAGCAGCATTCTCTGAATACCAGCACGCAACTTTACCAATGAAATGATATGCAGTTCCAGTTCCCCTTTCTTAATTGGCTGATTTTCACTATACAGTTAGCTAGTAGGATAGTTAGAATAGGTTTACTTTATTTTTAATTTTTGAGGCAGGGTGTTACGTAGCAAAGGCTGGCCTCAGCTTTGCCCTGGAAAGGAGCACGACATTGATCTGCCTGCTTTCCCTTCCCATGTGTTAGGAGGATTACAGGTGTCCAGCACCATGGCAGTTGTGGTTTGAGTTTGAAATAGCCCCCATAGCCTCACATGTTTGAACACTTAGTGTCCAGGAGGTACTCATGTTTAGGAAGGTGGTGGAACCTAAAAGAGGTGAGACTTTGCTGTAGATTGGTCACTGTGAGAGAGCCTGAGGCTTTTATAGCTAAGCCACAAGTCCTGTTCTCTCTGCCACTTAAAAGCTGATGGGATGTCACCAACTGGCCTCCTATCTCTACTGCCATGTCGTCACTACCGTAATGATATATATTCACTCATGCTATGAGCCACAATAAAGCCTTCTTACTTTAAATTGCTTCTTATCAGGCCAGTTAGGAAATTAACTAAAACACCTGTTTTTGTATTGTGGTGGGAATGGAACCCAGGGTTTCATGCATGCCAGGCAAGCACCTGCCAACTGAACTACATACCGAGCCTTGGCTTATGAAAATTTTAAATGAATAAAATAAACACAGTGTGAAGGGTACAAGGGTAGAATAGCAAATGTAAGACTTACCCAGTGTCCACAAACCATCAGGTAACAGCGATAGTGGACTTACCACAGAGTAGATCTGGTGCTTTCGTCTTTTAGCCAAGTCAATTATGTTCACTCCATTGTAGTAAAGGTTTTCAATACAGCCATGGAAGTTTTTCTTTAAAAAGGTCCCAGGTTTGCTTGGTACTGGAATTCCTCCAAAACTGAGCTTTATAGTAGAAATAAGAATCCACTCTTAGTTACAAGGTCTGAAGAAGTAGGAATATAAGAGAACTTAGTACATTCTCTATGTTTAATTGTATGTGTGATCCAAGTGCCTTTAGTAATTGCAAATGCCACTTGATTACTAATTTAAAAGGTTACTGATTACCTTATGTAACAATATCAGTAATTGCTTTCCCCTAAGGATTTACTTTACAAAACCACTTTCATTTCTTAAAACTTTTTAATACTAAAAAAATGATAATTTACAGAGAAAAAATGAGAAAAGAAAAAATTCTTTATGTGTAGCACAACAGTAGAGAGGACACAGCCATAAAAAAAGCTAAGGAATGAAGCAAATCCTTACTTACCCATAATGAAACCCAGCCTGAAAACCCACATTACCCAAAGAGGTTATATGAACTGGATTGTTCCCCAACTGTTAGCTATAAAGATTAAACAGTGAAGTCATACAAAAGGGTCTATAGATTTGAGAAGCAAGCAAAAATCAGAAAAATCAGTTAAAATTATCAATAATTAATTATTAATATAATAAATTAATCATTTTATAATAAAATATTTTATATAATTAACATAGTTACAATAATTATTAATGAATAATTAATTGATCATTAATAATTATTAAAATTGTTAATGATTTGTTGTAAAACAGAAAATAAATGGAATTTTGATTGTGAAGTGCAAGATTTATAATTGGTTGTGAAGTTTGATTTCAGCAATGAGAAAATTATTCACATAAGGGCCAGGAGATGCTCAAAAGCACTAGTCATACAGGATCAATTGACTCAAGTTACTCAAGTTAGATTTCTAGAACTTTTGCTAAAAACAATCAAACAAAGAAACAAACAGCAACAGCAAAGAAAAATTTAGCTAGATGAGGAAACTTCCTAACCTACATCTGTGATTCAAGCATAACTATGAATAGATGGTCAGAAAGGACAGGGGAATCATCCAGAAGCTCACCAACCAGCTAGTCTGGAGTACACTCTGAAGCAGCTAGAATGAGACAGACAGGTGAAAAGTTAACAGGTACTCAAAGTTGGCCTCTCAGCTCCACAGGCACATCCCACAATATGGGATGTCCATATATATGTTTGAGTGTACACACACACACACACACACACACACACACACACATCTACAAAGTTTAGTTAGAGAATTGTGTTTTAATGGTAGATGCCTGGGATGATTGCAGGATGTTAGTTTTCTTTACTATGTGTACTTTCAGGTAATTAACGCAATGATTGATGATGGGTATAGTAAAGAACAAAATCTCTGTTGGGGACACTGCTCTTGCTGTGCAAGCTGAGATGATAGTAAGTATCTTCACATTTGCCTCACCCTCATTGCCACACCAGTTAGCAGGTTATCAACATTGCTTTGAAATGCCACGTTACCTCGCAGTCTGCCCTCTGTATCTCTTTCCTCTTGCTTTTCCCCCTCTCTCTCCTTGTGGGACTCTGCTGGAGAGTTTGAAATCTGGCACTGCCAGATAGCCTCTGAGCTCAGTATAGAGTGAAGGCACTCCATTTCTCAGTGGAGTCCACTCTCCGAACACTAGAAACTCTCTTGTATGTACAACGGTAGAGGAGCACATGCTTTTCCAGCCATAGCATCATTGATAGTCAGTCAAGAACAACTCGGCCTAAACTTTTTAAAAAATAAATCACTAAGAAGTGTAAATTTTTTGTTAGTATAATGGGACTGTATCCTGTCTATAACTTTTTTTCTGCTTTGCTTTCTAAACATAATTATGATGCTTTCATGTATCTCAAAATGTGAAGCTGTTATTTTTCTTTAAACAGATATTTCTGTGCTTTTTAAGACAATTTCTTTCCATCCTGTAGCCTCAGAGGCCATCTATGTTGGGCTATTATCCACTTATAAGTGAGTATATACCACACAGATTTCACTGTATCTGGATTACCTCACTCAGGATGATTGTTTCTAGTTCCATTGTCATGAGATCAATAAAGAGACTATCAAGGCTGTCAGATCTGGACCCAGGAGCTCCTGCACAAACAGATGTACCAAGAAAGGATATTGCAAGCAGGGCACCTAGACCACTTGTTCAGATGTAGCCAATGGATAGCTCATCTCATATGTTGTGGTAGGAGTTGGGAACTACCACTAACAAGAACTCTGGTACCTGGAATTTGATCTCTGCTCCTTAGAAGCCCTGTGGGAACACAGAGGAAAAGGATGCTGGCTATCAGATGGGACCTGATAGGCTGTGGCCAGATGGTGAGGGAAAAATATAGTATGAATGGGAGGGAGACTGGGAATGGGAGGATGGGAGAGGTGAGAAGGAGATGCAAATGGGATGTACTGTGAATAAGTTATAAGAATAAAAAGTAGAAGATAATTTCCTTGAATGTGAGGTGTGCAATCACAGCATTTGCACAGAACACTTTATTCTTCAATTTTACTTTCTGTACTTTTTATTTTATTTTTATCATCTACAGTTTCTAACACCTGGCCAAAATATTTTAAATATTTTTACACAATATTAATGTAGATCTTTCTAGAAATAAAGCATGTAATCAATGAGAGCTACAGTACAAACCTTCTATTTTCAAACTACACAAAACAGTGATTCTGACTTCCCCATTGAAAAAATATTTCCCACTCATTCTGTATGTGGGTTATTTGCTTTATTCTTTACTAATATATTTTAAGTAAGAATGAATTTAATTTTATTCTTTGTTTTTTCAAAAATGCATATTTTTGCTTGTAAAAATGATTACTTTTACTCTCTAAGTAAGAAAGTAGCACAATCTTAAGGTCACAGACTCACTGTAGACTCACTGTACATTACTTCCCTAAAAATGGACATAAAAACATTTAAAGAAGAAAATCCATTTAAGTTTTAATTTCTCTGTTCAAGTCTAGAGTCATCTTGTATGAAATAAAGAATTTCTGTTTGTAAATCTTGTAAAAGTTTTAAAAAGTACCGATGAAAAATATTGCTAACTTATTTACAAAGTGATTTTTAATTCACTGTGTTGTTCAAGTACTTCTAATGAAAGAATTTTGAATTTTTAGGAGGTCTGGTTTTTGTTTGTGATTTCTACAAGAATTAAATTGGCAACATGAAAGTATTATAAGATACATAAATATTTATAATTTTGAACAGCTAATGGTAAAATTATTCTCTTCAATTTTGTTAGCTACCTTTAATTTTTATAAGAAACCACTTAGTCCTCTGCTTCACATATATAAAATACTGTCTATAGAATAGCTCTTGAAAAGTTTGTGGGAGAATAAAACAGCATTCTCTTTTCTATAAAAATATTTTTACCAAAATATTCAGGTTGGAATAGTGTAGAAGAAAATGTCCAGAATACCGAATATGACAAACTGTAATCTCATGTTGCATAGAGGGGAAATAATCTGTAATGTGTGAAAGATTTAGAAAGAGATTTGGTAGGGATGGGATAATGATGAGTATGGGCCTCCTCTCTGACCCTTTCTGAGGAACCTAAGGAGGAAGAAAGTGCTTGTGATAGTTAATATTTTTGTTCCACTGAAGAGAATGCCAAGTCACTAAAGAGCAAATATCTGGGCATTTCTGTGAGGTGGTTCCTAGACTGCTTTAACTATGGTAGTACCATTCAATGGGTGGGATCAAGAACTGAATAAAAATGAAGAAATCAAGTTGTACTTAATTTTTCCTGCTTCTCAACTGTGGATGCTATATGACTGGCTGCTTATCAATGCAGTTCTTAGCCTACTCCTATGTCTAATGGGAAACAAAGTGAATCCAGCAAGAAAAGAAAATTAAAATTCTACTAAGGTACATGAATATCTATGTCACAATTGACTTATACTTTTAGTGTTTTTTAATTATCAGAGAAAATTTGAATTTATTTAGAAAAGATATGAGATAAAACCTCCTGAGAGTGGATGGGGTCCCAGTGCAAGACTGCTTTCCACTTTTATATTTTCAAGTAGTGAATTTGACATTATAATTGTACTATGAATTGGAGACATTTTATTATTAGGTAGTGAGGCTGGAAAGCTCTACGTCATGTATTGACAACGTTTCTTCATATACATTAATTTCTCTAAATATTTTCCAGGACCATATATGGTATCTTACAGAAAACAATAAATTCACATTATTAGGGGAGATCCAAGATGTTGGTGCCAAACATACTGCTTCTGATCAGCAGGACAACCAGGACTTCACAGCGACCTAAAGACCAAACTGAGATCTACAAAACACCAGTGCTGCTGGTGCCCAAGTGAAAGGAATCCACATTGTGTGGAAGACAGGTGGGTCTGACCCCTGGCCACCCAGCTAATTCATAGAAAAGTCCCCTGAGGACATTCGCCAATATCTTGAAGAAGATTGTGAGACATCAATGCAGCTTTGGACTCTCAATGCCCGTCTGCTGCTTGCCGGATCAGAGACGAAGAGCAGGCAGGCAGTGCTGAGTCCTGGCACCGGACCCAACTCACATTAGCTACCACTAAGAGTGCAAGGAACCCAAGCACCTTTGGGCTTTGGTCTCCCTCAGCCCCCTAGCTGCTTACCAGCCTGACTCAATAGCATACAGGCAGATGTGAATCCAGGCAGTGGCCGCAATCTGCATTAGCTGCCATCCTGTGAGCAGCTTAGGGCCTGGGTCTATCTTCACTTACCCACCTGAAGCATACTGCACTGACACAGCTAGGAAACAGACCTGAGAGGCTGAGCAGAGACCTACAAGGGCCACAATCTCCATTAGCTACCATCCTGCTCTTAGCTTCTGGCTGTGATCTTTCCCCATCTACCTGCAGCTTATTTGCCTGACCCATCTAGGTCACAGAGCAGATAGACAGAACAGATATCTACGTTAGCTGCCCTTCCGTGAAAAGCTTTTGGCTCTCATTTCTCTCCACCAGCCAGTGACTTACCAGTCTAACCCAACTGGGGCACAGAGCCAATAAGCAGAGCCCTTTCATATCAAGAAAACCTGTGGAACACCCCAGCATCTTTGGGCTCTGGTCCACCTCACCCTGCCCCCAGCTGCTTACCAGGCTGGCCCATCTGAGATACGGAGCAGATAGGCAGAGCTGAATCTGGCATTGTCCATAACTTACATTTGCTGCCATCTCAAGAAGGTCTGTGAAGCATCCAAAAGGCTTCAAGCTTGAGTCTCTCACACGCCACCAGCTGCCTACTGGCCTAGCCCAACAGAGCAGAAAGGCAGAGCTCTGCCATCTCGTAAAGGACTGTAGGGCACTTGAGAAGATTTGGGCTTGTAAATCTATCAGCCCACTCCTCTCTTGCCTGACCAAACTGGGGTAAAGACAGGGAACCCAGCTGATCAGAGCTAATGCAGACTCTTAACACCAACTGCCCACCATCCTGAGGAGGCCTCTGGGGAGTCCTAGCAAATGACCCTTCAGCTTGGATCTCCCTTTACTTCCTCCCAACCTGCCTGGACCATGTGCCTGGGCACAGACAGTGAACTCATTTGAGGAATTTCTAGACCTGCTAATACAAGAGACAACTAGATACCTAGAGAACAGCACAAGAAGACCAGGAACAAAACTCTGAACCATGGCACACAAGTGGTCACACCACACCAAGCCCTGGAGATAAGAACACATATGAAGCACAAGGAGAAGAGTTTAAAGCTGAGGTGGCAACAATTCTAGAAAACAATAAATTATACACTTAGTTCATTTGTATTTGCTATTTATCTGATTTATGAAAGTTTTGATAAAAATTTTTGCTTAGAATTATGTCTCTTATGAAGTCACTGTTGTATATGTTCCATAATGGATAAATTATAAAAACTATTATTTCCAAAGATTGAAATTGATTGTTTGGAAACTGTTCTCCTGACTTGTTCAGATAAATGTGACATATGCTCAAGTTTCAGGTTTGGGTTAACTTCCTTGACTCTGTGAACTGAAGTTCTCAGGAAAATATCATAGCTGGGATAAACATTCTAAAAGACTGAATTTTAACTTCTACCATCACACTGAGTGGAAATCTTTCCATCCTGAGCTCTCTGTTTAGTATCCTCCATAGCTGTGCATTGTCCACTTCTGTGTCTGACCTAATATCCTTGTGAACAGGCAAAATCCTTATTGGGATATACGAATAGAATTCTAACTCCCACCAAACAAAATTTTAGGAGTGTCATCAGAAAAGATTCAAGATCTATAGTAGGGATATCTCATTTTCCTGTACCTGATTGTGTTTTAAAATTACTTTGACCTCAAAACATCTTAACCCCTAAAAAAATAATCTTTATTGTGAAACTAAGCTTCCTGATCTTCAAATAAAGTAGAAACTTGAGAAGGAATAAACTTTAACTGGATAATGGCAAGATGTGATGGATATTTATTTACATTCAGAATTTTAGATGCACCAAGATAAGAAAGATGTTTTCTTCAAGACTGTCAATACAAATAACCAAAACTCTAAGAATATAACATTTATATGATTCCTGATTATGTCATGGTTGTTCTTGCTATAAGTAGTTTATTGTATATATGTGTAATAATGTAAATGTGTATACAGAAAATTAAAAAACTAATTAATAAAAAAAGAAAAAGAAAACAAAAAATAAAATAAAAAGTTTGGAAAAAGTAAAAAAGAAATTACTTTGACATATGACTATCTTTGTTCTGTATTACCAAGGTGACATATACTATTAGAAGCAGTGTGAATCTATGTCCTTGGGTCAAGGTCACTTATATTTGGGACTATAATAAACTACCTGTAGTTCCCTTGAGGGTACTCTGTCCCTTGGGTTATTTACCTAGGTGCACAAATGCATTTCCTAGACAAATTCTCTTAACCTTCTTCCAATGCTTCCTACCAGAAAGCTGTTAAGGGGCAGATTTTAGTAAGGAAGAGTAAGACAGTGGTTTTAAAGTGCCAGTGGATAGCCTATCTCCTAAGTGTTGTATTTAATTATATTTTATATGATACTGTCATATAATAAATATAGTATAAATTAGAGAGCATAATGACAGACTTACAATGACCTCTACATTTTTCTTTTAAGTTTTGCTTTCAGAGTTACTGAATATCCTGTGCTGTGTTCTATGTCAATTTAATGATTTTTATCTTTAAAATATTCTAAATTATATTTTTTTCAAATGTTTATCTTGTCTTATTAAATTTTTTATGTGCATGTGTTCATGTGTATACACAAGTTCTGTACAGATGGGCATATGCATGTTTGTGCATGCGTGTAGAGTCCAACATTCAACAATGGTTATCTTCCTCAGTCAACTTACATCTTCCTTTTTTCAGATACAGGTACTCACTGTACACAGTGCTTACAAACTTGGAGAGACTGAGTAGCTGAAGAGCCCCCAAGATCTTTACATTTCTGTCTCCCCAGTATTGGAGTACATGTCCATGCCACTGAGCCAAGCAGATGTTTTCTATGGCTTTGGGGGATGAAATTGAAGTCTTTATGTTTGTTCAGCATACATTTTATCAACTGAGGTATATCACTAGCCCCTCAATCCTGAGTATGTAACCCACCCAATCAAAGATCAAAACAATACTCGTCGACTTTGATCAAAAAAAGATATGATAAGCAATTCCCTCCTCACTCTGCTTTGGCCTTGTGTTTTTAAACAATTGTGTCCACTTTTTACTTGCTTGTACTGACAAATTACACAGTGTGCCTTTCTTTGATCTCAGGAGACTATACATTCTACCCACAGGTTGCCTCAGCCAATATCCTCTCTCCAGGAATCTGATGGGCTTTCTAGTGTCAGAGACAAGCTGATGTTGGAAGAATAGAAGGAAAAACCCTCTTTTAATGTTAAATGCAAGAGGCGCCAAAACCTGTTTCTGTTTTCCTTTTATTTTATTACTTTTCTTTTTCTCTTATACACACCCTCTTTTTTAAATTTTTATGCTATTTCCATGACAACGAATTCCTCCACTAAATTTTTCTCTAATTCAATTTAAATATGTATTCTGAAGTTTCCATTTCTACTGGTTCTAAAATATATGACTATTTTGTCTTGCTTTGATTTGGTAGTCAGTTTGGTGACAGAAAGTCTCCAAAACTGATTGTGAGCTATTGTCTTCTTTTCCAGTCTTCTCTGAAGTATAACTAAGCTGTGTATTACTGAGCCATGTGGAAACGGCATGGCTATCAGGGGAGGCAGCCCTTTTTCAAAACGCAATCAAAGTTGAAGAATATGTGACACTATTAAACAATGCCAGACTTTTAATTTTCTGGTAAAAATCTCTTTATTTTTAAGTACTGATCTGAGGGTTGATGAGACAGTTATGTAGACAAAAACCCTTGCCAACAAACCTGCTAGTCTAATTTGATCACTAGAATCCAAATGGTGGAAGGAAAGCATGTGTTCTTGCAAGCTGTCCTATGACCTCCACACGTAAGTGATAACAAGTCCATACCCATAGGCATCTACAGGCTTAAAAAATAAGAATGTCACAAAATATTTTAAACATTGATTTTCATTTAAATTAGTGTGTATGCACATGCATGCACACACATGCCTATATGTAAGTCAAAGAGCAACTGGGAGTATTTTGTTCTTAAGACTCTGACCACTATATTTTTTGAGACAATGTCTCTCCTCAGGACTTGATGTTTACTAATGTGGCTCGGCTGGCTGGCAAGTGAGCATCTGAAATTCATCTGTATTTGTCTTCCCATCATGAAGTTTATAAACCCTTGCCAGCCCAACAGGCTTTCTGTGAACATCAGTGTGTTGGTTAATTTATTTATTTTTATCAACTTCACACAAACTGAGTCATGTAGAAGGAAGAAATCTCAATCAGGAAGACACCTTCATCAGACTGGCTTATATGAAGTACTTGGGGAAATTCTTCTGATTAATGATTGTTTTGGAAGAGCTCAGAACATTGTGGCGAATGCCACCTGTGGTTAAGTGGTACTGGGCTAGAAAAGAAGGCCAGCTCATCAAGCCATGGAAAAGAAGCCAGTAACCAGTACTCTTCTATACTTTCTGCTTCAGTTCCTCACTTTATTTCTTTGGTGATGGATAGTTACCTGGAAGAATGAATGAGATGAAGTAAACCCTTGCCTCCTCAATGGGCTTTGGGCATGTTATTTCTTATACCAATAGAACGTGAACTAGAATAATGTTCTGAGGATGGGACTCGGATCCTCATTTTTACAACACAAATGCTTTTTCATCTGAGCCATCTCTCCTCTGGGCCACTTGAAACTTCTAAAGGTAAAACCCAATCGAGACATCTGTGATTCAATTCATGAGTTTATATCATTAGAAATGAAGCCAGATGCTTTCTCAGAAAATTGGGAATAGCTCTACCTCAAGACCCAGCTGTACCACTCCTAGTCCTATATCCAAGTGGTTATGTACCATACAACAAGGATAATTGCTTAACTGTGTTCATACCAGCTTTATTCATAATATCCTAAATCAGGAAACAACCTAGATGTCCCTCAACAAAAGAATGGATAATGAAACTAGTACAGTTACACAATGGGATACTACTTAGCTATGAAAAGGAAGGAAATCATGAAATTTGCATGCAAATGGATGGAACTGGAAAAGTTCATCTTGAGTGAGGTAATCTTGACCCAGAAAGACACACATGGTATTTACTCATTTATAATCAAATTATAGCCATATAGTACAGGATAAACATACTGCAATTCACAGACCAAAGAAGAAATAAATGATAAGGAGGACCCAAGGAAGGATGCTTAAATTTCACTTAGAAGAGGAAGTAGAATACACAGTTGGAAGTGCTTGAAGAGATAGAACAAAGTAGTAAACGGATCACAGAAAGAAAGAGGGTAGATACCAGGTAGGGGAGAGCAGGGACAGGAGGACAATGGGCAAACAGATAGAAGAGAAACTATGGGCGAATGCATGTCTGAGACAAGCTTGAGATCTAAGACAGGGTTATCTTATGGGAGGAATGGGGTTGACTCTAGCTGAGACTACCAGAAGCAGGGGCTATGGAGACTGTAAAGGACACCCTCTAGCTAGACAGTAGTACTAATAGATGGAGGAGACCACATATGCACCCACAAAAAACGTTGATTCTAAGCTTTCTTTGCCTATAATATGTGCAGGGATAATAGAGCAAGATTGAGGGAATGTCCAACCAATGCCTGGGTCAAACTGAGGCCTACCCCATGGTTAATGACACTCTGTTATGTTTGCAGTCTAGAGCTAGCATAGTTGTTCTCTGAGAGGCTCAAACCAGCAGTGGATCAAAATAGATTCTGAGACTTGCAGTCAAACATTAAGTAGAGCAGGAGTCTTGTAGAAAAGTGAAAAGAAAGATAGACAGACCTGGAGAGGACAGGAAATCTACAAGAAGACCAACAGAATCAATTAACTAGGCCCCAGTGAGGTTTGTGGAGACTGAAGCACCAACTAAGGACTATGCATAGACTGAACCTAGTACCCCTACAAAGGTATAGCCAACAGGCAGCGCAGGAATCATGTGGGATCCCTAGTAAGGGTAGTTGGGGCTGTCTCTGATATGAACTTTGATTCTTGTTTTTTGATCACTCTCCCTTGTTGGGGCTGCCTCATCAAGCCATAGGGGAAGAGGGTGTACTCAGTCTTGATGTGACTTTTCTGAGTAATAGGGGAAGGGGGAAGAGTGACGGACAATGAGATAGAGAGGAGAGAAAGGAGGCTAAGATAAGGATGTAAAGTGAATAAATAAAATAATTTTTCAAAAGAAAAAATAAAAGAAGCCAGAAATTTCAATTTTCTGATGAAATTTGTATTTTAAAGCATTGATTTGAATTAAGATGCCTGTAACTTTCACCCTGTGATCTTGGACTCTAACATTGAAACTGTAAGCACCAAATAAACTCTTTCTTCTGTACGTTGCCTTTGTCATGGTGTCTCTCCTTTAACCTGGAGCTGGCCAACTCAGCAACATTGGTGGACAAGTGAGACCAGGGAACCACCTATCACTGCAGCCACAGCACTGAGATTATTTATATGTACGATAGCATCCAATATTTTTTAAGTCAAATTCTCATACTTGAATGACAAAGCCCTTCCTGACTGAGCCAACTCCTCAGCTCAATCCTGTCTTTAAGAAGACTCAGTGTTCCATAGTCCAAGTATGCTAACCTGGCCTAGCCTAACCTGCCAGTCAGCTACATTGGCCAAGGAACAGATAACCTG
Source organism: Acomys percivali (assembly GCA_907169655.1). Taxonomy (NCBI): domain Eukaryota; kingdom Metazoa; phylum Chordata; class Mammalia; order Rodentia; family Muridae; genus Acomys; species Acomys percivali. The sequence goes on from OU015747.1 coordinate 73,243,889, forward strand.
CCAGTCAGCTACATTGGCCAAGGAACAGATCCATGCTCTTTGAAAGCCTGCTACAGTTTTTGAGGAGGAAAAAAATGGAAGGAAATGCAAAGCAACAGATACTGCCAGAGAGGATTTACTGGTACATGTTGACCATTCCAGCTTTCCCATAAGCCTTTGTACTGTTGGCCATGTGTGATTGGATCTTGTACTTAGGATGGATCCAGACCATAGCATGAGGAATGCTTGTGGCTCCTCCGGATAAATGAGTAAATGGGTATCTTTCACAGACTCACAGACCCCATAAACTTTATGGGTGTTATCTCTGTATATCAGTCACTAGGTTCTTTGGCCATATGGCCAAATGTACATCTTTTATGCCTCTGTAAAATATCTGAATGAAAATATTTGCTTCAGTGTTTTTCATATTCTGAGTGGAAAGGGCCTCCCACTGGGGACACAACCTTTATCTATGACCCACAGACCACATCTTGCTTGTTAGGAACAGTGCTCACAGAGTAGGTGAGAAGATCACAAATGTGTCACTACTACTTTCCACCATGACCTTCCCAACAAAGGCAAATCTCTTCACTTAAAAGTGTGATGCCACCATCAACATCCACAGTATTCTCTCTTCCCATCTCTTATTCATATGATAAGAGTGAGCTGTTCTTAGAATGGGCAGAGCTGGGAATGGTGCAGTGTGATTTTGAAAGCAGTTTGATCATGTTAGGAGATTTGAATACAGTTTATTGAATAAATCCTTTGCTTAGTATGTTACCCTTTAAATATTTAGACTACAGCATGTGGCTCTTCATTTGTATTCTTGCCCCAGGCTCTGTGTCTGTTTGAGAGAGCTTGGTTAATTTCCTATTATTTTATTGATAACTATAGTAATTCAGTCAGTCTCCAAATGTCTGTCTGATTAGCCACCTCCACTAGAAGTAGAAGGCTAATTAAGCCATGCAATCAACATTCTAGCAGAAACTTGGATAAAACAAGATAATACAGTATCAGTTGCCTCTGTAAAGTTGATAAAAACAAGGAATCCAAGTTTGGTTGCTCAGTGCTATGACTTCAGGTGCTTTTTAGGAGAGCAGGAAGATTATAAGCAGCCCTCCCACAAAGAGCCTGCCCAGCAAGCCTGAGTAGGTTAGATAATAAAAATAAAATTAAGAGATATAAATGAAACATTTGTGGCAGAGGCTTAGTGGTTGAGCATGAGACTTTCAGTTTAAACTGTCACATTGAAAGAACAATTGAGGAAGGATGGGCTTTCATGGTATAATATCCAAACTAAAAGACTTTGTTTTTTAAATGCCATTTGCTTATTTTAATACATATTAAGATGTGTTTTTGTATTGCTATTCCTATGTGAATGTTAATCCTTATGAATATATGTGCACATTTTTATGGCAGCCAGAGCTCCACACTGGTTGTTTTTCTCTTACTCTCCTACTGGGTTATTTATTTATTTTAGCACCTTTATTTATTATTTAGATAGTTAGTGTGAGGGAGATATACCTCTGCCAAGAAGCACATGATAAAATTATTTTAAACAACTGAGTTGATTCTTGCATTAACCCATGTAGGATTCAAGTACTAAAGGCAGGTCATCTGGCCTGCCAGCAGGTGCTTTTACGTACTACTCCTGATGAAATACTAGCCATTCAACTCTTTTATATTTAATTTTTAGTGATAGAGTCACTGAACTACTAGTTTATCTATTAAGCTGGAATGGCTTTCCAACAAGCCCCAGGATCCTCTTGGTTCTGCTTCTCCAGTCCTGGGGTTATATGCATGTATATAAGTCCTGTCAGGTAACATTTTATTATATTTCACAGTTATAAAATTTAAGGTGTTCTCTTATTCTCTTACCTACCTCCTTTCTCTCTTCCATTGTCTCTCTGTCTCTCTCTGTGTCTCTGTCTCTGTCTGTCTGTCTGTCTGTCTGTCTGTCTGTCTGTCTCTCTCTCTCTCTCTCTCTCTCTCTCTCTCTCTCTCTCTCTCTCTTATACTCCTCCCCCTTTTCTTCTCTGCCTATGGTCACTTAATAAACTACATATAATAAAAAAATTTGAAGAAATAAAAAATCATCAGGACCAAAAATCACAATGTTAAATTTGAAATTAAAAGAAGAGTGAATGACTTAAGAGAATCTAAAGTCTTTCCAAGAAAGTTTTCAGAATCAGCTTTACCATCTACACTCCTATCTCCAAGACTACTTCTCTGTACCCAAGATAGTAGCCTGCTTCCCTGGACATCATGTCTCTGTGACTCTGTGGCTACTAGGGAAAAAGGATTGATGATGCCTCATTGTCTCTGTCTTTGAGCTTCCTATATGATACATCATGGATTATATCCCTTGCAGAGCTCATATAAAGGTTAAACATCTCTGATTTGAATGTCAAACATTCTCAGAGGCACCCAGGTTTCTAGGTGGTTTTCTCCTGTTTGGGAAAGCCCTCAAATCCTTATGAAATGAACCCTTTCTTATTTTTTTCAAATCTTAGCATATACCAAATTACATATATTTATAACTATGAATAAATTTTAAGAAACTCAATTTGAGTGTACAAAACCACTTCTCATTTTGAATGATATTTTCATTTCTTAAATATTGTATAATATCTATAATTAAATATGAAATAGCTGTGGCTTCTTTATGAGCTTGCCAATATGGCATGCTCCACCAAAGATGGTGGTCTTGAAAGTCAGAGTCAAGTCACACTGGAACATGGTTTAGATTTTCATATTTTACTAAGCACAAGGATCATATTTTAACATATGTGAAAATAATTTATATTTTTAATATGTCTATGTTCTCTTGTTATTTTCCCATGCTTAGGGTAGTTGATTTGTCAAATTTATTTATATTTCTTAATTTCCTGAAAATATACTTCAAAGCACTGTTTCAATATATTTGGTGGAGTATGCTGCCATTTAACATTACTGTCTAATGGAAGGACTTTTAAAGTTTTTATAGAAATAAAAATTATCATATGTTTTCTTACTTGTCCTCTGGACTCTATGCCATAATTAGAAGGACCTCTATGTTTTTAAATAATGTAGCTATTATTTAATTTTAAAATTTTTTTCTATAAAGTTAGGCACATAGTTGTGTGTATATCATGCACACATATATTATCTTAAGTTTTTGTGTGTTTGTGTGTGTGTCTCTGTGTGTGTGTGTGTGTGTGTGTGTGTGTGTGTGTGTGTGTGTGTGT
>OU015747.1:73247104-73259580 GCA_907169655.1 Acomys percivali
TGTGTGTGTGTGTGTGTGTGTGTGTGTGTGTGTGTGTGTGTGTGTGTACATGAGTGTAGTTGTTCAGAAGACACCATCAACTTCTGGATCTGAAGTTGCGGAGAGTTGGTAGCTATCCTTGTGCATGCTGGGAACTCAGTGTCAGTTCTCTAGAAGAAAATTATGTTCTCTTACTGGATGAGCTGTATCTTGATCCCTCCACACATTTTGTTTGTCCCTCCACCACCAGTTTCCATCCTCACTTCCAGCACTCTCACCTTATACCTGATTCCAACTCCAATTCCTCTTTCCACCTTCTCTCCCACCTAGGAGCATCCCTCCATCTACATCTGATGTCAATTTTATTTCCCCTTGTGAGTGAGATTCATGCATACTAAATTGGATCTTTCTTGTCACTTAGCTTCTTTGGTTCTGTGCATTGTAGTATGGCTATTGTATATTTAATGTCTAATATCCACTTACAAGTGAGTAAATACCATGCTTGTGTTTCTGGGTTTGGGCTAATTCACTTAAGATGGTATTTTCTAGTTCCATTCATTTTCCATGGAATTGCATGATGTCCTTGTTTGTAATAGCTTAGTAGTCTTCCTTGGTGTGAATGTAGCACAATTTCTTTATACATTCTTTGACTGCAAGAAAAGTAAGTTGTTTCCAGTTTATGGCTATTATGAATGAAGCTTATATAAACATAGTTGAGCAAATGTCCTTGTATGGTTGAACATCTTTTCGGTATATACCCAGGAGTTGTTTAATTGGGTGATAAAGTAGAAATATTCCCAATTTTCTGAGAAAGCAAAAGATTCATTTCCAGTGTAATTTTACAGGTTTATACTCAGCCAACAATGGAGGGGTATTCCCTTTTTTCCAGCATGTGCTGTCATGTGAGTTTTTTTTTTTCATAGTCATTCTGATAGGTGAAAGATGGTATCTCAAAGTCATTTTCATTTGCATGTCCCTGATAACTAAGTGATCACTTGCCATTTGAGATTCCTCAATTAAGAATTTTCTTTTTAGCACTATATCCCATATTTCAATTTGATCTTGTGTGTTGGTGTTTAATTTCTTGAGTTCTTTATATATTTTGAATATGAGCCATTTTTTAGATATAGGGTTGAAAAAATCATTTCCCATTATATAAATGACTGTTTTGTTCTATTGAAGGTTTCTTTTGCCTACCTGAAGCTTTTTAGTTAAATGAGATTCCATTTATTAATTCTTGATCTTAGTGCCTGAACTGTTGGTTTTTTATTCAGGAAGTTGTCAGCTGTACCAATAAATTCAAGACTATTCCCAAACTTTTTCCATTAAGTTAAGTGGTTCCAGTTTTATTCTGAGGTCTTTAATCAACTTGAACTAGAGTTTTGTGCAGGGAAATAACTATATATCTATTTGCTTTCTTCTACCTGCCGACATCCAGTTAGACCAGCATCATTTGTCGAACATGGTTTCTTTTTCCATTGTACGTGTTTTGGCTTCTCTGTCACAAATCAAGTATCCATAAGTGCTTGGGTTTATTTTTTTGGTTTTGATTTGATTAATTGATCAGCCTGCCTGCTTTTATGCCAATGCAATTTGGGTTTTATTACTATTGCTCTGTATTTCATCTTGAAATCAGGGGTGATCATATGTAAAGAAGTTGTTTTCTTATACATAGTTGTTTTAAAAATCCTGTTTTGTTTTTGTTTTTGATTTTGTTTGTGTTGTTTGTTTTGCTTTGTTACTTTTTACATATGAAGTTGAGAATTATCTTTTCCAAATCCAAAAAGTAATGAATTGGAAATTTGATGATAATTGTATTGAATTTGTAGATTGCTTTTGGTAAGATGGCCATTTTTACTTTGTTAATCTTACTGAACCATGAGCATGGGAGATATTTCCATCTTCTGATGTTTTCTTCAATTTCTTTTTTCAGAGATTTGAAGTTCTTGTCATACATGCCTTTCCCTTCCTTGCTCAGAATTTTTCTAAGACATTATTTTAATAATATAATATTTATATTTTGTGCAGCTATTGTGAAGCATGCTGTTTCTGTAATTTCTTTCTCAGCTCATTTATTGCTTATATAAAAGAACACTACTGATGTTTTCTTAGTTCATTTTGTATTCAGCCATTTTGCTGAAGATTTTTGTCACCTGTAAGATTTCTTTGGTAGAATATTGATAGTCACTTATGTATACTATCATATCATCTGTTAATAGTGGCTCTGTGACTTCCTCTTTTCCAACCTGTATCCCCTTGATTTCCTTTAGCTATATTATTGCTCTACCTAGAACTTTAAGTACAATATTGAATAGCTACGGAGAGAGCAGAAAGCCTTTTCTTTTCCCTGATTTTAGTGGAGCTGCTTTTTATTTTCTCTCCATTTAACTTGATTTTGGTTATTGGCTTGCTGTATATTCCTTTTGTTGTGTTTAGGTATGCATCTTGTATCCCTGATTTCTAAAGACCTTTAACATGAAAGTGTGTTGGATTTTGTCAAAGGCTTTTCAGCATCTAAAGAGATGATCATGTGGTTTTTTTTTCTTTCAGTTTGTTTATATGGTGGATTACATTGATGGATTTTCATATGTTGAAACATCTCCACATCTGTAGGATGAAAGTGACATGATTATTGTGGATGTGTCTAATCTGTTCTTGGGCCTGGTTTGGGGATATTTTATAGAATATTTTAACATCAATATTCATTAGGGAGATTGTTTTAACATTTTTTTCTTGATTGAGTATTTGTGTAGTTTAGCTATCAGGGTTACTGTGGCTTCACAGAATGAATTTGATAATGTTCCTTCTGTTTTTCTTTTGTGGAAAAGTCTGAGGAGTATTGATATTAGCTCTTCTTTGATAGTCTAGTAGAATTATGTGCTAAAACAATCTGGCCCCTAGATTTTTTTTTTTTTTTTTTGGGTTGACAAACATTTAATGGCTGCTTGTTATTTCTTTAGCACTAATAGGCATATATATAAATTGTTTACCTGATCTTGATTTAACATTGGTAAGTGGTATCTATCAAGAAAATTAGCCATTTTAGTTAAATTTTCCAATTTTGTTGAATACAGGCTTTTAAATTATGACTTAGTCATTCTTTGGATTTCCACGGTGTCTGTTGCTGTACCTCCTTTTCTTTTCTGATTTTGTTAACATGGATGGTGTCTCTCCGTCTTTAAGTTAGTTTGGCTAAGTGTTTGTCTGTCTTGTTGATTTTCTAATGAAGCCACTCTTGGTTTTTTGATCCTTTGCAATGTTCTCTTTCTTTCTAATTTATTGATTTCAATCCTGTCTTTGATTATTTCCTGCCATCTACTTCTTTTGGGGCTGTTTGCTTCTTTTTGTTTAAGAGCTTTCAGGTGTGCTTTTAAATTGTTAGTATGACATCTCTCCAATTTCTTTATGAAGGTGCTTAGTGCTATGAATCTTCTTCGCAGCACTGCTTTCATTGTTTCCCATAATTGAGGCGATATTGTTGTTTTCATTAGATTTTAGGAAGTCTTTTTTTTTATTTCTTCCCTGACACCATGGTCATTGAATATAGAATTGTTCTGCTTCCGTTTATATACTTTTGGTTGTTTCTTTTGTTTTGGAAGTCTTGCTTTAATCCACTGGTGTCTAATAAGGTACAAAGAGTGATACCATATCAATTTTGTTGTATCTGTTGAAGCTTGTTTTGACTGATTATATGGTCAGTTTTGGAGAAGGTTCCATGAAATGCTAAGAACGATGTATATTCTTTTGTGTTTCACTGAAGGCTTCTGTAGATATCTGTTAGGTCCATTGTGATTCACAGTGTCAGTTAGTTTCATTATTTCTCTGTTAAGTTTATGTCTAGATGACCTGTCCATTGGTGAGAGTAGGGTGTTGAAGCATCACACTTTAATGTATGGGGTTTGATATGTGATTTAAGATTTAGCAGTTTTTCTTTTACAAATGTGGGTGCTCAATGAAACTTAATTGTTTTGGGATTAAGATGTTTTTAGGTCTAGTAGGTGTTCTAAGTTAATAATGTCAGTATGTGATGAAGATTAATTTACTTTCAGAAAATTAGATGCACCAAGATACAAAGATGTCTTCTTCAAGGCTGCCAAATACAAATAGCCAAAACACTAAGAATGCAACATTTATATAATGCCCAATTGTGTGATGGGTCTTCTTGCCATAGGTAATCTATTGTATATATGTATAATAACATAAATGTATATGTACAGAAATAAAATAATTAAGAAAAAGAAAGAATAGAAAAAATCAAATGTGGGTGCTCTTTCCTTTGGAAGATAGCATGTTAAATATTAAATTTCATCTTGCTAAATTTTTTGTTTAATGGGTATGGTATGAAGTATCCTTCCCAATCTCTTTTGACTAATTTTGGTTTAAAGTATATTTTATTAAACATTATGGTGGCTATTCTAGCTTGTTTCTTATGTCCATTTGCTACGAAATTCCTTTCCAGTCCTTTACTATGAGGTATTATCTATCTTTGTATCTTTGTATCTATTTCTTGTATGCAACAGAATGGTGCATTCTCTTTTCATACTTACTCTGTTCCACTCTGTATTTGATGGGGGGAGGATTGAGTCCATTGATTTTGATAAATATTAATGACCAATTATTGTGAATTCCTATTATTTCGATATTATTGGTTGTAGATTTGTGTGTGTATGTATGTGTGTGTGTGTGTGTGTGTGTGTGTGTGTGTCTAGTTTTGTTAGTGTAGGGTTATTTATTTACTCTTTTTCTTGGGTATAATTAGCCTACTTGATTTGGAATTGTCCTTCTAGTATTTTCAGAAGGGCAGGATTTATGTATACATTTTGTTTTAATTTTGTTTTATCTCAGAATGTCTTGTTTTCTCCATCTATGGTGATTTAAAGTTTTACTGGGCATAATTATGTGGGCTAACATCTGTGGTCTCTTAGGGTCTTCAACATGTCTGCCCAGGACTTTTTGGCTTTTAGAGTCTCTTTGAGAAGTACGGTGTAATTCTGTAGGTTTGCTTTTATATGTTACTTGGTCTTTTCCCCTTGCTAATTTTAATATTTTTTTCTGTATATTTAGTGTTTTGATTATTATGTTGTGGGAGGATTTTCTTCTAAGGCTCAATTTATTTGGTGTTCTATAAACTTCTTGGATTTGTTTGTTGTTTGTTTGTTTTGAGTTTTGCTTGTTTGTTTGTTTTTAGTTTTTTGAGACAGTGTTTCTCTGTAGCTTTGCCTGTCGTAGACTCACTTTGTAGACCAGACTGGCCTCAAACTCATTGTGATCTGCCTGCCTCTGTCTCCTGAGTGCTAGGATTAGAGGAGTGTGTCACCACACTTGGCCCATCTTCTTGTATTTTTTATATACATCACTTTCTTTAGGTTAGAAATTTTTTCTATGATTTTGTTGAATATAGTTTCTGGGCCTTGGAGCTAAGATTTTTCTCTGTCTTCTATTCCTATTATTCTTAGGTTTGGTCTTTCATGGTTTCCTGTATTTCTTGGATATTTTAAGTTAGGAAATTTTTAGATTTTGTATTTTCTTTCACTGATATATAGATTTCTTTAATTGTATCTTCTATGCCTGAGATTCCCTCTTCCTTTTCTTGTGTTCTGTTGGTGATGCTTGCATCTGTGGTTCCTGTTCTATTTCCTAGGTGTTACATCTCGAGGATTCCCTCAGTGGTATATTTTTTATTGTTTCTATTTCCATTATTAGGTCTTAAACAGTTTTTGTGGGAGAAATGAAACCTGCCTTGAGCAGGAACAAGGCCTGCCTGGCAACATGCATGTGCAGAAGGGAGGATTCATGTAGACAGTCTGAGACCTGCTAGAATGTGCCTAGCATGCGCTGAGACTGACTGCCTAGAGACTGGTGAAGTCACAATGGAAAACAAGTAAGAGCAGCCACAGCCTCAGCTTGCAGTTAGGAAGGCAATGGGATACTGGGAGGAGGGTACAAAGACATGCTCTATTCCCAAAATAAAGGAGTATGCTTCTGCCACATGCCTGACTCTCAGAGTCTGTTTTATTGACTCTGCACTAGCTTACTCCTGCCCCCAAAGGTCATGGGCCTGGGTCCCAGCAACATTTGGCACCCAACATGGTCTCCTTACACATTCAGGCATGGGGTTTTGTTCATCACAGCCACTATTTTGGGGGCCTTCATTTTTGTCTTCTGCTGTCAACACTGTATTGAGTGTCGCTAACCCATCTTCTGTCCCCTTCTCTCTCACAAGGCATGCTTGAGCACCCCCTTTGGCAGTTTGTCTGTGAGTTGGCCCCTTTGTTTTCTGTTCTTTAACCTCACATGAGGTCAGCATGCTGGATCCTTCTCTCTTTTTCTTTGTGTATGTTTATCTTGTCAGGGAAGTATACTCACTTTACTTCCAGTTCCCTCGTGTCTCCACATAAGGGCTGACACTTCTAGGAGACAGAACCAACAATTGGCCCCTTGAATCGTGTTTCTCTACCAGAGACACCATCCGGCCATATGGCCATGGACTAACAAACCATGGAAGCCCCGCACTATGTTCAAGACTCTCAGATCTGACACCCATCTTTCCATTCTCTTTGTTTTGTCAATTTCCTTAAACTTCTTCATATGTGTTGTGTAATTATATGCAAACTACATTTTGCAGCCACAAAGGAGACAGGTGAGGAAGCCAACGATGCCCATTTCCCCACCCTGTTATGCCTCCACACATACAGGGACACTCCATACCTCCCACATTAATTATGGACTCCCCACCCCAATATCCATGGCAAGAATTCCACAGCACTGAGGCTGGAATGCCCTTCTCTGGCTCTGAACACAGTCCCCTTTGCTACATCCATGCCCCACCTACAACCACAATATTGGGTAAAAAGGGATTTTAGCTTTATGTCTGTTACTATTGCTGTTATTCTAGCAGGTGTTGCCAGGGCAACCACAACAACCATTGATTTGACACAGACAGCCATGACTGTGGAGATTGTCAATTACTTAGTTTCTAAATTGGCTGAAGCATTCCAGGCACAGGAGTTATTAAATCAACACCTTTACCAGGCTGTACATATTCTTTAACAACAACTTGACCTTTTGGCACAGGAATTAGCCTTGGTTAGAGACTCCCTGCTCACCTGTGACTCCTGACTCCATGCTACCAAGTATGTAATTTTGCTGAGGCATGCCAACAGTTGTCCCGCTTGGTACAGGTGACCTACTCAAATAAGTTCCTCAATTACTTTGTGCTACTCACAGAAAGCATATCATAATTCAATGAGACCAGGACCCTGGTACTTTCTCTTGATATAGGGTTCATGGAACAGTTTTGCAACAATATCAAAAGATGTTCTGATCCTTCCTGGATAGGCACCTATGATATTTTTGGATAAATAATGATCACATTAATCATTTTGTTTAAGAGTTTTCTACAGCATAACACCAGGCAATGTTCTAGTAACAAAACTACCTTAGAGGTGCTCATGGGTTTGGAGCAACCAGACCACAGTCCATCCAAGGAGGTGATACAGGCCTGGTTCATGGATATCCCTTTGTCTAATACCCTACACACCGTATTCACTCTCCAGGGATACCACCCTTTGTGCACTGGTAGTCAATGATGGGTAAGAACCGGTTTGGCAAGTCAATCTAATATAGGCACAGCCCATCATACTAGGGGTCCCTGAGGTGATGTCAACAAGAAGAGAATATAAAAATTCTAGCTCCCACTGAGTCATAAAACCAAAAACAAAAAGGTAGATATGGAGGAGGAATGAGACCTGCCTTGAGCAAGAACAAGGCCTGACTGGAAACATGCATGCACAGAAGGGGGCCTTCATGTAGAGTCTGCCCAAGACTTGCCTGTGAATGCTCACCATGCAGAAACTGACTGCCCAGAGACTGGTGACATAAGGATGGGAACCAAGGAGAAGGAGCAAAAGCAGCAGCTCACAGTTTAGGAGCCAATGGGAAACTGGGAGGGGGGCATAAAGGCATCTGCAATAAAGGAGTCTGCTTCTGCCACTTGCCTGGCTCCCTGAGACTGTGTTTTGTCTCTATACTAGCTCACACCTTCCCCCAAGCGTCTTTGGCATGGGTCCCAGCAACAAATTTTATTCATTTCCTTTACCTGTTTGATTGTATTTTCCTGTATTTCTTTAAAAGGTTTATCAGTTTCCTCTTTAAAGGCCTCTGTCATCTTTATAAGGTTGGATTTAAGGTATTGTCTTGTGCTTTGGCTGTGTTAGGATATCCAGGGCTTGCTGGAGTAGGATAGCTGGGCTTTGATGCTGTCATATTGTCCTCGATCTTTTTCTTGTGTTCTTACATGAGCTTTCAGTCGTTTAGCTATCCCTGGTACTGGGTGAATGTTCCTGATACAGGAACCCTCATGGAGACAGGCAGAGCACTGGACCTGACAATGGAGCTCAGCAGACTGAGTGCAGCTCATCTCTGGTTGCTGTGTTGTGGGTAGTTTCAGGCATGCAGGGAATTGGTGGCAATGGGTCTAAATTGGATGTTTCTAGGTCTTAAACCCCTTCCTCAGATAGGTGGGCATTGGAGATTGTGGTACAGTGTGCAGCTCACCTTTGCTGACTGTACCTCAGGTGCATATTTATATTTAAATGTTCAGAACTTTTAGTTTAATCTTGTTTTTGGATTTTGTGTGGTTCCTTTTTTTCTGTATCTTAATCTAAGTACTCTATTTTTATAAAAATAATTTTCTCTTGGTATGTGTGGTATGACTACATGCAACCATGTGTTTTCCAAGTATTCAATGATGTGGGGAACTTATTAGACAATGTTATAAAACAGGACCACAGAGCCTTCTTGAAAAGAAATGACTTCTTGACCCGTAAGGACATCAGAGGACAAGGGTCCTAAAAATATCTTTCTAAACTGCTTCTTGCTCCAGGTTGGACTGAGAAATGTTGTCATCTTGCTCCAGAAATTTATGGCTTCAATGATATGAGTTTGAGGAGCTGTCTCTCCTCTTTCTACTTCTCCGTGTATGACACAATTCTATAAGGATAGGTCTATGATGCATCTGGGAAGCAGATAGCTGCAAACATCTTATGATGACAAAGACTATTCCACATGATTCACACAATGTCATAAAGTCTCTTGTTGAATATCCATAATGTTGTCTTAGTGAGCTATTTATTGTTTTGATAATATACCATGGTCAAGGCAAATTATATTATAAAATGTGTCCTTGACCATCAATGGAGTGGTGCACAGAACTAGGCCAGCAGCCGTGGAGTGCTGCAGTAACTGAGAGCTTATTCTTTGATTCTTAAGCAAAAGGCAGAGATAGTGTGCTAACTGGAAATAACTTGGTCTTTTTAAAATCTCAAAGCCATGTCCACAGTGACACATCTTCAACAAGGCCACACCTCCTAATCTTTTCTAAACAGTTCCATTAATGTTGGACCAAGTATGCAAACATAAGCTTATGGCAGCCCTTTTCATTCAAACACCATATGGTGTAAAAAAAGGTAATCCCTCTCAGGAACAGTCATAGGGGAGGGGAATAAGGGGGAAATGGGAGGGAGGGAAGAATGGGAGGATACAAGGGATGAGATAACCATTGAGACGTAACAAGAATAAATTAATAATAATTTTTAAAAAGTAAAAAAATAAAGCTTATATAATAAAAAAAAAAAGAAAAAAGGATAGGTAGCTATCATATCTAGGCAGTAGTCCTATATTTTGTTAATATATATATGTATATATATATATACATATATATATGCATAATACCATTATCCCTGACATAAACGAAAATAGAGGGTATCTTTAAAATATCCTGCCATGTTCTGTCCAATGTAGTGACCTCAGAATTATTTTTTACTGGAGGTGTCCACATCTTCTGTGTACACTGCGATCAGGGCAGAAGCTAGAGTGTGCTTTCTGCGTAACAGTATGTACTGGGAAGGAACCCATTCTCAATACACATAGCAAGGTTCAGCTGTGCTCCTTCTAACAGCTGCAGTGGTTTTGCTTCTGAGACATTGAAATTTATATTTCTTATCTTTTAAGTTTATACCAGCTTGTGGGTGGGAAACAGCTGAATAGAACATTGCTCTCAACCCAGAAGGCCCTTTCTTCCCTCTACCTCCTTTGAGGTAAATCTTCAAGGCTAGAGACTTCTTAAACATAACTCTTGTCACCCAGTACAGCTGGTATCTGCCACAATCCTCAATCTGTCTTCTTCTTTGATGTCTAGAACAATCTGTCTGCACATTCTGGCAAAAGTTTGAGTCTCCTGAGTGAGCAGTTGCTTGAGATAAATATTTCAAGGTGTTTCATACCTAAAAAGTATTTTTCACAAGGCAAAGAATACCTGAAGCAAGCAGCAGCTCCAAGTTCATAAACTGATTGACACCACTGAGTTCCATTTCCCTAAACACTAGCACCTATTTCAATGTCACACAGCTGTGCGCTCATAGAATAACTATCCTATTGAGTTCATACACAGGCAAACAGACTTGTCAATCAGTGGTGAATTAGGTAATAGTATAGATTTTAGAACAGTTACCTTGGACATTAAAGTGTCTGGAAAAATGGTAAGACTGAATAATGATGTTATGGTTTTCTTTTTGTCAGTGTTGTCTCCAAGTGCATAAAAGACATTTCTGTGCTTTGATGTAAGTCTAATTTGCTGTGATCTCTTTGTTTCTTCAATCAATTTAACATGTTGACATAGGAAAGGGATGCATATTCAAAGATTTTTCATTTTCAGCAATTCAAAAATACCTACCTGGCACCTTGCCTTTTGATTCAAAGAATGCCAATGTGTCTTTTGAAGTTACTGAATGACATAAATTATCTACAATATACTGAACATAAATTGGAGTCAAAGTAAAAGGCATCTCTTAAACCTCATAATGATGACTGAAGAATTAAGAAGGTCTCTTCCTAAATTTTCCATTATTTTTTCTACTTAACTTTTATTCCCTATCCCACCAAGGTCTTAAATTGTGTCCTAAGGTTCTTAATCACTGTCTAGTAAACATCTCTAGTTTATTTTATTTTCCTGATACATTACTCTGATAAAACATCTTAAAGTGGGAAGGGTTTATTTCTGTTCACCATTCACAGTTACAATACACCATGACAGGGGATTCCTTGTAATAGGAACTTGAGAGAGTGCATTAGTCATATGGTACCCATAGTCAAGACACAGAGCAATGAGTGCTTGTACTCAGCTCATTTTCAGTCCAAGGTCTCATCCCAGGGAATGGTGTCCCTCCTGGGAATGGGTTCCCAGCTCAGTTAACCTAACAATCCCTCTGTTCCAGCTGGTTTTCTGTCAACTTGACATAAGATAGAGTCTTTTAGGAAGTGGTATCCTTAATTGAAAATAAATCCTACAAGATTGTCTTGTGGAAAAGCCTATGTGTATTTCCTTGATTAATGATTGACATATGATATACCATATCACAGTGTTGGTGCCATTCATAGAGTGGTCACCCCAGTTCTGACATATATAAGAAAGCTGGATGAGTAAAGCATGAGAAAGAAGCCAGTAAGCATCACTCCTTTGTCACCTCTGAATGTTCCCTGCCACCTGGTTCCTGATGTGAAGTCCTGTCCCGACTTGCCTGGATGATGAATATCCAGGACATTTAATTAAAACTGTGAGCTAAAATAAACCACTTGCTCTACAAGCTGCTTTTGGTCATGGTGTTTTTTCACAGTAATAGAATCCCTGACTAAAAACACCTTTATAAACATATTACTTAACCTAAATAATCCCTTTTAGCTGTGCCTGGAGTAGTTCTCCAAGATTATCAGAGATCCTGTCAACTTTACAATTAACAAAAGTTGACAATTACCAACACATTTATTTCACCAACCTTCAAGATCAAGCTATATGTAACATTTAGAGAAAAAGAGAGAGAGAGTCAAGGGGGAAGATAGTGGCTTTCAGACAGTAGAGGGTATCAGAATAGCTTATATGATTGAGCAAAGATAACTGATACATCTCCCAGAATTTCTGACTCAGTAGGTCTAGATGAAGGTTGAATGGACTCCATTTAATATATTTTTAGTAGTTGCAATGGCTTGGCCCTTGAAACAAATATTTAGAATTGCTAGCTACCTTACAGATAATTATTCATTTTTTATATTCAACATAATTTAAATTATTTACAAAGGCTTATATAGTCTTCATCAGCTAGTTATGATTTTTCCTTTCTATTTAAAAACTAGTTATGTGCATTTGTTTTTGAGGTATATGTGTATGACAGTGCAAGTGTCTTGAGAGGCCAGAGGAAAGTGTTAGACCACCCTGGAACTGGAGAACCAGGCAGTTGTGAGTCACCCCATATGTATGTTGGGAAGTAAACCCAAGTCCTCTGCAAGAGCAATATGTGCTCACTGAGCCTCTTCGGCATCCTCTGTCTCATTCTTATTTGTTGACTCTCCCACGCCATATGTAAAGAACTGGTAAAGATTTAGAACCTTGCTTTCCTGAGTCACACACACACACACACACACACACACACACACACACACACACA
>OU015747.1:73259590-73276327 GCA_907169655.1 Acomys percivali
CACACCACACCAAGCAGTTAAAAGTATAGATTTCTCTGTGTGTCAAATTTAAAAGCTTTTTTTATCTAAAGAATCCATTGCATACAATTTAATGATGATAAACAATGTGTTTGTCTTTATTATACTCTACATAGTGAGCTGATTCTTATAGAATGATTTTGATTCTTTAAGATATGATTTTCTATACATTTATCATTAATCAGAATCTCCGCCACATTTTCTTTCTTTTTGTTTATGAGCCCTAAAAATGCAAAAAATAAAACAGGACAGTCTCCACACTTGAGTGGATTGTGGGATATGACTTTCTCATGCACTCTGGTGCCTCACTTTTGACTATGTCCCCTGGAGGGGGAGACCTAGTGGCACTCAGAGGAAGGACAGCAGGTCACTGAGAAGAGACTTGATACCCTATGAGCATATACAGGGGGAGGTAGTCCCTCTCAGGAACAGTCATAGGGGAGGGTAATAAGGGGAAAATGGGAGGGAGGGAAGAATGGGAGGATACAAGGAATGGGATAACCATTGAGATGTAACAAGAATAAATTAATAAAAAAATCTATTTGAAAAAATGCAAAAAAAAAAAACAAACAAACTCAGCCTTGTATGGTGGAGCAGGCCTATAATTTTACACACTCAGTAGGCTAAGGCAGATATCTAAGTGAAATATTTTCTTGAAAGCAAAGTTAAAAATACAGCAGCTGTGGTATAGCTGTGTTGGTAGAGTTGCATCATTAACACAATATGGAGGGGATTGTCTGGGTACACATCTGTAATCTCAGTACTCATGAAGCAAAGGCAGAGGGATTAGTATTTTATGAGAGTTCAAGACTAGCCATGGCTACATAAAATCCTGTCTTCAAATAATAAAATGAATTTATTTGGCATTAATTTAAAAATGAAAAAGGAATGTCGACATAGCTTACTGTTAGACTGTCCTCCTAAGATGTGAAGCCTCCAGTTCAATCCCAAGTAACACACACACACACACACACACACACACACAGGCACACGCACACACTCAGATTTACCCATATACACACACTGGCCCAAACACACCCACAAACATACACACATACACCAACACACACATAAATACAACAGTTAATCTTCAACAATTAATCCATAGAAAAAGAGCTTTTAATCAGATCTATTTTTGCTGACTCCTGGTCAAGGACATCTGTAAAACAATGAATCCAATTTTATCTTGCAGTGTGTGTAAGCATCTTGATGTACATGATGTTCCACATACATAGAAGTTACAAAAATTCTGATGTAAGTAGATAAATATGACATAATTACATAGCAAAACCAGTATAAATGAATGACTTCTTTTCCTCAAAATATTAATTTAATTTTACACCCAATATATTTAATCACATTTATGCAGTCTGTGTTTTAATAATGGGCATCTCCAAATGGCAGCTTTCAATTTTTATGAAAGATCTAACCTTTGTTCCTCCTGTAGGTAGCTGATTTCCACATAGCACTGCAATTATTTAATCCTTATCCACTGTGTTGCTTGACATCCCTGCTTTGGGATGTGGCGCACAAATCTGACAGCTTTCCTTTTGATCAGGCTAATTGGACACTTCTGTCAAGATCAGTGGAGACTCCTGCTGTAAAATTTATGCCTCTTTCTGTGAACAAAATGTCCCCTTTCTTCATACCCCCACCCCAAGGGCCCCATCTTTCTCTGCATTGTCCACTGGCTACCATGCTCTGTGATACTGTGACTATCAAACTAGAAGATCTTCAGCCTTTTTTGTAGTATAGTTTAATGCATTCCACTGATCTCTTCCACCAGGGAATCTATCTGGGTTTGTTCTCTAGGAGCACATAAGTGGGGAAAACAGCTCTAACCTATCAGTTATTACTCCAGATGGGCATGAAGGTAAAAACTAGAGACCCACTGAGAACACATGTTTTAAGACTTCTGAGATTTTAAAATATTATACTTCTACTTTGTGGCTCTGAGCAACTGAACTCAAGTCATCAGGCTTGGCAGCAAATGCACTTACTGGCTGAACCATCTTGCGAGTTCACACCTCAGAGTTTCTTGATAATTCTTCTGCTTTTTATTACTCTGACTATTTAAAGTTGATTGCTAAGGAATTAATGGTTAAATATAACCAAGAAACAATAACACTAGTTGTGAGGCTAGCCTTTAATGGCTGAGCCATCTCTCCAGCGCATACAGTAAACTTCAAACGCCTACCCAGATCTAGCCAATGGATAGGACATTCTCCACCGTTGAGTGGAGAGTGGGGACCGACATTCACTCGAACTCTGGTGCCCCATTTTTGACCACGTTCTATTGATAGGGAGGCCTGGTGGCACTCAGAGGAAGGATAGGACCCTACCTAGAAGAGACTTGATACCCTATGAGCATATACAGGGTGAGGAGTTCCCCCTCAGTCACAGACATAGGGGAAGGGAGTAGGGGGAAAGCAGGAGGGAGGGAGGAATGGGAGAATGGAAGGGACGGGCTAACAATTGCGATGTAATATGAATAAATTAATAAAATATTAAAATTAAAAAAAATAAAGTGGCAACAAAATTAAAAAACCAATAACACTGGGAGGCTGCAAGTACATACACACACATACACACAGACACACACACACACACACACACACACACACACACACACACACACACCTATACATACTTAATTAAATCTGCCAGTACATTTTGCTGGTTAGCTTTAAAGGTTTACTTGGTACAACCTTGAATCACCTTGCAAGAGACTCAATTGAGTCTTCATTAGACTGGCCTGTGGCATGTCTTTACGACACTGTCTTAATTGTTAATTCAGGTAGGGAGTGCCATTCTGAATGTGCTCTAAACTCTTACATGGTTTGGGCTGTGACCTGCACAAATGTGAAAACTACTTGAGAAAAAGTAAGGAAGAAAAACACATATATTCTCTTTACTCTTGATGGTGGGTGGATGCAACTTGATTTCTTGCTTTGATCTCTCTGAAATGATGGGTTCTAATCAGGGTTCATAAGCCAAATAAACCCTGTGTTGCCAGATTATTTTAACACAACAACAGAAATTAAACGAGGATACATATGCATGAACACACCCCACACTCACCCTCCACCCACGCACAAACACACACAAAGAGAGGGAGGGGGGGTAAAAAGAAGTGTTGATTTTTAATTGTACAGTTGATAGTTCATCAGAGAGCCAATGGATTTCCAAACCTCTGCACAGATCTTCCTTGGAGACTCCTCCCTTGTAGCCTAGCCTAGATTTGGAGACTAAAAAGTTCTATATACAGACTTTCCTCCCATTCCTGGGAACCTTCTGTGAGGTTTGACTCACCTCATAGTCAATGTCCAGGGCATCTGTCTCACCCTTGGTCCGGAAGTGCTGTGTGTTCCTGTCCACAGTGAAGTTTGCCTGCTTTCCCACGCGCTCCAGGAGAACTGAGTGCCAGTGCTGGTCATCCAGAAGGCTACCCAGAATGGCTGAGGGTGCAATGCTGCTGAGCCGAGCTTTGCTGTCATCTGCAGAGGAAGGAATGAAGAATGGAGTCTTAGCCTAGGCAGCTTTGAATCCTGCCTACCAGCATCACTGAATACAGAGTACCTGAAGTTTCTTCAAAGAAACACAGCTCATGCTGTCCCTCGGCTTTTTGCAGGAGTCATGCACAGGCTTTTACCTCAGATTACAGAACCTCATTCTAGTTAAAATGAGATACATCCCACTTCCTGACAGGAAATGTGATGTTTCCAGGACACTAGCAGTTCCGTAGTGAAAGGAGAGCTTATAGTATTGGCCACAGGAATATGATTGAAAGAGATATTTCCACATTTAGGAAAAAAACATACCTAAATATATACAAACCCATTTTTGAAGAATATGAATGAAGAAAGCAGATCTTGAACCTGAAGGAAAGGAATCCCGTGGTCATACAGAGTGTATCTGTGCATGCAGGAGCCGGGAATGACATAACCATTCCAGCAGCAACTGTTGAGTTCCTACTATATGAACTTAGTCCTTCCATGAAAAAGTTATGGCCACCACTGCCACAGAGAATTTGTCTCAACTTTGAAGGGAAGCTGTCATTACTGATACATATTTTTAAAAAATCTTTATAAATTTTGTGTGCGTTTGTGTGTGTGTGTGTGTGTGTGTGTGTGTGTGTGTGTGTGTGTGTATGTGTTTAGTTGGTTCTCTACTTCCATCATGTATGTGCTGGAATCTAACTCTAGCTATTGGGCTTGTCAGCAAGCATCTTTACCCACTGAAACATGATTTGGGCCTCTGATACAGTAATTTTCATTTGAGAGAATTATGTCCCCACTCCACTCAGAGTATGATAGCTAAGTGTATTTCTTTTCTTTCTTGCACTATGCCATCCTCAACCCTACCTGCACTCACCTGTGCACAGGTAGCATTGTGTGACATTCAGGGCTCAGGCGCAGCTAACTTCCATGTGGGATGCTCACTCTTACCTTCACTATGGCCTGAAGGCGCTGCTTGTCTCACTGAGTAACAAGTCCTGGCTTCCTGCAGGAGCTGGAGTGGGTACAACACTCTCAGCATACTTGGAAAGTAGGGCTGGTGATTTAATATCTGCTTCTGTTTTGTTGATTTATTATTTATTCATTCACAAGCCTTGAATTCTTATAATTGACAGATTATGCTAATGCCTCAATAAATACCCCCCTCTCTTTTTCCTGCCTTTCTTATGAATGCATTGTAACCTACCTGTTCTGGTCAAGGTCATACAGAAAGAAGACACAGAGCGGAGGTGGAGCTCTCTCTTCAGAGATCTCAGTGTTGGTGTCTTCCAATAATAGTAATTAGGACAGGTGCTCACATAAACACAGACAAGAGGCTGACTACACAAGAAGAGTTAGGGTCCACCAAACATGGAGGAACTGCTACCCACGCTGAGGAGTATAAGGGACAGTGGAAGTGTCCCTCACAAGAGGAGAACTGGCTGACAGAACTAGCAGCATCCTTCTGGACCCTGAGTATGAGACACCTGCTGAATTTGATTAACAACAGAAGAAGGTTAGGTTAGCAGCAATGTATGATTTGACTTTTGCTGCCAAATCAACTCCTTTAAAAGTTATGCGAACTTAAACTCCTGCTCTAATTTATGAGTGTCTCATAGGCAAAAATTGTACTTTGGAGTAATTTTAACACACATTCTTTTTTAGAGTGAAAGAAAAGGAGGAAGGGAGGAAGGTGGGATTTAGATATGAAATGAGAGAAAGGAAAGAGAGAGAGTGAAAAAGAATGTATGTATAGATGCCACAATGCACCTTTGAAGGTCAAGGACAGCCTTACATATCAGTCTTCACCATCCATCTTGTTTCAGACAGGGTCTATTATTTGCCCTTACATAGCCCTACCTATCCAGCTTATGAGTTTCTGGAGATTCTATTATTTCTTTCTCAACCTGGATTGTTGATAGTAGAAAGTAGATAGTAGAAAGCTGGATTATTTACACAGGTGTTGGAGACCCAATCTCAGATTCTCATGCTTATGTGGTAAACATTTGACATATTGAGCCACCTTACTAAGCCACTTACTGTGGATTTCTCTTGATATGAGTAGAATTGAAACATTTCTTTTTGTGAGCCATATTGTCTCTGACTTTTACCCATTTGTTTTTCCAACAATGTGGTCTTAGTCTATTTTGTGTAATATAAATTTTCTGTTCTTTGATCCTTTTGTATATTGTGTTTTATGTTTCCTTTATTTTGACACTGAAGATATTTTTCTGTTAAAGTTTTATTATTTGATGGCTGGAGAGATGGCTCAGCAGCCCAAGTGCTTTTTGGGAAAGCTCCAGGACCAGAATTCAGAACTCTAGAAACCCTACTAAATGCCTGGTAAAGGTAGTGGCTCACTGTAATCCTAGGCCTGAACAATGGAGACTGAGGTTTCCAATTCAATCTGCCTCACTAGGCTACCTATCTGACTGCTCTGGATTTGTCTGAAAGATGCTCTCATGATGAATAAGTAGGAAGAGCAATCAAGGATGATTTCTAACATCAAATGTGGACCTCCATTTTCAGGAGCGTACAGGTGCACATATACCCACATACATGCAAACCCTGTACTCAAGAGGTTCTACCATGCTTACATATGAAAAATAGAAAGAGAAAATAAAAGAATCAGCATAATTTCTGTGCTATTTAATAGCCCTTCCCTGTTTTCAGAACAGAGGAAAGCTCCCAACATATGTCTCCATTTTACATTTACAAACACAGTTCTTGCTTTATGTTGGAAGCTTGCCAGTTTGTGCTGTCTTAACCTTATTAGTGCACTATCACAGATGAACTTCCTAAGAAAACATGGTCACTGAGGTGTAGATGCACGAAGCTACCTTGCTAAGTCTGAGGAAAATAGGGATCTTTAAGACCTGGCCCTTTAACCCTGTCATCTGCTTTCTGGAAATGTATTCTAAGACAATAAATTAATAAGTTGCTCAAAAAAATGAGTAATGATTTAAAAATTGGAGATAATATTTGAAGAGAGATTAAACATACATGGAAAATCAACAAAAAATATAAGATAGCTGTTTAAGGGGCATTTATGTAGTTACCATAGCATTTTTAAATATTTATGAGTAAATATGGTACTTTTAGATGAAATTAAAAGTGACAGCTAATAAACAAAACATACAATAACTTAAAATCCTTAATTTAGGAAGTACGCAAGTTGAATAGAAATGCCCAATTGCACACTAAACACTGATAATAAACCAGTAGACACTATTAACTCATAAAGCACAAAGATGCCACATTATTACAACTATTTTTCTTTTCTTCTATATTTTAGAGTTAGAATAACTATTTTAATAACCAGAAAGAAAATTATTAAATTATGTTTACCTTATATAAATTACTTTCTCTTGAATAAAAAAGAATTTCACATGTTTCTTTGGTGGCTTCGTAAAAGAATTCAGTGTTTTCAACATGATGGATGGGTTCTTAGTATGATCTACTACTGAGTTACATACATACAGTTTCGACTTTTATCACATATATTTATGAGGGATGTAGGCTCAACTTTCTTAAAAAATATATTTTATTACAAACTTATTAACTGAGCATTCATCCTTTTTTTTTCTTAAATAGATTTTTTTATTAATTTATTCTTGTTACATCTCTATGGTTATCCCATCCCTTGTATCCTCTCATTCTTCCCTCCCTCCCATTTTCCCCTTATTCCCCTCCCCTATGACTGTTCCTTAGAGGGATTACCTCCCCCTGTATCTGCTCATAGGGTATCAAGTCTCTTCTCGGTGACCTGCTGTCCTTCCTCTGAGTGCCACTAGGTCTCCCCCTCCAGGGGACATAGTCAAAAGTGAGGCATCAGAGTGCATGAGAAAGTCATATCCCACTCTCCACTCAAGTGTGGAGACTGTCCTATCCATTGGTTAGATCTGGGTAGGGGTTTAAATTTTACTGCCTGTATTTTCCTTGCCTAGTGCCTTAGTTTGAGCGAGATCCCTTGGCCCAAATCTGCCTATCATCATGTTCTACTTGTAGGTTTCTAGGACCCACTGGATCCTTCTACATTGCTATTCTCATATGGTTCTTCCATCTAGAGTCCCAGTATTATGTCCTCCCCTCTGTCCCAGCTTTCTGGTAAGTGAAGGCTTTCGTGGGCTAGTATGCAGATATAAGTGAGTATAGAAGAGGATTAAAGAATACAATAACAAAATTGTAAGTATATCAGTTCTGAGGAACAATTCTCCTGGCATAATCAGCAGGATTTCTTCTGCTGGAAACGGGAGTAACCATAACCAAGAAGCTCAATAGGAGCATGGAGCACCGAAGCCTTCCCTAGAGCAGTTCTCTCTAGGAGCATCTCGAAGTGGAGCAATGAACAGCCAAAAACTATCCCATGTCTCCAAAAGCCCTGCCTCCAGTTCTGGTCTCATTTATATATCTCGTCCCAGAGTCTGTTCGTGGATTTTTTTTTCAGCTGGCAACAATCAAGCTCCCACATGAAGTGGTTTGTCTTCTAGTGGATAAACGTCACCTGTTCTCTCACAGGACCTTTCTCCATCCCACACTGGGATCATAACAAAAACAGGTTTATCCCTCCTTCACAGGGACAGTGTGAGTGCAAGCATGCAATGGTGAGCACTTGTAGCCCAGAGAAAAATTGTAGGACCTCTTGGGTCCTAGGGTTTGAATTCAAGTTGCAAACCTTGGCAGCAAGCACGTTTACCCACTGAGCAATCTCACCTTCCAACAAATTTACTTCTTAATTGACTCCAAAAGAGGATGATATGAATGGATCCCATCCACTCCTTTCTTAGTTATTTTGCACTAAAATTCATATACTTTACATTAAATTTAGTGAAAAGTGGTTTGATAAAATAAATTACGGAAAAAACATTCTGCTATTGGGAGAGTAATAGCTTAGAACAAAGAACCCATAATGAAACTTCCCCTAGAAATCTAGATGGTTGTTATGGAAAGCATAGAAAATATAATTCTCAGCACACTACCAAAGTTTTTATCTCAGGACACCTGTTTCCAGTTTTATCTCAGTTGAATTTGATGTTCAATTACCTCATTTTAAGCAATTTTCAATTTATTAGGACAAGATTGAAGTCTTCGTGAACAGCTGAGATGGATACAAATGACATGATGGCAAAGAGGAAGCTGGATTTGGGGACAGAAATACAAGAAAATGTATTTATAATTAAATGGAACTTTTTTCTATTTAATTTGAAGATAACATATGTACTTTTTAAGCCTTATTTCTTGCAATGCACATGGGAAAGTGTGTTTGCAGTTTTAAGAGATTCATTACTTTTAGTTTTTAAGTATATTTTATATACTCACATGTATGTGTGTGCATCATGTGCATGCTTGATGCCTATGGAAGTTAGAAGAGGATACTGAGTTCCTGGGAACTGGAATCATGGACCTAAGTTTATGACCTGCCATGTGAGACATGGGAATGGAACACACTGTGTCTGCAAGGACAAACGTGCATTTAAGTGTTGAGCCATCTCTCCTGCAGCCCTTTAAATATTTATGTTTCGTTAGTGGTTGGTTTTTATGTGAGTGTGTGTGTCTATATCTCTGAATATATATGTACAGTTGAACCCACGTGCCCATGGAAGTCACAAAAGCACTCCTAATATTCTGGAGTCAGAATTATAGGCAATAGGCACCCCACTATGTGCATACTGAGACTTGGATGCCCATCCTCTGCACTCTTAACCATTGAGTCATCCTTCCAGCTGTAATGTTTACACTTACAGCTTCATGCTTATTTTCACTCTGACAATTTCACTTTGACATCTTCACAATGACAATAAGCTTACCTTTACCCTGGGAAGGGTAGAATGGGCTGACTGACAAAAGAGTCCCAGGAATCTGCGTATTTCTGCTTCTGCAGTCCTGGGCTTACAAGTTTGTGCGAGTGAATCAAGTCAATCTTTGTGGATTTTGGATGTCACACTCAGACCCTCATTCTCAAGCAGCAAGCACTTTACTAAAGACTAATCTTTTCAGTCTTATCAAGATTCTTACAAAGGTAATAGCAAAAAGAGTCAAATGGTATATACTCACTTATATTGAGACACTAGTCCAAGGGGTACGCCCCCATGAAAAACTTTACCTACCAGGAAAGTGGGTCAGAGGGGAGAAAATCCTATTGAGACTTTAGGGGTGAGAAGCCTGGGAGAATGAGGAAATAGAAGGATCCAGAGGGTCCTGGAAAACTACAGGCAGGTCTGGGCCCTGGGGTCCACCTCAAACTATGGCACCAGCCAAGGAAAATATAGGCAGTAAACTTCGAACCCCTACCCAGTCTAGCCGATGGACAGGACATTCTCCACCGTTAAGTGGAGAAAGGGATCTGACTTTCACACAAACTCTGGTGCCCCATATCGGACCATGTCCCTTGGATAGGGAGGCCTGGTGGCACTCAGAGGAAGGATAATAAGTCACCAAGAAGAGACTCGATACCCTATGAGCATATACAGGGGGAGGAGGTTCCCCTCAGTCACAGACATAGGGGAAGGGAGTAGAGGGGGAAGCGGGAGGGAGGAAAGAAAGGGAGGATACAAGGGATGGGCTAACAATTGAGATGTAATATGAATAAATTAATAAAAAAATAAAGTAACAGTTTCAGTAGAAAAAAACAAAGGTAATATTCCTCATACTATTTTGGTATTTAAATTTTTATTTTATTTTTTTGCCTTTGTGTATGTGTATGTGCTCATGAAGGCAAGAAGAGGTCATTTGATCTCCTGGAGCTAGGATTATAGACATCTGTGAGAGGCCTGACAGATCCTAGAAACCAAAGTCCAGTCCTTTGCAAGAGCAGGAACCACTGGGCTTTCTCTCTAAACTCCTATATTGATTGTTTCAATCATTCCTGAACACAAATCAGGATAAAAAAATAGGTTAGTTTCATAGAAGATATGATTTACAAAAGGCTCAGAGAATTAGTTACAACTCAGCATCCACCTGACCCCAAAGCTAAAAGTCTCTCCATTCTTCATGCTGGCCAAAGGAGACTCCCATACTCTCCCGTCTCTGTATTCATAATATGTACATTCAACCCTGCCAGTCTGTTGCTTTTGAGCAGTGTTTCATAGTAGGAGTGGAGGAACTCCGACTTTACAAACATCTGAAATACAACAGGATCAATTTGAGAGCAGTGGTGAAGGAAAAAAAAAAAAAAAAACACAGAAAGCCTTACACAGAATGCCCATGCAAATTGCAATTGAATATATCAGGCAGGATCAGGAAGCCATGACTCTGTAGCATTTCTTTTATAGGTAAGACTCACAGTGCTCTCTTAAGGACCAAAGTGGGAACATTAAACACACAAAAAAACTGATTCCAGCTGGCTTGATCCCACCCTCACACCAATGGTACTCTCAAAAAGTCAGAAAAATTACTGTATATCACTAAAGTAATGAAATACTTTGGAAATCCAGTGTGCATTGCTCCATTCTAGCTTATTACTTGTGTCAAACTTCTGTGTCTTGTTACCAACACAAAGGTGTTTTCATAATAAGTTTGTGCAACACGGTTTAATGATGCATAGTTACTACATTTTAATTAATGTTACAAAACTTGAAGATAGGTAGAAATGTGTTAAAACTAAGGAATGACAATAGACCAATAGTGTTCAGCTCATCGCTTAATGATTGGCAAATGATGAGTTATATTCACTGCCCATTGTGCAGGATCTCAAATCATCTAGGAGTCAAACCTCTGGACATGTTCATAAGAGAGTTTACAGAGAGGGTTGAGGTGGAAGATCACCTTAAATGTGGGCAGAAAATGGGGACCAGGAGTGAATATGGAGGAGAAAGTGAGCTACCCCCATGGAATAAAGAGTAAATCTCATGCTCAGTTAGTACTTAAAACAAAACAAAAACCAGGCTACACTTGGAATCTACAACAAGGACAACTACCAAGTGAAATTTCACCACAAAACCAATTTGGACACTGCACAGACAATTAGATAATATAAACTGCCGCTAGGACAACAGTTCATTACGTATGTCTTCAGTTACCATTCTTCCTTATATTTATTTTGTATCTATATGTGTGTGTGAGTGTGCCTGTGTACCTGTGTGCCTGTGTGTGTATTTGTTGTTGTGTGTCTTGTGTGTGTGTGTGTGTGTGTGTGTGTGTCCATGCACACACAGAAGGTCAATCTCCAGTGAAGTTTAGTTCTTCAATTACACTCCATCTTATTGCTGTTTTTGATTGTTTGTTTAAAGAAAGGATCCCCAGTGGCACAGAACTCACCAAATAGGCTAGGAAGGATGGCCAGCAAGACTTAGGGATCCTTGTGTCTCTGCCTCCCCAGTACTAGGATCCCAAGCATGTACATCTGGCTTTAGAGGGGTGGAGTTTCTGCGTGTTGAGTTCAATTTCCTATGCTTGTATGACAACAAAGTTCACAACAATGTCCTCTCCAATGCACAGTTTATATTCATCTCATGTGTTAGGTGTCAATTTCATAAATTAAATTTGGATAGCTGTAGGTTCTTCCTACTTCGTTTTTCTTATATTTACCAAAGAGGCCAAAAGAGTACTTGGAGCTCTCAGTAACAAAAGACCAGAATAAAGACCCATATTGCTTTTTTCTGGCAGGGAGGCTGCACAATAGAGAGTCTCATGTTCTACTCCTGATGACTAAACTACAGCTTGCTCTAGAATCCTCTATATCTTGAGCTTGTACCCTGTGTTGGGGTTTCAGGTATCTTTAGGTCCCTACATGTTGTAGGACATGGCTGGCATAACCTACTCTCTATCCTAATTCCCTAGCCCAGGGGCAGTGTCTATGCATTCCTAGAGGCCCTACACTACATACTGTAGACATTTGCTTCCCTCTCCTCACTCTCTGCTCTGTGCTCTCCTCTCTCTGTCTGTATCTCTCCTTCTCTTCTCCATCTTTTTTCTCTTCTCTCTCTGTATATGTCTCTTTTCTCCTCCCGCATCTCTCTGTGAAAAACCTCCATTTATATAATGTAACTTCATCATGCAATCAGCTCATTCCTTTTCAATCACTTTGTATTGAACTACACTTCTCCTTCTTCTCTGCTTGATAGTAAATAGTAATAACAACGTGTTTCCTCCTTTATACTAATAAATATTAAAGAGGAAACAGGAAGTGGGGTCTCAGACAAAGCAAGCTCTTTGTGTCCCAGAAAGATGGTTCAGCAGGTTAAAAAATATATGGTATTGATCCTGAAGACCTGAGTTGGGTCCTAGGGTACCCAGTGGAAAAAATGTGAGGCCCAGCTGCTGAAAGTTGTTCTTAGATCTTTAAAACTGTGCCATGGCACACAACAACCACATACAAATGAATCAATGAATATCATTAATTTTAAAATAAAATGAGCTTTGTTTTAGCTCTAACATACACCTTTGCTTTTAATTTTTCCTAGATAAAAGCTTATTTGTTTTTTATCAAGTTTCTTTTTTAAATTTCTTTATTAATTTATTCAGATTACTTCTCAATTGTTATCCCATCACTTGAATCCTCCCATTCCTCCCTCCCTCCCACTTTCACCCTATACCCCTCCCTTAGGTTTATGATGGAGGGTGACCCCTCTTCCACTATATGGTCATAGGCTATTAAATCTCATCTTGATAGCCTGTTTATTCTTTTTCAGAGTGCCATCATGCCTCCTCACCAAGGGAAAGTGGTCAAACATAGGGCACCAGTGTTCATGTCAGAACCAGTCCCTGCTCTCTACATAACTGTGGAGAACTTCCTGTCCATTGGCTAGATCAGAGTAGGGGCGTGATGTTTACTGCTTGTATTATCCTTTCTTAGTGCAGTAGTTTGAGCAGATGCCCCTGGGCCCAGATCCACCCATCACAATGTTCTTCTTGTAGGTTTCTAGGACACACTCTGGATCCGTCTATTTTCCCATTCTCCTATATTTCTCTTACCTAGAGACCCAGTAGGATGTCCTCACATCTATCCCAATATCCTGGTAAGTGAAGACTTTCATGGGACATGCCTTTTGGGCTAGTGTCCAAATATAAGTGAGTATATACCATGTGAGTCTTTCTGCTACTGGGTTAACTCTCTCAGTATGATCATTTCTACTCAATGCCCCTAGGAACTCAGCACTTGTCTCCTGGAGCCTGCATTGCCCTTTCTTTCTTCCATGAGAAGGAATAAGGGACCACCTTGCTTCTGTACTGGAGTAAGATGTTGTGTAAATTTGAATTCTATACCAATAGATCTAAAGTTAAACTTATTTTGCATTGATATACAAAATTCTATACCAGTGAAGTAAAAATAACACTTTAACAATTAAGGCATTAAGTTGATGAGTAGACTCACTAATCTGCTTTTTGTATTTCTACTTTAATATGTGAGTATTGTACTCAGTATAACTCACATTTAATAAAGGGTTTACTTCTAATACTTTTAAAGTGCTATTGCACGTTTCTTAGTACAAGCAAGTTATTAGCTGATCAATTCATGGTCATATCAATTATTAGTCTAATTTTATTACAAGAATATACATCCTAAGTGTAACAGATAGGTTTTGATTCTATAGAAAGTTAAGGTAAAACAGTTAGACAAGGTCTTCAAAAACCTTAGAGACACACAGAATATGGTATTTAGAGATGGTTTTAGTATCTTAAAGATACACTTGAACTGAGACAGGTTAACACCTCGTGACTCTCAGCCTACCTCAAAGAAGATGATGAGCATCAAAGAACCACCCTATGGAGATGGCTTCAGCTACGGCAAACAAGCAACTGGGTAAAATGTCCTCATTTCTGCCATAGACAAAATTCTGCCTAAAGATGGGCAAGCTTGGATGCTGGCAGAGTCAGCATCCAAACTCTATGAAGACAAGTTAAGAAAAGTCCTCAATAGTTCCTGCCTCACAAATATGTTTGTCAGATATATTGGGTCAGAAGGCTGACAATAATGCTCCAATGTTATAGAGAGTTTTAGATGACTGTTCAGGCAGAAAACTGTCTCTGTCATCTTCTCATTTGGGAAGTTGCTAAACATGTACTCATGTATACTCAGGTAGGTAAATTTTATTCCTTCTCAAGGCTCTGACGAGGTTGAAGGCCAAGTACTTTAGTTTCACAAGTAAGCTTAGTTGTTTAGGGGTTAAGATGTTTTTAGATTTAATAAATGTTTTAATTGATAATGATATGATAGGATAGATATTGATTTACATTCAGAAGTTTAGATTCATAAAGATTGTAAAGATGTTTTCTACAAGGCTGCCAAATACAAATATCCAAAACATTATGAAGGTAAGATTTATATAGTTCCTGATTGCTTTGTGGTTCTTCGTGTTGTAGGTAGTTTATTGGATATATGTGTAATAATGTAAGTGTTTATGTAAAATATTTAATAAGAAAGAAAAAATATGTTGGGTAGAGTGAATGCAGACCTACTGGCAATGAGGCAAGCCTCTGGAGTAGTTTACCCAGAGAAAGAAGTAACATCCTACCACAGAGGCAAGAAGGCACTTATTACTAATCCAGTAAAGTATTCAGGTCCCAGATTCATTCATACAGGGCCAGGCCATAGTATCAAAAAAAAGGCCAGAAATTTGGTTTTTCCATTCACACATATTACTTCCCACTAAGAACACAACAATTAGGTGTTTTCTCCTGACACTTAGTTGAGTTTTTTTTCATGTGCCCAGTCAGATCAGTTATGAGAAGCTCACTATAATAAGTACATGTTTTAATTTTTTAAGAGTTTGAGGTCTGAAAAAACTCATTGTCAATATGTATATTAAAAGATACTTCAAAGTTATGTTGTACCTTCTCATAAGAAGAAATAGTGTCTTTATCACAGAATGATAGCTCTGTCAAAAGAACTGAAAATATGTGCTGATCTACCCCCCCAAGAAGATGAAATATTTGAACAAAACTGCTGCTGTACACCCATGAATAAAAAGGAAACAGATCACTCAACACTCCAGTGACTTCATTTGATGTACAAGAAGATCCTCCAACATATGTTATAATGACCTTGTAAAAAATTGATGGATATATACACCTGTAGACCTGTACTTGCATTCCTAACACTCATATCCTCAATAATGATAATAGTAAAAATAAATAAAATAAAATAAAAATAATAAATGCATGGCTGTGAGTACCTGTAACCTTAGCACCCAATATCAAAAATAGGTGAATCTTAAGAGCTCGGTGACCACTCAGCCTAGCCCCAAATATAAGCTTCTGGGCCAGTAATAGACTCTGTCTCAAGGCAATAGTACAGACAGAGAGAGAGCAAAATACCTAGTGTCTTGCTTAGTTCTCCATAGGTGTGTGCATATGTATGCATACCTGTATATTCATGTTCATGTTTGTTCAACACACACACACACACACACACACACAAACACACACACACACAAACACACACACACACCACCACCACCACCACCAACAACAACAACAACAACAACAACCATGACCACCACACAGACCAGATATCCAATGCATGACAAGGCATCACAAGTATGAGGATTTGATTTCAATCCTTAGGACTCAGGTAAAAGCCAGCTGCAGTGATTCATAATTGCGATCCCAGAAGATAGGTGTAGGGTGGATAGGGAAAGAAGATCCTTGGGGTTTGTTTGTTAATCAGCCTGGCCAAATCAGTAAACTACAAGTTCAGTAAGAGACTATCAAAAAAAGGGGTGGAGATCCAGGAAAACACCCATGCTTCACCTCTGGCCTCAACAGTCATAGACACACACACACGGGTGTGACCTTACCCAGGTTCAGGTATAGGGCTAGCTTGCCCTTCTGTAGCTCTAGGGTGATGTGGTCTCCACGTTGACCTTCTCCATGGAACAGAACCCCATCTCCTTGCATGCTCTTGAACCTCAGGGAGATCACGTCTTTGAGAGTGCTCATTGTCTTCTGGTTGAACCTGTACAAAAGTGAGCTCCGGCCATCAAAGTCAGCAACATCCGATTCTGAGACGACAGAGAAGAGAAAAAAAATCACTGTCTTTCCTCATGGCAACTATTCTTGTTTCTCCTTTTTGATGCTTCTCAGGTCACAGGAATGCTCGGGACGTCTGGAAGATCTCTCTTATAAGGAGTCACATGGAATAGAACCAACCTATGTAGAATCCAAGCAACCATTCAATTGTAGGCACCCCTACACACCATACTGAGGTAGAAACTACCATAAGTGATCATCAAACAAAGAAGAAGAAGAAGAAGAAGAAGAAGAAGAAGAAGAAGAAGAAGAA
>OU015747.1:73291595-73307859 GCA_907169655.1 Acomys percivali
TGTGTGTGTGCCTGTGTGTGTAGTGGTGATGGTGTTAGTTGTGTGGTATGTGTGTGTCCATTTATGTACATGTTTGTGTTCATTCAAAGGTCACCTGTATGCATAGAGTATGTGAAGGTCAGATAATTTATCCTTGAATATTGCTCATCAGGTTTTCTGCACCTTGACATTTTAAGACAAGATCTCTCCCTAGAATGTAATTCACCAAGGAGACTAATATATAGTCTGACTTGACCTCACAACTTATGGAATTACAAGTGTGGGAAAACCTGCTTACAATTTTCCTAAACATAGGTACTGGGGATGAAAGTCAGGCCCTGTTTACCAGGAAACACTTATTGACTGGGGTCTTTCCTATTCATGGACATTCCTATGACAGCTTCCTATAGCTTCTGATAGGCCACATTTCTACAGAACATGGGTTGTCTCCTGCATCACTAGAGCCCAAAGATATCAATGAAGGACAATTGACTACCATATACTAATTGTTGAAAAGCATTCAAATTCTCAATCACATAGAACCATGAAAAGAGGTCACAGGTTAAGTCAGAAGTCCTTGGTGCTTCTGGGTCCTGTACATCTGTTACCTATAGATGTACACACTTATCTCCTCAGTTTTTCAGTCAATTCAAAGAGTATGACCCCTGCATTAGTCTTCTGGACTTCTGTATTCTCATCTTCTCAATGAAGGAATCACAAGGATCTGGTGAGATTGTCCAGCTCTGGATACTAAGTGTCATATTTACAAAGTGGGATCTGGGACCTTCACATCTCAGATCTGGCCACTGCCTTCATGTCCTTCACACCTCCAAGGCTGACCTGGCTGTGCTAAGACGGATCTTAGCACCCCAAAGATAAAATTTAAAACTTCTGTGACTCCTTATGCTTTTAACAAATGACTATGGATGATAGGAAAAACTGCAAAGAAGGCAGCTCAAGCAAAGATTATGATAAGGGATTCATTTAGAGAAAGATACCATGACTTTGTCTCAGAAGGTGATGAATTTTGGATACTATCACTTGGCAGTAATTAACTAGATAGGAACAAGGTCTTGTGTAGAGGGAAGAACCTGGGGTATAAAAAGTGGGTTATAATTCTTAATGAGTCTGGGGAGCCTGGAAGATTATTATGCTTTATCAGAATTTATAATGCTTTTTAAATTAATTAGCTTCCCATACATAAAGAAATTCAGATGGAAGTCCCAGAGAAAATTTAATGTAGCTTAAATTCTCCAGATGGCTTGGTGGAATGTGTCAAAATCCTTTAGGACCAGAAATGTAAAATCCAAAGCATATTCCTCTAAGGTACCAAAAGGATGTGTACCTCAATAAAAAAGAAGAAAGAATGAAAAAATTATGACCTAAATATCTGAGTAACAGAGATTATTTAAGGATTAGTCAAATGCAAAACACCACTTCAAGAAATTGCAGGTATAAAGAAAGAACAATTATTATTTCCATTTTTCATAAAGGATTTAAGACTACTCAAGAACATAAAAGGAATTAGTGATAAAGGCAGGTTACAATCTTTGGTGTTTTAAGCCCAGTCCATGTGTTGAATATGGGCATACATGACATTTGAAAGCTTTCTAGGAGGCTATAAAAATAGTCCAGTTGGTAACATAATTGCCACACATGTATGTAGATCTGAGTTCAATTCTCAGATCCTGTATAAAAAGACATGCATGGTGTTAAATGCTTATAATCCTCAGGAGTTGGTGGACATACAGCCTATCCTAATTTCTTAGTGTTTACTTATTTACTGTGTGGGAGAGTAATGTGGCCCAGAGGACAACATTTGGGAGTTGACTCTCTCCTTCCACCATGTGTTCCAAGGGATCCATCTAAAAGAAGTCATCAGGCTTTGTACAACTGAGCCATCTTACTGACCCTTGTTGAAAATTCTTACTAACTGCAATTACTTATAAAAAGTACAGTGCAAAACTAAAAAAAAAAAATTTAACTACAAAAAAGTAGTTAAATAAGAAATGTGGATTGAGACAATGGGCTTAATTTATAGCTCTTTATCAAAACTATCAATAGACAAAAAAATGTGTGGGCAGAGTAGGTATTTTTGTGTTGTTTTTGTTTTGAGACAGGGACTGTGGTCTATGTTAGCTTTTAACCAGCTATGTTGCTGAGGTTGACCTTGAACTTCTGATCACTCGGCCTCCATATCCTGAGTGTGTGCTAGGATTACAGGTATTCATGATCTGAAAGGTTTACACAGTGCTTGTGACTGAGGCTGGGCTTTGTGCATGCTAGGTAGGTATTCTTCTAAAAGAGCTATACCCCAGGGACTTATTTAGAGAACAAGTGATTCTTATACAGAAATAAATATGAAGATGCAGGAGAGGCACACAGAAGTAGAGATGTACATAGGAGCTGTTACTGCTGGCAACAATTCTACTTTGTCCCTGGAGACGCTTAAATGTGTGTGCTTCAAAATTTCAGGTTACTAGTTTTGACTTTGGGAGTGAAAAACTAACCTGGGTGTCAGAAGATTGATTGTGATCTTTTTTTGTCCAAGAAAATGTTTTATGCCACATGATTGAATACTTCCAGATATAAATGCAGGGCCACAAGGGAACATGAGAGTAAACTTTGTTCAGGCCACACCTTGACAAAGCAGCTTATGGGCTCTTTGTTACTTTAGCAACACTGTCCCTTAAACGTTAAATTACTAAGATCAGAGGGGAGCAGAGGGAGCCCTGGGACACAGAAGCAGCTTCAGGCTTGGATTTCTCTTTACCAGCTCCTCTCTGGCCTGGCACTTTTGAGACACAGTGAGTAAACAAGCATAGGTGAGTTTGGCGTGGGCAACAACACACATTAGCTGCTATTCCAAGAAGGACTGTGGGACACACTAAGCAGCTTTGGGCTTGGCTCTATCTCTCCCCACTCACCACCATTCTGGCCTACAGTTGTCTGGCACGGCCAACAAACCAGCAGAGGAGGCATGTGGGACACCCAAACATCTTTGAACTTGGATTTCTTCCTACTCGCTCCTCACCTGCATGACTCATCTGGGTCACAGTGAACAGGAAGAGGTGTGTCATGTCCTGGCCACAATCCACATTGTCCACCAAACCAAGGCAGCCTGAAGGAAACTTGAGCAGCTTTTGGCATGGTGCTGTGCTCTTTCAGGCAACATTTCTCCTGCTGGCTGATCAAACTGTGACACAGTCAGTGAAGCCAGCAGAGCACAGCTAGGCACAGCCTCCAACACCCATTGCCCACCATGCTGAGGAGCCATAAGAGAGTTCAGGCAAACAGCATTTTTCTTGGAGCTCTTTTCATCTGTTCCCGATCTGTCTGGCCCACCTGGGACATAGAACACAACCACATTAAGAGAACCTCCAAGGCTGCTAACACCAGAGAGAACACAAAGATGGGATGCCGGTACAAGAACATAAGCAGAAAAACTCAGAGGCATATGTCACCACCAGAAGCCAGTGATCCTACCACATCAATCCCTGGAGATACTAACACTAACAAAGAAAAAGAATATGTAGAAAACAAGGTATTCCAAGACAAAACCAAGTTTACACAGTATCTTGCCACAATTCCAGCTCTACAGATGTTACTAGAAGAAAAACTACAAACCAAAGAGGCTAAAAACACCCAGGAAAACACAGGAAATAAATAAACCCACATCCACAAAAGCAAAAGAAAGGAAACACACAAACACTCTATAACCACCAACATTAAGAAAACGGGAACTAACAACAACGTGTCATTAATATCTCTCAATATCAATGACCTCAACTCCCCAGTAATAGCCACAGGCTAAAAGAATGGAAGCAAAAACAGGACCCAGCATTTTACTCCATAAAAAAATCACACCTCAACAGTAAAGATACACATTACTTTGGAGTAAAGGGCTAAAAAAAGTTATTTCAAACAAACAGACCTATGAACCAAGCTGGAGTAGCCATTCTAGTACCTAATAAAATAGATTAAACTAATGAAAATAGAAGGACATGTCATACTCATGAAAGAAAAAACATACCGTGACATCTCAAGCCTGAACATCTATGCCCCAAATGCAGGAGCACCCATATTTGTAAAAGAAACATTACTAAAGCTTAACTCACACATTTAATTCCACAGATTAATAATGAGAGACTTCCACACCCTACTCTCACGAACAGATAGATCATAAAGACAGAAACTAAATGGAGAAATGAGGAAAATAATAGATATCTTGAGTCAAATGTACCTAACAGTTATCTATAGAACATTTCACCAAAACACAGAAGAGTATGCCTTCTTCTCAGCATCTCATAGAATGTTCTCCAAAATTTACCCTATACATGGTCATCAAGCAAAGATCAACTGATAAAAGAAGATTGAAAATGACCCCTTGCATCTTATTGGACCACCACAGATTAATGCCAGAATCCAACAACAACAGAAAGAACAGAAAGCCTACAAACTCATGGAAACTAAACAACTCTCTACTCCATCACCTCAGTGTCAGGGCAAAAAAAAAAAAAAAACAGAAGTTAAAGACTTCCTATAGTTCAATTAAAATGAAGGTACAACATACTCAAACTTATGGGAAACAATGAAACCAGTGCTAAGCGGAAAGTTCATAGCATTAAGTGCCTTCATAACAGTATTGGAGAGATACAATACTAGCAACTCAATAGAATACTTGAAAGCTCTAGAATAAAGAAAGGAGACACATCCAAAAGGAGTATATCTCTGGATATCATAAAACTCAGAGTAGAAATCAATAAATCAGAAACAAAGAGAACAATTCTAAGAATCAACAAAACCAAGATCTGGTTCCTTGAGAAAATTAACAAAATAGACAAACCCTTAGCCAAGCTAACAAAAAGGAAAAGGGAATGTATTCAATTCAACAAAGTCAGAGATGAAAGGGGAGAAATATTGACAGATACTGAGGAAATCCAAAAAATCAACGGGTCTTATTTCAAAAGCTAATATGACACAAAGTTTGAAAATCTATATGAAATGGACAATTTTATTTATAGAAACCAATGACGAAAATTGAATCAAGATCAGATAAACACGTTAAATAGTCCTATTTCTCCTACAGAAATAGAAGCAGTCATTAAAAAATCTCCCAACTAAATAAAGCCCAGGGCCAGATGGTTTCGAACCGGATATCTATGTGTAGGAAAATGCAAATCCACCTATACCCATCACGCTACTTAAAACCAAAGTCCAAGTGGATTAGAGACTTAAACATAAAATCAGGCACAGTAAATCTGTTAGAAGAAAAAGTGGGGAAGAGACTTATTATCATTGTCATAGGAGATAGACTCCTGAACAGAACGCCAACAGATAAGGCTCTAAGAATCAACAATTAATAAAATGCACCTTATGAAACTTCAAAGCTTCTGAAAAGCAAAGAACACTGTTAACAGAACAAAACAGCAACCTACAGATTGGGAAAAGATATTCACCAACTCTACATCTGACAGAGGGGTAATATCCAAACTATATAAAGAACTCAAGAAAGTAAATACCACTAAACTAAATAATACAATAAAATGGGGTACAGAACTAAACAGAGAATTCTCAACAAAGAAATATTGAGTGGCTCAGAAACAGTTAAAGAAATGGTCTATGTCCCTGGTGATCAGGGAAATAGAAATCAAAATGAGACTGTGATTCCCTCTTATAGACATCAGAATAGCTAAGATCAAAAACTCAGGTGAGAGCACATTGTAGAGGATGTGAAGAAAGGGTAACATTCTCTATTGCTGATGGGAATGTAAACATATACAACCACTTTGGAAATCATTGAGTCGCTCTCTCAAAAAGTTTAGAATAGTGCTACCTCAAGACCCAACTATCACTCATTGGCATATATCCAAAAGATGCTCCACCATACAACAAGGACATTTGTTGAACTATGTTCATAGCAGTTTTCTTTGTAATAGCTAGAATCTGGAAACAATCTAGATGTCACTCAACTGAAGAATAGATAAAGAAACAATGGTACATTTGCACAATAGAAAACTACTCAGCTATTAAAACCAAGGAAAGCCTGAAAGTTACAGTCAAATCCATGGAAATAGAAGAGATCACCCTGAGTGAGGTAGGCCAGACTCAGAAAGACAAGCATGGTATATATTCACTTATAAGTGGATTTTAGCCACATAATAAAGGATAACCACACTACAATACAGAGACTTAATGAAGCTAAATAACAAGAAGGACCCTAGGGAGAATGTTTAATTCTCATTCAGCAGGGCAAATACAATAGATGCTATAAGCACGTGAAGACACGGAAAAGGAGGGGAGCCTACCATAGAGGTTCTCTGAAATACTGCACACAGCAGGGGATTGAGACATATGCTGAGACTCAAAGTCAAACTTTGGGGTGGGGCCCAGGAAGTCATACAGAAGAGTTCGGGCATAGCAGGACATAGAGGAGACATGAGCTCCATAAGGAAACGAATGGAGCTAACAAATCTGGGAAGGGGTTGGGGTTTTTGCAGAGGCTGCTGCATTAACCATGGACAACACACGGAGAGGGCTTAGACCCTCTCCTCAGATGTAGTAAATAAATAGCACAATTTACTTGTGGATCCCATAATAAGGAGAAGAGGGGCTACTTCTGACATGGACTCTGTTGCCCACTCTTGGATCATTTCCCCATGGTGGGTCGCCTTGCCATGCCACAGAGTCAGAGGATAAAGGCAGTCCTCATGAGACTTGATATGCTGAGGTCAGATGATAGGTGAGGAGGAACCCTCATTTTGAGGATTAGGGAGTGGAGTGGGGATGATGGAGGGAAGTGGGACTGGGAGGTGATAAGGAAGGGGGGCATTAATCGGAATGTAAAGTGAACAACATTTTTTAAAGTTCAATTACTATTGAATGAAATTGCATTATCTGTGAAGAGTACTGGGGATTTAAGAAGATACATTTCTTGGATATATGGAGTTTGTAATTTGATGGGTAAATTTTTAAAGAAATGGGCCAATAAATGATTAAACAGTCATAGTAAAACAGATGAATAGATGATAAGCAATAGGTGATGGATAAATAACTAGATAAAATATGATAAATAATAGAAGAGTAGATGATAGATAGAAAGACAGATGATGTACTCTCCATCTGTTCCTATATATTGTTTTAATTAGAAACTTCACCAAAGAGCACAGTTGGTTCTGCTAGGAACACTCTCTCTTAGGAATTGAAGCCTCAATATAGTACCCCAGTCAATTTCTGCGAAAAATTTTATGAGCCCAATCTGACAATATTTTGCTATATAAATATTTATCTATCTAAATACTATCTGTCTGTCTACCTGTTATTATTTTTTTGATAGCTATATACTTACGAAGCCCACTCATCCTAACCAAAAGTATGACTACAATACCTGATTTTCTGGAGAACTGAGAAGCACTTTTATGTAATTTAGAATAAACATTAATTTCTCAACTGCTTGCTCCTACCACACTGAGATGGGACTACAGGCATGAGCCATCATGTTAGGTTAAAGGGGTACTGGGACTCAAATTCTATTCTAGGTAAGCAGCCTACCAACTGATACTAATAAGGTTCTGCCAGTTTCTATCAATGTACTCTAGCAGAATTTGAAATTTATTGTTGCACAGAAACAAAAATAATCCCCTTAAAATACTGAAATGTCTTTATTAACAAGAAGTAATTTCATAAGAATCAGGCTGGCTAAGCTGAGACAATGACATTGGCCAAAACATGTATCTACCCACTCAGCAAATAAGCAGTATTAAGACACTTAGTAGAGAATGACCATTATGTTATGACCTTTAAATTACTTGTGGGATTAAGGAACTGGCAAGAAAGATAGGTATCAACTTAGCATCAAGAGTTATAAATCTGGTTTGTGGTACCATGCAGCAAATGAAGTCATATCTAGAAATCAAACATTAATAAGAGACATACAAGAAGTAGGGAAGATAGTTTTAAGAAACATTTGGAGTGCATACCATTGATAATGTCAAAGGTAAACTTAGAATCACACTGACATGTAGCTAGAGGAAATATTGTTATTTCTCCAAGCACTTCCACAGGTCTTAGGATAAGGAACAGCTAAGAGACTATGAGATCTACTGAGCCAAAGCACAGGAAAAATTATAATCAGGAAATGAGGAGAAGGATAGAAATGCGAGAGAACAGCAGAGGAGGGATAAGGGGATAAGGTAGAGAAGAAGAGGGGAGGGAAGGGAGTTATTGTAGGAATGTTTGCTGGAAATTTTAATTGCAAAGTCTCAATTGTATTAGTGAATCAGGCAAGCAGGGAAATATGGGATTCTTTTTCTTTTTTAAAGATGCTTTTTGTATCTATGAAACTTAGGATTGGTTTCAGGAGGATGAGAGTAGATATGACTGATGTCGCACAGCTTAGCACAGAAGCTGTCCCTCACAAAGTGGCAGATGAGGATCCAGGGTGTTTTCCAGAGGAAAAGCTGGGAGAGCTACTTTTAATGGTGGGTGAGTTAGTAGGCAACATATTAGAGGAAATAAATGTGCTAAACACCTTTTAAATATCATATACCAAAAGGCTGGGTGTAGGTGCCATTGACTAAGACAGAAGTGATATGGAGCAGATTTTGGGGCCCTTGGTAGTGAAGCTATTTTGTTAAACTGGAGCCATTTAGTACAGTTTCATGTGGAAACAGAAAGTAAGTAACTGTGTATTAATATTTCCACAAGCCAGACTGGTAGACAGAGATGTGAAATTGATAAGGAAGTAGGAGATTTTTAGTTTCTGGACTCTGTAGCAATCAGAGCTATAGACAGAAAAGATAAGAGACCTGAAATTAAGCGCTGAGAGAAAGGGGCCAGAAAAGATGAAACAATGGCTTTGCTTGCTTTTAAAAAGCATTTTAAAAAACCCCTACTCCCAAGGCATAGGGAACATCCTGGAAGAGGTGGCAGAAAGTAAAAACTGGAGGTTTGTGAGGATGCAATGAAATGCTATCTTTTGATTCTGTTTCTTAGTAGCTTATTATAGGGTCGAGGCTGGCTTCAAATTCAAACTCCTGATAATCCTGCTCAGTTATCTCCTGAGTGCTGAGATTACAGGTGTGTGCTACAACAGTGGACTCAAATATTCTCTCTCTCTCTCTCTCTCTCTCTCTCTCTCTCTCTCTCTCTCTCTGTGTGTGTGTGTGTGTGTGTGTGTGTGTGTGTGTGTGTGTGTGTGTTTGTGTTGTAAGAACACACATACTTTGTCTGCTTTTGGAACAGTAGAGAAAGATATTTATATTGGGTATATTTTTCTATAACAATTATCCTTATTTTATGAGACAGTGTGTCTCAGTAAACCTGCAGCTCTCTTATTTGGCCAGGTAATATCAGAGACCAACCTGAATCTGCATCTTCAGGATTGGGGTCACAGGCACATGATGCCAGGCCCAACTCTTTTTTTATTTTTTTAATTAAATATTTGTTAAAGAAAAATCATTAAATTCACCATGTATACCAGGAAATGTCTTTATTTACTAAAGTATCTCTCAATGCTCAAAGATACTTCTTAAAATAAATCAAATAGTGGTTTGAAATAATGACTATGGAAGTTATTTGGCTACGTGGAAGCCATTGGCAAATCCGGAAGATGATAGTTTCTGTAGAGCATTCTGCACAGGTTAAGATGCCCTCAAGGAAACAGAGTAGAGTACTTATACATCCATTAGGAGAATTGAGACAGTGAATTTAACAGAGCAGACTATCCACTGATTGGCTTGAAACTGCCAGGGGCTGATGGTGCTCTTCAAATATAGAATGCCTTCTCCATCAGGAAACATCACTTCTGCTCTTGAATCCTCCCATTGTTTGAATCAAACTCACCCAACTATGGTGCAATGTCTCTTTTACTAAAAATTCACCTGGTTACAGAGCTGGAGACATAGTTCACAAACGAACAGCAATGGCTACTTTCCCAGAGGACCAAGGTTTAATTCTCAGTGCCTACATGGTGGATCAAAACTCATCCACTGAACCTCTGGAATCCTTATGCATAGCATTTATGTGGTGTGTAGATATACATGGAGGTACAAAATTCATACACATAAAATCAAAATTAAACGTTATAAGTAAATAAACAAAGCAACTGGTTACATGCCTAACCTAAACAACATCTCAGCAACACTTGTAACAACATGGGGTAGCATACCTTGGGACTACAGTTATGCAAAGTTGATGCACCCAACTAACCTTCAGAAGTTTAATGACTGGTGAATTCCTATGTAAAGAGAGACAGGCAGAGAGAGAAACTAAAGAAGATTTTAGAAAAAGCACTGTGTAGAAAGGAAAGGATAAAAAGGAGGGAGATCCTAAAGAGAGCCGAAGGATCTTTGAATAAGTCTGTTGGATACATATAGGGAGGGATTTTGTGTAAGAGGAGCAGTTCAGGGACAAAAGGGAAACAGATGAGGCAAAAATGATGTGCCCATGATGGCTAATCTTGATTGTGAACTTGAAATGTGTGGGCAGAGTAGCCTTCATGAAATCTGACTGTAGACATGTTCATGCGGGCATTTTCTTAATGGAAAATATATGAAAGAGGATTCGTCCCACTACGGGCAGTTGGTTTTGGGCTGTATAAGAAAGAGAGGTGAATATGATCCGTGGAGTAAATTAGAAATGCCTGCATAGATTCTGCTTTAGTTCTTACTTCCAGATTCCTGCCTTGAGCTTCTGCTTTGGCTATCCTCCATGATATAAACCTATAAACCTAACAAACTTTTTGCTCTCCTAAATAGATTCAGTCAGTGTTTTAGCATATCAGCATGGAAGCAAACTAGAACAGACTGGACTCAGAAGTAATAGAGGGGGCTTGGGCTTTTTGTTTGTTCGTTTCTTTTGTTTTAATTTTTTACAAGGAGATGTGTAGGTAATGGGAAACCACTTCCAGCTATGGACACACAACTAGGAAGCTCATTCTGTCTTGAATAGTTCCTAAGGTGGCTAACACCCATTGCTGGCCACTTTTCTGAAGAAATTCCACTCCCTTAGGTAACTCACCAGATATAGGAGTACCTGCAATGGAGATGGATGGCCTGGGTTCCCTAAATTCACTAGTATTTTGAATTAAAACAGTGTTTGGCTTTAGCAGATCTATGGCATCTTTCTAGATAAGAAAAATGCACATATTTTCAGAGGATAGGGTGATTTATTGGCATAGATTATTAAAGGAGTACATCATTGGACAACACTAAAATGCTGCTCAATGATACCTTTTGACATGATGACAAATAGGCTGGGGAGATAGCTGTGTGGATAAAGTTGTTTCCTTGCAAACCCAAGGGCATTAGTTTGACCTCCAGAAGCAACGTGAGAAGGCTCAGCATGGTGGCCTGTGCTCTTAAGATCAGCACTGGAGAGGGAGAGACAAGCAGATTCCTGTGTTCACTGGCTGGTCAGCATGGCCCACTTGCCAAGCAACAACCCAGGAGCAGTCCTTGTCTCACAAGAACAAAATGGACAGTACCTATGGGGAAGGAGAGCTGAAGTTGAACTTTGGCTTCATATACATACTCATACATGAATTGACAATCCTGCATAGATGCATGAACAAGTACATACACATACATGTATGCACATACAGTAACAGCTGTGATATAAATAAAACCATGATCACCTAGTCTGTGCATACAGAGTACGTGAACAGAAGGTGTAAAAAGATTATAATGAGAAAAAACATTCTTGGGGAAAACTAAAATATGGAGACATTTGATAAACTAATAAAAATCTCTAGACCACAGCTAGCAAATGACTCCTTTATGGGTAAACAGGCTTGGTGTCAAGCTTTGTGACCTGAGCTCAAACCTTGGGATCCACACGGTGAAATAAGAGAACAGACCTCTCAAATGTCCTCTGATATTCATGCCATGATATGTCTATGTAGACACACACACACACACAGAGAGAGAGAGAGAGAGAGAGAGAGAGAGAGAGAGAGAGAGAGAGAGAGAGAGAGAGAGAGAATATAATTGAAATTATTAGATCCAAAGTGATGGCTTTAAAAATGACATAAGTAATCTTTATCAGTCTTTTTCCATCATGAAAGTTTCTTAATTTAGTAAGCAAACATCAATAAAAGCCACAGAAGTCTCCCAGGAATGACAAAAAGTCATCACTAAGGGATGAGGTATTAAAGGATATTAAAGGCC
Organism: Acomys percivali; assembly: GCA_907169655.1. Lineage (NCBI taxonomy): Eukaryota > Metazoa > Chordata > Mammalia > Rodentia > Muridae > Acomys > Acomys percivali. Next base: position 73,303,742 of record OU015747.1, read on the forward strand.
AGAGATTTGCCAGTGACAAAGTTTTTTTTTTTTTTTTTGTTTTGTTTTGTTTTGTTTGATAGCCTGTTGTCACTTGTTTTCTAAATCATACCTTTTTCTAAAAGTTTGTGTCCACTATAGATACAGTCATTGCTCAAGCAAATCTCTTGCTTTCAGGATTTCATTTCTCTGACAGGTACGCCCTAGCCTATAGTTTACCTGAGGAGCTATTTATATTTCATACTTTCTATTTTCATTCCCAAAAATTTTAATCCAGTGCATATGACATTATGGAAGCAAATGCTTCTGAGAGAATAGATCTTTTGAAATATCTTTTATTACCAGCACATATGAGTGTGTCACATACGAGGTCCTTCTATGACCCAAAGCAGTAACTCACAGAACTGATGAGATAATTTTAATTGCCAATAAGAAAGCAAAGAATCATCTGTGAAGGGAGTGTCAGTAAGGAATTGTCTAGATTAGATTGGGTTGTGGCCATATCTGTGGGAAGACGCACCCTCTCTTCATGGCACCACTGCCTGAGCAGGGCTATCTGGACTGATAGGAGTGATGGAACAAGTTGAGTCCTATCATATGACATGCATTCATCACTCTCTGCTCCGAACTGTGGATGTCATGTGACTAGGCTCCTCTACTGTCTTCTACCTTGACTTTCTGGCAATGATGGAGTATAGCCTGAGACTGTGAGCTGACCTAATTAACATCTTTCTCACACAAAATGCTTTTCTTCCTATTGTATCTCAGTAATAGGAAACAGAGCAAAGATAACTATGGCTTTTAAAAGTGTGTTGATTAGATGTATCACTACTTAGATGTCACTGGATATTGTTATAAAATCAGCAAGTGAATGGCATTACTTAAAAGAAGGAAACTGATTCAGAATGACACAGTTTGCATGTTCACCATCATGCCTATCTTTATAAGACTCCTTCCTCCAGAACAGTGATTTTCAACCTGTAGGTCATGTCCCTTTTTGGGGGAAGGTCAAAGAACTCTTTCACAAAGATAATATATCAGATATTTAAATTACAATTCATAGTGGTAGCAACATTATACTTATGATGAAGCAAAAAATAATTTTATGCTGGAAAATCATTACAACATGAGGAACGGTATTATAGAATTGTAGTGTTAGGAAGATTGAGAATCATGGCTCTAGAACTATATTCAGTTGTACACATGTTTACAACCTCCTTTTATTCAAGATGGATCCCTACTTCAAATTCACTACTAACATTCTCAGGATAACACATGGACACCATGACTGCAGAAGAAGAGAATTCTATGCATGACCTTGGGTAGAAACTTGCTCTTCTTCCAGAACATGAAGAAGGAGACCATGTTCCTGTTGGGGTCTTAAGAAGAAGAAGAGCTTCACAATATCTCACAATACTCTTAGGAAAAAGCTGAAGACAACTATTTCAGATTGCAAATGGCGAAAAGTTATCTAAGACCTAAGAGTTCTTAGCTTTGTATTTTTGTTGAGGTTTTATTGCTTTATTGCCTCATCCCAATAGACGGCTCTATGGAATAGAGAACATTTCTACTTCTCAGCTGAGGTACACATTTTCATATATCTATTATTAAAAGTCAAGAATAAAATGAGATAACTACAGGCTGGGGAAATAGCTATGCTTCTAAAGTGCTCACTTTGCAAGCACGAAGTCCTGAATCCCATTCCCAGAGCCCAAATCAAATTGGATGTGATAGTCCACACTAGTGGTCCCATCTGTGTAGAAATAGAGATGACAAGACCATGTGGGACAGCTCACTGGAACTGGCCAGCTAGCATAGACTCAACTGGAAGCTGCAGACCAAAAGAAAAGCCCTGGGTCAAATTACGAATGGTGTTCTTCAGGAACATTACAGGTTTCTCGATGCCTTCCTTACACACACACACACACACACACACACACACACACACACACACACACACATTGTAATTCTCAGTATTAATAATCTAGTATTCCATAGGCAACATCATTCACCACACAGCTGTTTGACTTGTACATGTGGGTACTTACTGTAGGAACATCCATAGACCTCCGCTCTCAAGCCAATTTTTCCATTTGGATTCCACTGCAGGGGCACAAAGCGAACAAAGCGGGCTCTCACATAGTGCAGCAGCTTGTGGTGAACAACACTGTCAGCATTCGTGTTTCCTACAAATGTCTGAAGAGAGAAGGAAATTCATTAAGTTCTACAGTATCAAACAATGTCAACAGAAGTATGCATGCTTCTCCATGCACGCTTTTGGGGAATGACAAAATAATAACAAAGTGAGACAAAACAAAATAAGCAAAATGAAGACCCTAGTTTCTCTGACATTTATTGACTGTGAGTGACAGTCCTGCTCAGGCCTTACAATTTTTTGTAAGTATCAAATACTATTCTTTAGGACATTCTTCACTCTGCCATTATGCCTAGCTAAAGTTTATGAAGAAAGTAAGTTGCAAGGCATGACACCATGAATTTCTAGTTTCCCACATTCCTATACTTGCTGTTAACAGGAAGACAACCAGCAATCCCATCTTGTATGGAAAGGTGTTTTACTAACATAATTGTCAATGGTATTTAAGGCCAGTTACTATACTAAGTATACAACATCATCAACACCATTTTAAACATTTCAGAAATAACTAGTGAGGAAGGTAAACACATAAGGAAATAAGTCTTCAAGTCATCCAGTCACCCAGTAGCTAAAAATTAGCCTGAAGTTCAATTTTAATATGATTTTATTCCAACAATCTCTGACTATGCAATCATCAGATTTTACAGGAAGAAACCATCACAGTACATCTATATATGCAGCTATTTTTTCTGCTTACTTGAAAAAAGTCTCACATGTCAGAAGAGATAGTTTAGTGGTTAGGAGCAGTTTCTGCCTTGCTTGCTACCTAAGGCTTGTGTGGTCAGGGATCTTAGAGGAGAACATAAAACCACCACTTTACCAAATGAGCATGATCTCTACTGCACTCTAAACATTGATTCTTTACACACAGCTATGTAAAGTCCTTATCAAGAAGATATTTTCCTTGAAAGAGGTAGAGAAAACATCTCAGAAGACCAACCATAACTTATTACAATGTAGATAACAAGGAATTATAGCATGCTCAGTCCCAACTGATACATCCACAACACAACTGCAGTGGTCAAGGCTCAGAGATCACAATGGAAGAAGTGGAAGGAAGATTGTAAGAGCCAGCAAACAGAAAATTTCCTTTGAAACTGAGTCTGCTAAGAATTTCAGAGAAGTTACAACCATGAAGGCTCATCCTCATGGCTGCCTAAATAAGACCTAAGCAAGGATAGAACCAATTGATATGTTAACATGGAAGGGGAACGTTCAAGAGAGTTCATCCCTAGATGAGGAACTACAGGTGAATAAGGAATGCTGTGAGGAGGAGAAATAGTCTTTTACTGGGAAATGCCCCTCAGTTGGCTAGCCAATATCAAATGGTCAGCAATGAAATCAGATACATACTGGTAACATTTTCAGAGTGAACAAGTTTTATACAAACACACATACGTATGCAAGAATACAGACACAAATATATGTGTGTATATTATATTATGTATAATACACATAAAATATATATACAAAAATGTATAGAAAAAGATGAATTTGAGAAAGAGAAATCAGGGATATGTGGATGAGTTTTGAGGGAGAAAAGGTAAGGAGAAAATGATATAAATATATTTAAATTTAAAAAAAAGAATAATATTTAAAAATGAATGCTTTCTGAACATGCGTGAAGAATATATTTTGGATCCCAGCACCAACATGATGAGCTAGGCATGGTCCCATGTATATACATAACACCATTCCTAAAGAGGGAATATATAGTAGGGTTGCTGGGACTCACTGGGATCACTCTAGCAACAATCCACAAGCTTATAGATCGGGAAAAGATCCTGCCTCAGAGAAATAAAGGAGGGAATGATAGGAGAAAAGAGAATGTGTGAATGTCTTATTGGGACTATGTGTATGCACAGGGACATTCACCATACACAAATGTGTACATATACCACACACACACACACACAAAGACACATAGACACAAAGACACACATACACACACACAAAGACACATAGACACAAAGACACACACACA
>OU015747.1:73307869-73321074 GCA_907169655.1 Acomys percivali
ACACACACACACACACACACACACACACACACACACACATTACAGCACAAGACCTGTTTGATCTATTTGCATTATGTGGTCTTCCCCATGGCTGATATTTTAGAGCAAATGGGATAAAAAACCCCAAATTTCTTTAAAAACATTGGGATCAAATATTCATAAAAAATCAAACATGTAAGCATTTCTAAATTACATAGCTTAATGTCAGAATTTACTTAAGCTGTTTAATTTGAGCTTACTGAGATTGTTGTCCAAACCCAACAACAAGCTGACGTGTGGAGGGTTATGTTTCTCTGAGTCACAATTGTCCTTCCCAGCTTCAGTAATCTACAGACAGTCTGAATGCTCATGCACAGTCACAGTAGTGAATAGAGACCTGGTTTTACACTAATGGCCAAAGTGAACACCAACAAAAAGGATTTTGAGATACACAGAAGACAGAGAGAAAGAGAGAAGGGGGAGAGAAACAGAGACAGAGACAGATGCAAACAGGCAGACAGAGAGACAGAGACAGACAGAGACAGACAGACAGAAAAAAATTCCTAAAGGACTCAGTTGTGAAAATACCATTGCATCAAAGTATATTCTGTATTCTAAGATAGGGACTTATTGATTCTTGGAAGCCCCATGCAAAGTATTTGAAAATCAAAAATATTTTATTTTTTAATATATTGTATTAATTTATTCATATTACATCTCAATAGTTATCCCATCCCTTGTATCCTCCCATTCCTCCCTCCCTCCCATTTTTCCCTTACTCCCCTGCCCTATGACTATGACTGAGGGGGAACTCTTCCCCCTGTATATGCTCATAGGGTATCAAGTCTCTTCTTGGTAGCCTGCTGTCTTTCCTCTGAGTGCCATCAGGCCTCCCCATCCAGGAGACATGGTCAAATATGGGGCATCAGAGTTCGTGTGAAAGTCAGTCCATACTCTCCATTCAACTGTGGAGAATTTCCTGTCCATTGGATAGATCTGGCTGTTGTCATAGTTTGAGGAGGACCCCTGGGCCCAGATTCTCCCATCATAATGTTCTTCTTGTAGGTTTCTAGGACCCTCTGGATCCTTCTATTTACCCATTCTCCCATGCTTTTCTCACCTAGAGTCCCAGTAGGATGTCCTCTCCTCTGTCCCACTTTCCGGGAAAGTGAAGACTTTCATGGGACATGCCCCTTGGGCTAGTGTTCATATATAAGTGAGTGTATACAATTTGACTTTCTGCTTCTGGCTTAACTCAAACATTATGATCATTTGTAGCTCAATCCATTTGTCCACAAATTTCAGGCATTCCTTATTTTTAATAGCTGAGTAGTATTCCATAGTGTAAATGTACCACAGTTTCTTTATCCATTCTTCTACTGAGGGGCTCTTAGGCTGTTTCCATGTTCTGGCTATGATGAACAAGGCTGCTATTAACATGGTTGAGCAAATGTTCTTGTTGTGTGCTGGAGCGTCTTCTGGGTATATTCCAAGTAGTGGAATAGCAGGGTCTTCAGGAAGCCTTATTTCCAGTTTTCTGAGATAGTGCAAGATTGATTTCCAAAGTGGCTGTACTACTTTTCATTCCCACAAGCAATGAAGGAGTGTTCCTCTCTCTCTACATCCTCGCCACAAAGGTCTAATATCCAAAATATATAAAGAACTCAAGAAATTAAACACCACCAAACCAAATAACCCAATTTAGAAATGGGGCTCAGAACTAAACAGAGAATTCTCAACAGAGGAATATCGAAGGGCTGAGAAACACTTAAAGAAATGCTCAGTCTCCTTAGTCATCAGGGAAATGCAAATCAAAACAACTCTAAGATTCCATCTTACACCCATCAGAATGGCTAAGATCAACAATATGAGGAAGTCCCCTTCAGTCGCAGTCATAGGGGAGAGGAGTAAGGGGAAAATGGGAGGGAGGGAGGAATGGGAGGATACAAGGGATGGGATAACCACTGTGATGAAATAAGAATAAATTAATAAAATAAAATTTAAAAAAACTAAAAGGAAAAAACATATGGCCTGATATCACAACCTGACTATTGTACATGGTTCTTCAATAAATTTTTATCATTAAATAAAACAAATTAAAAAAAACAATATTTTCTAAATGCTACCCAAACCTCTTATCTCTTCAAGAGTGTAAGCTAAAGAGAAGAAAACACTGAAAGCTCAGAATTAATCATAAAGGCATTTTTATTTATTTCTGATAAGATACTCTTAATAAAACATAGGCTAATTAACTTGGAAACCACATATTTAAAGCTGAAATTAATAAACCCACTCAAGCTTCCAAGTTCCCAACTGTTCTTTCTAGGGTACAGGATAAAATGGATTTTTATCAGGCACTCAGGATAAGGGAGATGAAGAAATCATATGCAATAAATTGGCCACTATAGGTGACTGATGATTGCAAAAACATTACGTTTTAGGAGATAAAAAGGAAAAATCACAGCACTGAATTCCCCTCTGAATTATACCTTTTTAATTTTGTTAGTCATGCCTGCCTGTTTCATCATTTTAGCTGTGAAGAAAAGTACCAACTCTTTCACAGGCCTGTAGCTGATTTACACTGAAAGACCAATCATTTGATGGCTATGTAGGAACATAGTTGTACCTTTGCAGTTAATGAAGGGAGGTAGTTGATCCATATTATACACTTCCTTCTGATGTATAACATTTTCCTCTGGGATTGAAACATTCCATTCTGCAGGAAGCTCCTTAAACAGGAAGGTAAACAACTCTAGACGGCTTCAGGAAGTCCCTGAAACTGACTATATTCACTAGGTCACTCCTTGCCAAAGTAAACAATAACAGCTGAGAGTCATTCTTACAAGAGCAGAGCCAAACTGCAAAAAACCAATCTGGCCAAAGCAGATGCCTGGAAGACACAGTAACTAGGTGAGCTGTCTGAAAGGGTTTGACAAACTGAGGAACTTGAAAAAGACAAATGTTTGGCCTGTTGAGGGACTGTGGCCAGCACAAGCATGGCAAACATAAACCTGGCTCTGACAGGCCTTGTCCTTCTTCCTCAGTGCCTATGCATGGCTATAATCCTTTAGATTGCATTCCTCCAGTTATCCCCAAGAGTCTATTCCCTTATTTGGCCATGTCCTCATCATAAGGCTTGCTACCAAGGTCCAACTATTAAAGTATTGAAGTCCAGCAATCAAAATCCCCCTCTGGCTCACCTAATTAACATGCCCAATGAAAACAAAACATCTCATTTTAACAACAGTTTCCTCTTATTTTTATAAACTGCCACTTTCTTATGGGCCACATATGTCTACTCTCTATCCAGGGCTCTTTTTTTTTTTCTCCCAGGATAAATATCTCTCTTCCCTCTACTTTGTCCTCCTCTTCCCATTGTCCCTCACCCTCTATCCCCTGATTTTGTGTATTATTTTCTGACCTTTGTTCCTCTGGGGCTAATCAATCTCCATTGGTCTTGAGGGTCCTGAGCTGATACTGATCACTTCCTTCCCCATCTGGGGTGAGTAGACATGTGTGTTGCATCTCCCCAGGAAAAGTTTGTCACACAACACACAGTCCTCATGACATTCTGCATCCTTTGTCTGGTCTTGGATTTTATAGTAAGGTATAATGCAAGAATTTTGGCAAACAATACATTTTGACTGGTACTGATATACATTAATATGATTTAACTTGAATATAGTCTAAAAGTGATACTAATTTGGTAGAATCTGTACATCCAGAGGAAATAGGCAATGTGGTCCTGGTATGCTAAACATTATGAGTGAGCTGACACTGCTGCTAGCCACAAAGAAAAATGGGCACATTTTTGGTGAGCCAGGAGTGGTACGTTGGGTTCATTTATAATGCACAATGGATTTACCAGGATATAAAATTATGAAGGATGTATATAAGGCTATGGGGATGGGTTAATGACACATATGCTGAACACTATAACAACAATAATACACCCATGTTTTTCCGGCACCCCTAAGAAGCATCCACCCCTCCAACTATTCAGATAGAGTAATTATACCACAACTGACATATGTGTTGACTCCGGTGCTTTCTCAGCACTACCCATCCCTGGCACAGCCTCTGTCTTTCATGCCTTTTTAACATAAAAGACCATCTGTGCAGCATGTTGTTCTTCAATTTTGGGACCATAACTGACCATCACTCTCCTAGCCATTTCAAAAAATGAAATTCAAGAGAAGTTTTAATAATGGCCACTTTGGTGCTAATTACTTGTAATGAAGTAATTTTTGCAAATCTTTTCATATATAATGTTTCAGATACACCAGCTACAACTCCACCTTTACTTCACAAAGAGTCCTTTATGTTCCCAGTGACAAGATGTTTTAAGATTATCAGAAATTACACTGTAACTACTGTGGATAACGGTTTCATCAAGTCCTTTGCCTGTTAGAGGTGCAGTTAGAAGAACAACAATAACAACAACAGAAAAAGCAGCAGCAAGCCTTCCCTGCTAGGTAGGATTCCATGGCCAGGGAATTGCCAGAGCCCTCCTGGAACTCCCCATCTCAACGTAAATAGTCCTAGGCTCTAGGTAGCTCAGTCCATAAAAGTGATCAACATAAAAGCTGGAGAACCTGAATTCAATTTTTGGAACTCATGTAAAAAGCCAGGTACAACACTGTAGAGGTGTTGAGATCCCTTAATTTCATTGGTTATTATCCTAAATTTGATTGGCAGTTTCCAAGTTCTGTCTCAAAAAAAGGAGTAGATATGAAAAGGTGGTTCATAAGGTGGGCATAGCCTTATGCTCAGCCTTCAAGACTTGATTTCAGCCCTAGATCCTACAAGGTAGAAGAAGGCAACAGATTATTGAAGGTCCTGACTCAAAATATGTACTATGGCAGATATCCCTACACACACACACACACATACACACACACACACACACACACACACACATACACGCTTACAAATAAATAAATTTTAAAAAGTAAAATGGTGGAAAGAAATTGAAAAAACATCTTTGTGAACTTCTGTCTTCTGTGTGCTATCCATAAATCTATACACACAAAATACACACACACACACACACAAACACACAACTATGCACACAATTAAAAACTACAAAGTTCTTATTCTACTCCATATTTTCTTATCATGTATTTGATGAACCATTATTTACTATTCCCTAGAAACAATTTTTACTATCTTCTATAAACTGATTAAGAGTTCTTTGAACTTTCAGAATTATAAACATGAAAATATGATATTGAAAATGTGGTTTTTAAATATAAGTGGATGATAACTCACATCATCTTGTCCCTCCCCATACCCACATTAATAACAATCAGCTTTGATTTTGAAGGAGGCATCGTTAATAAGAAGCTCCAAATGTTCTAATAACAATAAGAACCATGCCAACTGTACAAACAGTGAAGCATCTTCCTTCTGATAGCAAGTATGAGTCTGTGGTTAAACGATTGCTGAGAATAACGAAGCCATATATATCTACAGTGTGAGTTACTGTAGTGAATGCACTGATAAAATATAAAAGCAACTTAAGGGGAAAACAGTTCATTTAGATGAAGAATTGGAGGGAATATAATATATCATGGTGAGGAAGGTATGATAGCAAGGCCAGAGACCTCCTGGTCATATTGAATACACATCAGGAGGAAGCAGTGAGTGACCAGGAAGTGGCACAGGACTATATAGATTCCAACCTCCAGTGAGTAGCCCATTTCCTCCAGTGAAGCTCTACCTCCTATAGGCTCCTCAAACTTCCCATCAGTACTACCAGCTGGAAACCCTGTTCAAACACATAAGCTTAGGATGTTTTCCTTTCTAACCAAAACATCAGCCAAAGGCCAAATAGATAGATGGTTTTGTTGCACATTCACTTCACTGATTCAGACAACAAATATTCATAAAAGCTAAAGCCCATATGCAATAAGTAATTGAATGCAGATGTTCCATACAAAAGTCCTCCATTGCTGTTGTGTTTTGCAGATCCATCTGTGTGTATGGTAAGGGTGATAAAGTGATAGTTAAGAAGCAGGTTCTATGTTTGTTTTCATCTCTACACTGAAGCTGGGACACCATCACAAATGCAGCTCTGCCATGTGCTGTATACTTGGGAATACCTTCTAGCAAAATCTGTCTTTTCACATTCCACTAAAAAAAAGAGAGAGAATGTCTTTGCCTTTCTGAGAAACACATAGAAAGCTTTTCTCCCTATGTAGTATAGAGCTACTGTATGAAAGCTGGCAGCAGGGCTGGACCTTCTCTTATTAGATCTAGGGAAGATGTGAACTTTCTGTAAGGGCTGAGCCCAGAGCTCACATATGTGTCTAAGGTAAGAGCTCATGTAAGTAATGGAAACAAGATAGAAAGCTAGCTTGGTAACCAGTTCACATGCACATATGCATGGTAGTGGCTCCAGGATGTGAGCCTGCTAACTGTATTCACAGCATAACTGCAAGCTGGACTTACTGCCATACTACAAATGAAATATATTATATATGAATGTGTTTATGTATAAAAATATAAATCTGTCTTCACTCTCTATCTAGTATTTATAATCTTTCAGTGTCTTCCTGTCATTACATTGTAAGCTGCAAGAGACAAATTCTCTTTGAGTCACAATGATTACCTTTTGAATGGACATCATGAGACTCCATTTTTATGTGTATGTAGCCTTGGCTGCCCTAGAATTGCTCTGTAGACCAGGCTGGCCTCAAACTCACAGCGATCTGCCTGCCTCTGCCTCCCATGTGCTGGGATTAAAGGTGTGTGCCACCATGCTTGGCAAGTTGCTGCCTTTTCACAGAGCACTTTATGAGGTTAGTTTACCCCAGAAATGTGAGCGTATTGTCATAATGTGGGAATACATTCACAGAATTTTAAGTCTGTGGTTGACATTTTGGAAACAAGTCTTATTTTGCAGCTACCTTGCCCGTAAACTCCCCTTCACTGTGCCTCAGCCTCCAGAGAAGAATGCCCCAGTTAGATGCATGTGGCATTAGAAAGTCTTGGGCGAGTCAAAGGGAAGGAGTTCTATGACAAAATCCTAATACTGTGCTAGAAACCTACAAATAGAACATTATGTTAGGCAGATTTGGGCCCAGTGATGCCGCTCAAACTAAGGCACCAGCCAAGGACAATACAGGCAGTAAACTTTAAATCCCTACCCAGATCTAGCCAATGGTCAGAACATTTTCCACACTTGAGTGGAGAGTGGGGTATGACTTTCTCACGTACTCTGGTGCCTCACATTTGACCATGTCCCCTGGAGGGGGAGACCTGGTGGCACTCAGAGGAAGGACAGCAGGTTACCAAGAAGAGACTTGATACCCTATGAGCATATACAGGGGGAGGTAATCCCTCTCAGGAATAGGGGAGGGGAATAAGGGGAAACTGGGAGGGAGGGGAGAATGGGAGGATACAAGGGATGGGATAACTATTGAGATATAACAAGAATAAATTAATTTTAAAAAATCCTAATACTGATTCAGTACAAAGGGCCACAGAAACATCATCACAATTCAGCATTTCTTCCACTCCCACAGCTGATCTCAGGGCTGTTCATTCTCAGAGTGCTGCAGAGAAGCAAAAAAAGTGTCAGCACAGAGGAGCCCACAGCTACACACTATCATCCTATCAGGAGGGGTGAGGGAAAAAATCACAAGGTGTGGGGTAGTACTTGCTGTTTCTTCCTTGATAGCATCTCTGGTGGTAATGATCAGCTTGGGAAATCCTCCAGCTTGACATGGCTTTAGCAGCCTGCGAAGGCTACATGATTTTTTATCCTTTGAAAATTGAAATTATCCATGAGCAGGCTATGCATGGTGATGGTTTCAGGAGGACCAAACAATGACCAGAAAGGTGCTCTGTTTGTACTTTATAATATTTCATCTCAGAACTTTTCAGGCTCATGCCCAGGTGTGTATGCACTGGTAGATAAGCAGCAGCTTGTCAGTCAAGCAAGCAGGTGCCTTCCAAGATGACCTAATTGTCGTGACTGAGAAATTTGGAGGAGATAGCTGGCACAATGAGAAAGCAGCATCAGAGCAGATAGCATATTTCTTTTTCCGTTCACCGTCCTGAGACTGGATGTCAGCAGAGGCTGTGCACATTTGATGCCAGTCTTTGACAGAACCATGAACAGACCAAGCTTATCAAAATTTCCTCTCTCCTGCTCTCATTTTTCTTTTGGCTCTTATTTGACTTTATTGGACAGACGAATCTGGAAAATTAAAAGTTGTTCAGGCAGTGGTTGCCCCCATAGAGGAAAAACAACATTTGCTGTTTTGAAAGGGTCTTGAAATACAATGGAAAGGTTGAAAAGGAGGCAGAAAACATTTTCCACACCAAAGGAAGTAATTTATGAGGCCAACATTGCTGATAAATTAAGACAAACCCCTTGCTATTTACTGCAATCTTTGAGGTCTGGCTCCCACTGAATGAAAACCAAATTAAATACCTGGCAACATGCTTTTGACTGCAGAAAAGAGCATATATGAGGATGGGGAGATATCTCAGCCAGTAAGGCTTGCTGTGCATGCATTATGACCATCCTCAAAAGGTGCACATGTATTCCAGTGCTGGTGACAAAAATCAGAGCATCACTGGAGCTTGCTAGCCAGCCAGCCCAGTTGAGGTAGTTAGATACAGGTTCAGTGAGAAACAACTCATATCCACCTCTGGCCTCTGCATGTACGGCAGGGGAAAGGTTTATCCATCTTGTACACTTGTGGAGGCCATTACAAGTTTAACTACAATTTGATCTCCTTGATGGAGAATCCCTTGGAAAATTACCCAACTCTATTCTTGGAGCATAAGGTCAAAATGCCCAACTAAATTCTCCTAGCTTCTGTTAAACTTTCTGATTGTGAAAGCTGTGCAGCAACTCTGCCCACCTGCTTCTTATATGCAGCTGTAGAGAGAGAGATAGCAGGATATGATTTTACCTTTAAAAGCTCTTTGTTCTAATTGCTTTGGGCTATGCTTAGGACCCCATACCTGTGTTTAGTACCAGCCTGGTGGAATAAAGGTTTGCAGCTGGCCATAAACTGTGCCTCATAACACATGCATACTCATACTTGTGCATGTGCACTCACAAACATCTGTCCAACACACACACAGGCACACACACACACACACACATATACACACACTCAGAGAGAGGGAGAGGGCAGGACAGAGTGTATTGAGAATCAGAGAAGAGGTGGAGAAAAAGTGTCATTCATATTGCTAAAGCAATGCAAGTCTGTGGTCTGTATGAGTAGCTAATATCTTTGGAACCACACGTTAACATTAGGACAGATGCTGCTGTTTTACCATCATGTGTACAAATATTATATTTTATTTTTCACTTATCTTTATTTATTTTTTGCCAGGAACACACTGTGAAATGTTACTGAATTGTTCATGTCATAATGAAGTAGGAAGCTACAAGACTTTAAAGAGGAAGTATTGTTGAAAATTATATATGACTTTTTTTCCATATATAACCTCAGGGCTTCCATATTGTCTCTCAGAATCTTTTACAGTCTTTATTATCTTATCTATTGAGTACAGTTAAAGATTCTTCATGAGATAAGTTATGTAGCCCTGATATGAGCTGCACAGCTGCAGTCTAGCACAGAAGAGGCCAAGTCAGAAGAAGCTCAAGTCCCAGAGAAGTCTGCAATAGAGACTAGAGTTTGAGACTAGCAAGGTAGAAAACCTCTACTTTAAGTAAAGGAGGGGGAGAAAGAGAAGAGGAAGAGGAGGAAAAGGAAGAGAATGAATAGAAAATGGAGGAGGGCTAAGATAGAAAAGATGACCATATCAAATATGACTTCATTTAGTTCCTGGAATCAAAACATTATGTGGGGAAAGTTGAACATGGGATACTTGTGTGTCCCAAAAAGTTAATACATTAAATCCATAGCACCAGTGTTATGGTATTTTCGGGGTTTTGGGAAATAAATTAGTTTTTGACTGTTCACTGTTTGTGCTGGAATTAATTTTGTGACTGGCTGTTCAAACAATGGTATCTAAGAAACTAGGATTTATTCAGGTATTCATTGTGAGTGGATGAAAAGACCTGGCATCAGCCCAAGGAAGAACTTGTGTCCCAGAATGAAATTTCACACAATGCTGACAACTTATAAGAGCCTTGCAGGAAGTACTTGAATGGAATTAGCAATTGGTAGAACCTCAGCCTGACCAGGGCTCCACAATGATGCTCACAACTTGCCTTGTATTTCAGTATAAACAGAAGACTCTTCAGATTTTAAAAGTGAGGAGGCATTTTGATCCCTGTCTGTGGTCACATTGAATAATCCATTTTCTCCCTTTTTTACCATTGCTAGCATTTTATGGCTGCCTAAGTTTCCAACATCAACAAACCTGGTACTGGTGTCTTTCAAGATGAAAAAGGGTGATAGCTTTCCCTCTCTTTCCTCTGCTAGTCTCCCTCTCTTCTTTTTTCCTTTCTTTCTTTCTCTTTCCACCATATAAGGACACAGGAGAGGAGAGCTACCTACAGAACAGGAAGTATTTTCTCAGCACATAATGAATTTACAAATTAATCTTGGTCTTCCTGACTCTAAATCCATGAGACATACATTTCAGGCTTTTTGATTTACCTAGACAAGGATGTTTAGAATGAACACTGTACACTGAGTAACTTTGAAATGTAAATTCAAAAAGCCACACTGTACAAACTTAATGGAACTAGTTCTCCTGACCTCTTTTTATCAAGAAAGTATCACATACTAGTTTCTCTACACATGGAGGTCAAGGGATGTAGCAACAATTTCTATGAAGCTCTGGGTTTTTATTCCTAACACTGAAAATCACTAATTATGGTACATATCTACAACACCAGCTCTGAGGATATGGAGGCAGGAAGACAAGAAATTCAGACTCATCCTTGTCTATGTAATGAATGTGAGGTCAACCTGGGCTGTATGAAAGCCTACTCTAGTACCTAAAGTGCCTAAAGTCCTTCAAAATTGCTACTCCAAAATGTCCTAAGAAAATGGTTTCAGAGTCAAAAATGACTTCATGCTGCCCAGTGTTAACATCTGTTTAGAAGCAGAAGCTGGAGCCTATCACTAGTCTAAAGTCCACAAAATATTAAGCAAAATGCCCAGGATTGTTATTTTACTTACACATATATGTCATATGGCCTCCACTGTTTCTGCCGTTTTTCGAAGATAATCTGGAGTTCTAAATTCACCCATACAAATGCAGTGAATTTACTCAGCTAATTAAGTAAAGAATGTTTTTAATTCCCATGTACGTTTGAAGCATCTACAGGCTACTATTCATTTAGAATAGCATAAAACTGGTAAGAAGAACCTAACAATTGAGTTGAAAATAGCAAGCTATTTTTAAATTAATATTGTGGGGAAGGAAAGTGGAATATTACTGCTTACTATACCCTGAATTTCATTTGTTACTTTTAAAAAGTTATCGTTGTTAAATTTTTAAAAATAATACAATAATAGCAAGAACAAGATAAAAAAAGAAGACCTAGAGTTTAGAATTGATCAGATTTTTTTTCAACTGCTTGCAACAGTGTTTCCACCATGGGCATTAATCATGCTCTCTGCTGCTCCTCTCTACTAACACCAGGAGAACTAGGAGGCTGCAGACACAACAGCAAGAGATTAACAATGGATACATGTGTTATACCAAACTGTGATGAGGGCAAAAAACACTCAGGTTCTGTCCAAACTCCACTGCTTTTCCAAGTTTAAACACACAATTCAGAGTAACTAACAGGTATTCTGAATTCCCAAGACCCTGCATGTAGCAAGTGGCATCCTGTTACTTCTCTTTTTCTTTCTATTTGGAGATGTGTATGTGTGTGCATGTGTCCATGCTTGCAAGTGTGTATATCTGCACATTTGGGCATGTATGTGTATGCAAAGTATCTATAGAGACCAGAAGACAAAGCTAAATATTTTCTTCAAGTGCTTTTCACTTCATTTTTTCAATAATATATATATATTCAAAAATATTGATTAATATTTACTGTATAAATTTATGTAATAATAATAATTGTAATTTCCTATCCCCTGTCCTATTCTTTTTTCAATTTTTTATTAATTCATTCATTTTACATCTCAATAGTTATCTCATTCCTTGTATCTTCCCATTCCTCCCTCCCTCCTGCTTTCCCCCTACTCCTCTTCCCTATGACTTTGACTTGGGGGGGCCTCCTCCCCCTGTATATGCTCATAGGGTATCAAGTCTCTTCTTAGTAGCCTGCTATCCTTCCTATGAGTGCCACCAGGTTCCATGAAATTATTCACTTATTAGGAAAGTGAGACGAAGGGGAGGATATCCTGTTGGGACTTTAAATGAGAGAAGCATGGAAGAATGGATAAATAGAAGGATCCAGAGGGTCCTAGAAACCTACAAGAAGAACAATATGATGGGAGGATCTGGGCCCAGGGGTCCTGCTCAAACTATGACACCAGCCAAAGAATATACATGAAGTAAACATCGAACCCCAACCCAGATCAAGCCAATGGACAGGTCATTCTCCATAGTTGAGCAGAGATTGGGGACTGACTTTCACACAAACCCTGGTGCTCCATATTTGCCCACTTCGTTTTTTAAGACAGGGTCTTTCCATGATGGGAGTTCAACGAGAATGCTAGGCTGGATGGCCAGTGAGTCACGGAATTCTGTCTCTAACTCCTCAGTATAGGAATTCTATATGTTCTGTTTGATTTTTTATTGCTGTTATAAAATACTGCCCAAAAGCAACATGTGGAAGAAAAGGTTTATTTCAATTTATCGTATATAGGTCTTCATGAAGAAAAGTAGGAACAGGAACTCAAGTCAGTAACTGAAGCAGAGACTCTGGATGAATGTTGCTTACTGGCTTGCTCCTCATGGCTTGCTCAGCCATGATGTTGATCACACTCATTTTTGTGGGAATCATGGAAAGAACTTCCCTAAAAGGAATATCTAGTCTACCATGATTTTGTTGATGAAAAAGGATCACCTTACCACATGAATTTGTGTGCCTCATAACTACCTAATAAATGTTCACAAAAATGTCCTTAAAATTCAATACTCAGTACCCACTAGATTGCTTCCTACCTTGAGGCAGCCCAACCAGTTTCTCTTTCAAGTTTTTGTCTTGCTTATCTTTGCTAAACAGACTTCTGCTTAAATATTTTGATGGATGTTTTTCCTTCAAAGTGACTACAACCAAAAGTTAATGCACATTATAACTCTAAGAATACACACACACA